>CM067371.1:36490664-36500664 GCA_034401795.1 Chaetoderma sp. LZ-2023a | reverse complement strand
TTTGCAAAGGACGGTAGATAAAGTACTGCATTGTTATAACATATATTACTATTGCCCCACAATTGCTGTTCTAGTACTTCCTTCCAGCACGTAGGTGGAGGCATGTATCTGTCAAATATTTCTAACTCCTTAACTTGATCTTTAAACACATCTGGTATCATTTGGCTATTCGGAGGTGGCTTCTTTGAGGTAAAAACATGCTCCGCCAGAAATGGTTCTACAATTCTCTCCATGAGAGCTCGTGAAACACATGCCCACGTCTCATCTGATGTAATAAGATCATCCAAAAATTTTAACCTTAAAGAAACACATTTCACTTTAATATCAATTAAATAAAGTCCTCCTTCTAACTTAGCATTATTGAGAACACGATGGGAAACTAAATGATTCTTTTCTTCCCATATGAATGACAATATCAACTCATTAACCTCCTTTTCTACATGTTTTGGCATGTGTACAACAGATGCTGTATACCATAGCCTAGATAATGCCAAGTTGTTGACAACAAACACTCTACCAAAGATTGAAAGACGACGACGCTTCCCATTTGCTAATATTCTCTTAAGCTTAGATACTCGTTCATTCCAATTTTGTATTGTATTCGGTTTCCTGCCAAAATAGATGCCTAAAATCTTAATGGTATCATTAGACCAATTGATTTCAAGTGGCTGGTCATTCCGCTCGTTCCATGGCCCCAGAAATAATCCTTTGGATTTTCCTTTATTGATTTTCAAACCAGATGCATTTTGGAACTTTTCTAGTACTTGATTTAAAACTGCAAAATCATTGTTTGAACTGGTAAACACAGTTGTGTCATCAGCATATTGTGACAGCTTAAGTGGTCTTTCTATGCCACGAATACATATGCCTTGAAAGTTATTATTTTGCCTCAATGCTATGCCAAGTGATTCCATCACAATAACAAATAATAATGGCGATAGGGAACACCCCTGTCTAACCCCACGTTCTAAGACAATTTCTCTGGATAATTGATTGTTCACTAAATAGCTAGATAATGGCTGTATGGAAACATCTGAATTTAGTCACCGTATTAAGTTAGCAGACTTCTTTCGTAACTCTAATAGTAACATTCCACCATTCATTGAAAAAACTGGCTGGGCACCAAACGTAAAAATCCTGGACCCAGCGATCGGTGAAAGCATAGAACTCTTTTCAGAACGTGTTAAAAATTCTAAATTCCCTAATGATCAACCAAATTTACCCTATGAGGAACGCCAGGCCTTAATTGAATTGTCTAAAAACAGCGAAATTGTCATCAAACCTGCAGATAAAGGGTCAGCGACTGTAATAATGCTTAAAGATAACTATAAACGTGAAGCACAACGACAACTTAGTAACCCAAAGCATTACCAGAAACTAAGCAAACCACTTTGGCAAAATAATTGCAGCAAATTTAATGAGATTCTTCAAAAATTGCTCGATAGCAAGAAGATCACCGAAAAGCAACATAAGTATCTCTTTGCTAAACTTGAGTCAAAACCACGGACTTTCTATCTTTTGCCAAAAATTCATAAACCCATAGATTCGTGGTTGGACACAATGTCACCGCCCGGGCGACCTATAATCTCTGATTGTGGCTCGGAATCCTACAGAATCAGTGAATACATCGATTACCATCTACAGCCAATAGCAAATAGACACCCCAGCTTCTTGAAAAACACAGAAGACTTCTTATCACAGGTCTCTGAGACCTGGATACCTCCAAATTCATTCTTGGTCACGCTTGACATCGATGCTATGTATACAAACATTGACATCGAGAAGGGTATAAATTCTATCCGTAGAGCATTCGTGAACTACCCAGACACCAATAGGCCAGACAGAGAAGTAATAGCTCTATTAGAGCTGAGTCTGAAAGGCAATGATTTTGAATTCGATGGCGAAATTTACCAACAAATTTGCGGCTGTGCGATGGGCAAGCGCTTTAGCCCATGTTTTGCCAATATTTACGTAGCAGAGTGGGAGGAGGAAGCGTTAGAGAAGTGTCCAAAACATCCCCTCATTTATCGCAGGTACCTTGATGACATTTTCATGATTTGGCAACACACAAAGGCAGAGTTTGATGAATTTTTCGAAATTCTGAACAATCACGATCCGAATATCAAATTAAAAGCAACCATTGACGAGATGTCCGTAGATTTCCTGGATGTAACTGTATATAAAGGTCTAAAGTATGAAACAACTGGCTACTTAGACTACAAAGTGTATTTCAAACCAACCGATTCGCATCAGCTATTGCACAAAAAATCTTTCCATCCACCACATACTTTTAAAGGAATAGTTAAATCACAAATAATCCGTTTTCACAGGAATTCTAGTGAAAGAAAAAATTTTGAAGAAGCGTGCTCTACCCTATTCAAAGCCCTCAAACCACGAGGTTACTCCTCACGATTCTTGCGCAAAATCAAATCTGAAACATTAGACGGCTTGGAATCCATTCCAGATAATGCCTCAAATCGTCGGCCTACCAAAATTTCTCACAATCGTCCTATTATAGGTGTAGGCGAATCTCGCAAATGCGGAAAGAAAAGGTGCAAGTTAGATGAATTTCTCCCAAACCAGAATACTTTCACGAGCTTTCAGAACAAAAGCAAGTTCCAACTTCAGTCTAATCTAGATTGTGACTCTGAAAATGTTATTTATCTAATTTCATGCAAATTGTGCCAAAAACAGTATGTCGGCGAAACCAAATGTCCATTAAGATGGCGGGCAACTCGACACCTCTCAGATATTAGGCTAAAGGAAGACACACATGTTTCCGAACATTTTAATCTTCCTGACCATTTAGTCCTTCGTGACTTTGAAATTATGCCGATTGAACAGCCACCCCTTTCAGATACGGCAGAAGAAACTGATAAACAAAGAAAACTTCGAGAATCGTTTTGGATTAAAGAACTCGAAACACAGTGGCCAAGGGGAATAAACTCGGACTCAGGCTTATCTGATCAACGTGACAAAATTCCATTCATTCTGACCTATAATCGGAAAAACGTTAAAAATTCCAAAATTTTGAAAGATGAGTATCAAAACCTACAGGAGAAACTGAAACAACCCTTTAACAAGCGACCAGTAATTGCGTTCAAGAAAAATCCGAATCTACGTGACATCTTGGTAAAAGCAAAACTCAAATAGCTATCCATAATATCCATCTCAATCATTCAACATTAACCCTTGCATGATGGTCAGCCAAAAACGGTCAATTTAGTGATCTTGGGCAATGTCCATTTGCCGGCGGGGATTGGAGTATTTTTGAAAATTTACCACTGTAATGACTGGCTCGGGAACCGAGACAGTCGTTCCAGTGGTGTATTCTCGGGAATGACCTTGTCTGTGCCTGCAAATGTACATTAAATAAGTAAGCGCATATTTGGATTTTACTGAACAAATTTAACCAGTAAAGGGTTAACATTAATGCCATATGGCTTTCCTCAAACAAAATGACAAATCTCAGGCAGTAGGATAAACCAAAATATCTTAAATTTTTGAATTTTTCCAATTATTGAAGATTCTGAGCCAGTGCGTTGACAATATTGACTACATACTTGCGAGTGCCAGTTCTGTTATTTTACTGCCTTGTAAAAACATAACTTATATATCCGTCAACACCGTCAGGCAGTCTGTCGGTCTTTCAGTGGAGAGACTTATATACCAAATTCTACAATCATTCCCGGATTCACTCTCCTGCTTCTCCACTCATTCACTGGTCCACCCGCCTAACCATCCATCAGCTCCTGTCAATCCACCCATGCATTCACTGGTCTGGCTGTCACATGGTCCACTTGTCCGTCAGTCCATTTGCCCATCCCTCCCGCTACTCTGCCGTCCCACTGCCCGTCTGTCCATCTCGAACTCCCACTCCTGCACCTTCTCCAGCCGATCCCCGCTCTATCCTTCTCTCCTACCCATCCATCATCCGGCCTCTCATCCATCCATGGGGGTGGGGCGGGGTGTGTGTGTGTGTGTGTAATGTGTAATGTGAATGGTGTGTGCGTGCGTGCGTACATGCGTGCGTGCGTGTATACATGTACCTACGTGTGTACATGTGTGTACGTGCGTACATGCGTGCGTGTGTAAATGTGGGTACGTGCATGCGTGCGCGTGTATGTGTGTGTGTGTGTGTGTGTGTGTGTGTGTGTGTGTGTGTGTGTGTGTGAGCGTGCGTGCGTGCGTACGTGTGGGTGGATGGGTGGATGGATGGTCCTCCCCCTCTATCCATCCATGCCCACTCTGTTCTTCCTTCCTTCCCATCCCTCATTCCATCTCCACATCGGGATGGATGGATGGATCTTTCCCATCCCTCCTTCCCTCCCTTCCATGGATGGATGGATGAATGGATGGATGGTTTGATGTATGGGTGGGTGGATGGTGGGATGGATGGATGGATCCTGCCCATCAATCATCCCCAATCCCCTTCCTTCCATGGGTGTGTGGGATGGATGGATGGACGGTTGGTTGGATGGATGGATGGATGGATAGTCCTCCCCGTCTATCCAGCCATGCCCACTCCATTCTTCCTTCCTTCCCATCCCTCATTCCATCTCCACATCGGGATGGATGGATGGATGGATCTTTCCCATCCCTTCTTCCCTCCCTTCCATGGATGGATGGATGAATGGATGGATGAATGGATGGATGGTTTGATGTATGGGTGGGTGGATGGTGGGATGGATGGATGGATCCTGCCCATCAATCATCCCCAATCCCCTTCCTTCCATGGGTGTGTGGGATGGATGGATGGTTGGTTGGTTGGTTGGTTGGATGGATGGATGGATGGATGGATGGATGGATGGATGGTTGGTTGGTTGGTTGGTTGGATGGATGGATGGATGGATCCTTCCTCCCTCTCTCCGACTAGGCTCTATCCTTCCTTTATGCCCGTCCCCATCCCACCTCCCCATCCTTCCCGCCTCCCCATCCTTCCATGGATGGATGGGAGCGTGGGATGGATGGATGGTTGGATGTCTGGATGGATGGATGGTTGGATGGATGGATGGATGGATCTGTCCATCTGCCTTGCCAGCCATCCGGCTCTCTGTGTGTCCGTCCAGCCACTCACTCACATAAAATTAAGGGAGCTGAATACTACTTTCTTTCTACATGTATGAACAAAGTTTAAATATTAACACTGCAGTGGCCTTTCCGGTGTGGTGAACAAAATTCTATAAAATGACAAAATATGTCCTCCAAACTTGATTAATTTTTTCGGCATCAAATGATCAAAAGGAATTAAAAGGCAAAATTGAGTGTCCCAACAAAAGCATATAACACCTTTGAATGATCGGTTCATGATCTCGTGAAGGAAACACTACTCACTTATCAATCCAATTCGGAAGAGTAAAATTTCACTAATCTGTGTGGAGTGAAACCAGTCCACTAATCATTGGCTTTATTAGTGATGTTTGTGATAAACCCGAATCAAAGGAAATTCAAACCTTGCACAAAGTTCAATTGTTCAAATTAAACCATAGAGTAGTTTTTCAAAGGAGATTGAGTAATTCAGTAAACGTATATAAAGCTGTCTATACTGAAGGACTGACAGATTTGTCATACAGGCTACTGATGAAGCACATCCATGTGAAATGCATTTAGCCAATTGACGGTGTCCATAATTACTGTGAGTAACTTATAATATTGCGTATTGTATTGTTGTATTGTTAACCCTTGCATATTACATGTTAATTCTATAATTTATCTTTCAGGTGTAAGTAATATATTGGTTCAATTTGTAGTTGATGTGAATGAATTTGTGTGCTTGAATTTGAGTTTGCCTGATCGAATCGTTCTTACCTGCTCAACTGCCTGTCTGATTGCTAGTTAGATTGAACGATTGTCTGTCTGAATGGCTATTGCGAGGAAGAATGGTCGTAGGAAGAATGGAGATGGTAAAGGGGGTTCATCTGCGCATGCGCGCCTGGTAAAGCTGTATTACCAAATAATTCAGTGCTTCCACCATATTGCTACGCTACGTAGGCATTTAGATGCCGAAACTCTCCCTGATGGGCTTAGCAGGAAGGTGGAAGAGCTGAATGGATTTTGTAAGCCAGCTATACCAAATGATGACATCTACTTTGCCATCTGGAATGTGAATTTTGAGTGGGCAAAATCTACCATTAAGGCCATGTTAAATCACTATAATGAACAACTTGGTAGTATTAGAACTGAAGTAGTCCTCACACAGGCAATGCCACATCTAGACCTAGGTCGTGCTAAATCCAATGCTATACGCTGGGCAAAAAACAATTATAATAGAAAGCTCGACATTAATGCGATTAGTTCTTTTTACGATTTTGTGCGACCGATAGATCCATCTCAGCAACCAATTCAAAATCTCGCACAAGCCACGCCTCTGGTCATGATACCAACTGTGGCCCCACAATCACAAATGAAAAAACGCCTCAGATCACCTGAAACTTCGCCGCCAGTCACAAAACGAGTAGACAATAAAACCTCTCCATTGCTACCATTAGATTCTGGCCCTAGAGATATGCTATTTGAAGCATCATTAATCCCACTACCTGACTCTCCACTAGGCAATCTAAATGACCCAAACGAATATCCGCCCTTGCCACAGAGGGAAAGGGTTAATGGTAGCAAATCTGGTCCACGGACTGGCGCTTCTCAGAAATCCCCCAAGAGCAGTCAACCATCGGGTCTCAAGACCCCATCCCCAACAGGGAAACTGCCACAGCCCAGCTTCTCTCCAACTCCAGGTCCAAGTAATGCACCGGAGGTGCGTCCTATTAAATTTGCAAATAGACCCCAACAACCCACCATGTTGGAGAGAAACATTTTTTGGAAATTTCGTCATGAAATCGAAAACAAAATTGACTGGCGACTACCTGTTCTCACGAACAAAGTACTCATCTTTGGAGCTTCGAACCTGAGTCGCATTAATGTTGAGCCCCACCCTGAAACGCAAGTTGCCTGCTACCCAGGAGCTAAATTGTGTCATGCTAGAGGACTAATTCAAAAGTACACTGGATCATTTAAACCAGAGAAAATAGTGATCAACATTGGCATTAATGATATGAATGAACCCATCTCTAGTTCAAAACATAGATTAATGCTGCTTCTCAGTGCGATTAAGTCCAAATTCCCAAAGACTGCGATTTACTTCGCAAAACTTAACTATTCAAGTCGGTTGACAGCTCAGCAGAAGTTGGCGATTCAGTCCATCAATTCGACGGCTGAATCATCAAAATCTGTGACTGTCATTCCTGCACTTAGACTCTCCGAATTTAATGTTGTTAAGGATAACATTCATTGGACTGAGAAGACAGCTAACTCGATGTATTCTGCCTGGCTTAAATTCCTAAATTTAAACTAGACAAGGGCCAGGGTAACATCCGCCCGGAAACAGGACTGGGCAGTAATATTGTCAATTTAACTGGCTCCCCATTATGTGAAGCAGAGCAGTCACTGCTCAATTTTGGTCTTACATTTGTCCCAACACCAAAACCTAAAACAGGTTTGGATGCTCTTTTAGATAATGGCTGTATGGAAACATCTGAATTTAGTCACCGTATTAAGTTAGCAGACTTCTTTCGTAACTCTAATAGTAAGATTCCACCATTCATTGAAAAAACTGGCTGGGCACCAAACGTAAAAATCCTGGACCCAGCGATCGGTGAAAGCATAGAACTCTTTTCAGAACATGTTAAAAATTCTAAATTCCCTAATGATCAACCAAATTTACCCTATGAGGAACGCCAGGCCTTAATTGAATTGTCTAAAAACAGCGAAATTGTCATCAAACCTGCAGATAAAGGGTCAGCGACTGTAATAATGCTTAAAGATAACTATAAACGTGAAGCACAACGACAACTTAGTAACCCAAAGCATTACCAGAAACTAAGCAAACCACTTTGGCAAAATAATTGCAGCAAATTTAATGAGATTCTTCAAAAATTGCTCGATAGCAAGAAGATCACCGAAAAGCAACATAAGTATCTCTTTGCTAAACTTGAGTCAAAATCACGGACTTTCTATCTTTTGCCAAAAATTCATAAACCCATAGATTCGTGGTTGGACACAATGTCACCGCCCGGGCGACCTATAATCTCTGATTGTGGCTCGGAATCCTACAGAATCAGTGAATACATCGATTACCATCTACAGCCAATAGCAAATAGACACCCCAGCTTCTTGAAAAACACAGAAGACTTCTTATCACAGGTCTCTGAGACCTGGATACCTCCAAATTCATTCTTGGTCACGCTTGACATCGATGCTATGTATACAAACATTGACATCGAGAAGGGTATAAATTCTATCCGTAGAGCATTCGTGAACTACCCAGACACCAATAGGCCAGACAGAGAAGTAATAGCTCTATTAGAGCTGAGTCTGAAAGGCAATGATTTTGAATTCGATGGCGAAATTTACCAACAAATTTGCGGCTGTGCGATGGGCAAGCGCTTTAGCCCATGTTTTGCCAATATTTACGTAGCGGAGTGGGAGGAGGAAGCGTTAGAGAAGTGTCCAAAACATCCCCTCATTTATCGCAGGTACCTTGATGACATTTTCATGATTTGGCAACACACAAAGGCAGAGTTTGATGAATTTTTCGAAATTCTGAACAATCACGATCCGAATATCAAATTAAAAGCAACCATTGACGAGATGTCCGTAGATTTCCTGGATGTAACTGTATATAAAGGTCTAAAGTATGAAACAACTGGCTACTTAGACTACAAAGTGTATTTCAAACCAACCGATTCGCATCAGCTATTGCACAAAAAATCTTTCCATCCACCACATACTTTTAAAGGAATAGTTAAATCACAAATAATCCGTTTTCACAGGAATTCTAGTGAAAGAAAAAATTTTGAAGAAGCGTGCTCTACCCTATTCAAAGCCCTCAAACCACGAGGTTACTCCTCACGATTCTTGCGCAAAATCAAATCTGAAACATTAGACGGCTTGGAATCCATTCCAGATAATGCCTCAAATCGTCGGCCTACCAAAATTTCTCACAATCGTCCTATTATAGGTGTAGGCGAATCTCGCAAATGCGGAAAGAAAAGGTGCAAGTTAGATGAATTTCTCCCAAACCAGAATACTTTCACGAGCTTTCAGAACAAAAGCAAGTTCCAACTTCAGTCTAATCTAGATTGTGACTCTGAAAATGTTATTTATCTAATTTCATGCAAATTGTGCCAAAAACAGTATGTCGGCGAAACCAAATGTCCATTAAGATGGCGGGCAACTCGACACCTCTCAGATATTAGGCTAAAGGAAGACACACATGTTTCCGAACATTTTAATCTTCCTGACCATTTAGTCCTTCGTGACTTTGAAATTATGCCGATTGAACAGCCACCCCTTTCAGATACGGCAGAAGAAACTGATAAACAAAGAAAACTTCGAGAATCGTTTTGGATTAAAGAACTCGAAACACAGTGGCCAAGGGGAATAAACTCGGACTCAGGCTTATCTGATCAACGTGACAAAATTCCATTCATTCTGACCTATAATCGGAAAAACGTTGAAATTTCCAAAATTTTGAAAGATGAGTATCAAAACCTACAGGAGAAACTGAAACAACCCTTTAACAAGCGACCAGTAAATGCGTTCAAGAAAAATCCGAATCTACGTGACATCTTGGTAAAAGCAAAACTCAAATAGCTATCCATAATATCCATCTCAATCATTCAACATTAACCCTTGCATGATGGTCAGCCAAAAACGGTCAATTTAGTGATCTTGGGCAATGTCCATTTGCCGGCGGGGATTGGAGTATTTTTGAAAATTTACCACTGTAATGACTGGCTCGGGAACCGAGACAGTCGTTCCAGTGGTGTATTCTCGGGAATGACCTTGTCTGTGCCTGCAAATGTACATTAAATAAGTAAGCGCATATTTGGATTTTACTGAACAAATTTAACCAGTAAAGGGTTAACATTAATGCCATATGGCTTTCCTCAAACAAAATGACAAATCTCAGGCAGTAGGATAAACCAAAATATCTTAAATTTTT
>CM067371.1:36029164-36490164 GCA_034401795.1 Chaetoderma sp. LZ-2023a | reverse complement strand
GGGTACGCGTATATGAGGTTGCCATGGTGTTTTATAAAAAGAGGTACCCCATACTACTACAATATATAATACAAATATATAACACCAAGACGTCGGGGAAAGGGCTAAACACTAAATAAATAGTGTCCCCTTTTGAAACCCTGACGTCTACCAACAAATATACGAATAGAGAGTACAGTCGTATATTTGTTAGTCTGAACCACTTTCTAAGTGGTTCACTAACACCTAACCGATTAAAGTGGTTTCCTAATGCATACTAACATATTACAGTCATATATTTGTTAGTCTGTTCGAGTTGACCGGGGACAGCCAACTGACTATAAGGATGTTTATAGTTAAAGAACTAGGCTTGTGCTTACAAATGACAAAGGAATTAAATCCACTCACTCAAGCGATCTTGCCAAATGTAATGCGCTAGCCTACGAACTATAGAAATAGCAGACTGGCGCAGCGAGAAATGTAGTGCATTGACCACAGTAAGAGGAGCCCTACTAAATGGCGGAAACCGCCAGCTAAGAGGAATGCCTTTAGAAAATGGAGACACAAAATGCGCTCCAACCAAGACAAGAATTTACAAATTAAATATAAAGTTTGAAAGGAAATACTAATACGAAATATATGTATAAAATTTATCTACAAAATCGCGCTAGAAACTAGCAAATTCTGGCAGCAATTGCAGAGCTAAATAAACGCGTGCGTTCACTTCGACTACTACTACTACTACTACTACTACTAGTATTACTACTACTACTACTACTGCTACTACTACTACTACTACTACTACTACTACTACTACTACTACTACTACTACTACTACTACTACTACTACCTTTATTCAGCCGATTCTATAACACAGCTAAGCAAGTGTCAAACGTCGTAAATGTATATATTTACACACAGCAGGTAAGCAACATAGTTTATATTTAGCTATTACCGGTACGGCGTAAAACAAAGCACTAACCAAAGCATCAAGCTGTTAGTTATATTCATATATAGCGACCCATACAATACACAATTTAATATCTTAATCCTTGATCCTGTCTGTATTTGTCCATCAAAGTAATACAGCAATAATGTGTTATTAGGAAAGGAATACGAATATTCCAAGCTAACGCAGTTTACTGGGCCAATACTGTATTGATCCAGTATCGGCCCAGTAAGCGGCATTATCAGGATCATATACAATTTGTAATTTTTTCTAAGATATAAAACATATGATTGCGCTAATAATCTGGCTCACATCGACTTCATTTTCTGCGCATGAATTTGCTTCGTTGGCATATGATTGTTTTATTATCTTATGGTAAAGTATAAATAAAAGTAGATTTTATAAAGTATAACGGTATCATATTTTATTTAGTTAGCTAATATTTTAATTATTTATTTTATTTTATTTGCTGTTCGCAACTAGCATATGGCGATCTATATGTCGGTCTATCCGTCTAACAATATTTAATATTTCTGATAAATATTCCTAGATTCAGGTTCAGATTTATTTATTACTCCCAGATCGTAGATATGATACATCCGGGTATAAACTTTAGTAGTAGAAAAATACCACCTCCCTCCACAGGCAACCATTCCGTGATCCGCGGCTCCCACTGCGCTGTCAATTCCTGAGGCATAGGTTGCGGGGGCCACCACGGATCACCGAACGGCTGCCAGGGAGGTAGGATTATCCCGACACTACTACTACCAGGGGCTGAACGCCATTTAGAGACAAGCCTCCACAGTGATATGCACCACTGATCGCCATCAACCACAGGGCCGGCCTCTCTTTATTCTGTGTAGGCTCAGACAAACACGTAGTCTCTGCCAGTGTCGCATCACCATGATGGGACCACCCATAGGGGCTTCCATCTACCTTGACAACGCTCACCTGAGAGGAGGCTAACGTGATTAGCATGTGAACCACGGCAGACTCTGGCATGTTCACATGTTACGCAGAGAATCTGGTGCTGAGCAGGGGTCTCCAGCAGACATCCACGGCCTACTCTCTCCACCCCATAGAAGTGGCAGACAGACTTGATCTCTTCACGTCGGTGAAAGCGCTCGGAAATGTTTCTCCGCAAGGGGTCGACCCAAGGATTGTACTGGGGCATCCCGGAAGTGGACCCACTTGGCATCCAATATCATGACAGTCTCAGCGCCATGTGCCACTGCTGTAGACGCCAGCATGAGCAGTATGATGAGAATCATGGCTATATATGAAGAGTTAAACTGAACAGAGTGAACCCCTCGAGAAATATCTGTGTCACATCGAGCCCTGTTCCATCCGGGTCGATAGTGATCTTCATCCCCTCAGGGGCAGGGGCTAGCTGCTTCACTCTGCCGCCGGGTAAGAAACGTAGCTCTAGGACTAGATGAGTCGTTTGTGGGCTAGTTAGTCCGACTCGCTGAAGCAGTTTAACTGCACCCTTGACTTTGGAGACATGTGACACACAATCTACCCGTAGGGTGCCCTCCTGGAGGTTAACAGCTTCTTCTGTTCCATCGAATGGGCGACGCAGCAGGAGCTTTCCACCTGTAACCCCGATCCGGTGACCCACCCTCGTCAGGGAGACAACTTCACCTATGTAGGTGAGGAAGGATGATCCCCGATTGTAGAGCTTTCGAACTGTCCCATCCTCTTTCGCAGCAGTGGAGAGGGGAGTAACCTCTATCTCAATGACTGCGGGAGGCCTATATAGGGGCAACCATGTTTGTCAGTCACCCCAGGTCCAGCGCGGTACCACACTTCATTCTTCTCAAATATGAACTGCAGGTTTTTTGCCATGGTCAATAGCAGGCCATCATGGGCCATCGGCGGGGCACCGCTCGAATAGGGTTTGACCAGATGAAAGCTGAGGTCGTTATTTAGGGTGTTGATGTCTGCCACCTCTGTATCCGAGAGCTCAATCAACGGCTCGAGGATGTACTTCCTCTTCGGGAAATCATACCGAAACACGATCTTGTGGCCATCTATGTTGCGACCCAGGCGCTCCTTCGTCACATCCTTGAGGTCTGTGAGCAGCTCCACCCCATCATCACCAATGGGGTGGAGGGAGAATGCCTTTGCGCTTGCTTCGTACTGTATGGCGAATGACTTGCCATCGCTCTCTTCTACCTTGGCAGCATCAACTGCGTACACATCTGCCAGGTCAGCAAGACCAGTCGAGTGGGCAAATATGCATTCCATAGCACGCTATAGGAGGGGTTTAAACAAGACATATGACCATGCCGATTGTCCGACTGCTGCTCTCCGGTGTTGAGAATGTAATCTCACCCTCTCTAGAGGGGAGACAGGTGGTACAGTACCATGTAGAATGGGTCCTCTTCGATGTGCCCCAGTGGGCACAACATACATACACGCCAATGTGCGACATCAACCTCCGGGCAGTGCACACAGCATCTCACTGGTAGAAGTCAGCCGGGACGTGATAGAGTATCTCCCAGGTGCCAACAGCAACCTATGGAAAGTTATCAGTCCTAGCCTGTTCACACCTGTAAATCACCTGTTTGACAGCCCCTCCATTAACATATATGCCAACATGGATGGGATATCGGACGCCAATTTAGAGTTTACACTATTATTACTCAGTGACCTGACATGATAGCATATCAGCATTATCTGACCGTGGCCGAGATGATGAAGAAATAGGTTCGCCCCTTCATGACCCCTGCACAGATAAAGGCCTTAAACGAACAGAGGCTCGCACTGCAACAAGAAGGAGAGCGACTACAGTGGGAGAACTTGTATCAATAGAACACGAGCCTTGCAAGGAGGCGAAGGAACAGTGAAAATTTCCGATACTGGCAGGCCCTCCTGGAGGAGAGTAAGCGGGATGCAGGAGTCTTGACAGACGACGATGAGCTAGATCTCTTCACACACGAGGATGAGCCAGGTGTCTTCTCAGACGAGGATGAGCCAGATGTCATACAGTGGAAAGAGGAAGTGGTGCAGAAGTGTAAGACCAAGAAAGCCATCCAGCAGCAGACCTACTATCTTGGTGATAAGGTGAAGTTCCAGTATCACGTCTCACAAAGCTACTGGCACCCGACATAATGCTGGATGACCTCTGTCTAACAGACGTCTGTCTCGAAACCAGCAAGCTGGCACGGTTCGCCAGGCTCTCCAAAATGTACCCTTCTAGGACTCATGAGCAGATTCTGCAAGTGATGCAGGTTTAATCTCCAGGTATACTATGCCAAAATCAGAGTGGCGGAAGCAACCAGAAATATACCCCTCCGTGACTGCTGACGAGGGGGGTTACAGTACACGGCTGGCGACTCCAGCAGATAGATACCATCAGACAGAATCTCGTCCATGAGGCAGAAAAGTACAGCAGAAAATGCAGGCGATATAAGCCTATAACGTCCTCGCGCATACAACCACTACTGCGGGTGTGATTGGAGCCAGTGCTTGGGTGGCAGCTGTGACCACTCTCGCTACAGGGTTGGTGGCCATCGTCGCCATCCCGTTGGGTGGTGTGACACTAGCGGCCACTGTCTTGGCCACGGGCTTGGGGTGGGGAATGGCAGATCACAAGGAGGCTGGAGAAGCATGCTAAGTATGTGGCACTGGCACAGAGTATGCTATGGACTATCGACGAGTCTGTCAGCAAAGCTCTCGAGGATGGCCAGGTCACCGATGAAGAGTACCACCATATATTGAAGGCCCAAGCCCTATACTGCATGGAGAAACCTAAAGTGCGACAGCAATACTTCAAAGGCTCCAGCGGGCGGATTGATATGGAGGAGTTAAAAACGAGATGTTATGGCGAGGTCGCCTGGCTGGTCTTTGGAGTCGAGACGACTACAAATAGTGTGCTGCCTGTACGGTAGCTTTAAGAACACCAGTATAGATGGCCTTCCCACTGAACCTCATGACAGTCATCCGGAGCCAACTGCCCCTCCTGGGTACACGCTTGACTGGCCTGAGAGGTCTACTGGATGATATACCAGAGCTAACACCGCTCTCCATCACAGTGGATGGACGGTCCCGAACCAGCTTCTCCGTCAACCCACGACTGCTGACCAACTGCCCCTTCACCACCAAGGATGCGAAGCAAGCTCATACTTGGATGGCTGCTCAAAGCCTCTCATACTGGAATCAGCAGCTGAACTTTGTCATGGGGTGTGCCATGGCAGGATGTGGAGTAAGTTCCACCCTGCTTCACTCCTATTCTGGTACTCCTGAAGCTGTGCTCATCGCCAGTTGTCTCAGATTCCATGTGTACTTCACGGTGCGACGAATCCTCCTTGAGCTGGGTGCAAGCCTCCCTGATACAAACGCCTTCGACCCACAGCTCAACAGTCATAGCGTCTCACAGGCCAGCAGACTACAGAGAGAGTTCAGCGCTCACCCAAACTATCGGTTGCATGGTGGTGACAACAGCGGTCTAGGGGTTATGTACGGTGACCCGAGACGTGACTATTCAGGATTCCCTTATCGAACCCTCCGACGAGTAGGCTGTCGGAAGACAGTGACATTCTCGTTCGATCCAGACTCCGACTCTGGAGCACTGATGCAAAATATATACATCACTGGCTTGTGGCAGGACTATCCAGATGTGTGGAAGTAATTTGTCCCACACACCACCTCAGGCCTCACACCAGCAGGGATCGTTCGAATCAACCAGTCCCTGGAAGCACTGTGCTATTGCCTTCTTACAGCACAGACCCAGCTGCGGCATTCCATAGATGGAGTCAGCGGAGCAGAGGTCCAGGCCATGTTCATCAGTCTCATTGAAGATATGATCATCGTGGCAGACCCCAGTAGTATTATTGCTAAGTTCCAGCTGGGGTTGCAGAAGGCCCGTCGCAAACTTGACTTTGCTATTTCGCCACACCTACGGTTGATTCCGAGCAACATGATCGTGAACATCGAGAACCTCCAAGTCAGGGGCTATAACAACATGATAGTTGAGGGGAGTTCCCCCGATGTCCACTTCGGCTTCAACACTGCCATCAACGTACTTACGCGTAGTATGAACCATACGGTCGTTCCGACCCTGACACTGCAGCCAATCGACATGGCAGCTACAGGCACCCCGACACTGCAGCCAGTCGACACGACACCACTTCCCATGGTAGCTCTACATGTGGTGTCAGTCCTAGCTATCGTGGTGCTCAGGATCAGCCTACTCCGCCGCTAGCAAATCAGCTATAAGACCATCCTGACTCTCTACAGTAGCAGTGGGGACCACAGTGAGACACTGAACCAGCTTGGCATGCCCTACAGCCCCTATACCCGCTGCCAACATGCACATCCAAGGGCTGAAGGGTTCGGCAGCGCATCCTTTTTCTAGCTTGTAGTATCGCAGAGCCTTGTTCAGCTCTGAGTCCATCGAGGCGAGGCCATGGTGGTCTGCAACTGCTGGAACACATCTGACAGATACTCCCGATCCTTGTAGAAACATTTAGCTCACAGGAGCTGCTCGACGATACTCCCGCCGATGATAAGGTATTCGAGGAAGCAGATCTGTCCCTTGCCAAGTCCTAGATAGAGCTTCACAGCTGGCAGCTCCTCTGTCAGCTCAGCACCGGAGAGCTGAGTGAACTCATCTGGTGTCTTCTTCTTGTAGGCCTTCAACTCCCTCCGGAAGACATCATAGTACTTCTTGCATAGCGTGAGTCCAGACATGTTTAAGAAGTCTCAATAGAGAGATGAATATTCCTGAGTACCAGTCCGGCCACCTGGCAGATGCAGACTGGGAAGATCTTATTAGCTCTCTCGACAGGGGACACAGACGTTTAACCACGTTGTATACTCAGTGCTTAAACAATGACGTCAATGGTACAGATCGTGAAGCAACTGCCTGAGAGCCAGGCAAGTCTTCAGGAGATTGAGAACCTGCTGCGAACCAAGACACAGAAGTTACTGACCAAAGCAAAACCTCTGGCAGTCCATGTCACCAGTAACGTGGCGGCGAATGTGGCCGTGGTGAAGATGACAGGGGGAAGTGAGGTTCTTGCCTCCGCACTGCGGCTGTCCTCACTACAGTGGTGAGTGGGGTGGCTGGGCACTGTCTCGGAATAGCTCACCCTATCCCAAAGATCGCCCTCAGTGGTGCCTCCTACACTGTTGCTGCCAAGATCATGGGTGAACGTGTTGCAGTAATGGAGGCCGCGGTTCTAAGGCTAGCAACGAGTGCAATGGCTGAGATCATCGTCCTCTACGTTTAACCCCTCTGAATAGTGAGAGATGGATCACGAGACCCCTGCAGCATATGCGATATGGCGTGCCAGATGGTGGTGTGTAGCCAATAGTCGAGCATGCGGACTGAGGATTGCCAATGCCCGGGAATGGTAGACTGTCCACAAGGCGTGCCACTGCAGAGAGAGCCAGTACCCTGAGCACTGCTACCTATTCCCTTGGCCGACTGTGTGGTCCTCCTATGCCCAACTATTTCACTGGGGGTATGACTAGTAGGTTTAAGCTGTCTGTATATGACTATGACTCTGTCACTCACAGACTTAGAAAGCAAAGAGCTAGGCGATCTTGCTCACTTGGGCGAGGCACGCCTCGGTTCAGAGGACACTGTTGCCCCTATCTCCTTCCTAGACTTCGATGAGAAGGGAGACCCATGGGAGATCCGAGCTACCATCCCAGCCCGAGATCTCATCAGGAACACTGATACGGTAGGACAATCGGCCATTAACAAGGCCAAGACTGTATACAAGGGGATGGGCATCAAGGAGATGGCGACGAGGCGAGGCATGCGCAGAGTCGATGAGGCTGGATCCATCAAGGTTATGGCTGAGTCCTTTGCACAGGACCTGGTTACGGATCTCCTGAGACCAGGGAGCACATTCATCCAGGATGGAGAGAATCTCAAAATAGGCACCCTTAGCCTGAACAGTATCACTGTCGACGGCCAAACAGGTGCAGGTGCTGTCGACAGCCTCCGGCTACTGGCAGTGAAGCGTTCAGGGCTCTAGAATTTGCCGCCTAAGTACGCCCACAGGATAGTCATGGCTTTGCATGTATCATACAGATACTGGATGTGCTAGACACTGTGGGTGCTAACACAGGCCCTCTATGCTCTCTTCTCAGCTGCTGCTGGGATTTCATGCTTGATGCCTCCAGGCATCCTTTGTATCCGCCAGAGGTGCAGGATGATCAAACGGATACCAGAGGTGAAGGGGTCAGGGCTCTTGAATTTGATGCTTAAGACCACAGGATAGTCATGGCTTCCCGTGCATGTATCATACAGATACTGGATGTACTAGACACTGTTGGTGCTGACACAGGCCCTCTACGCTATCTTCTCAGCTGCTGCAGGGAGTTCATGCTTAACGCCTCCATTGCATCCTTCGTATCCACCAGAGGTGCAGGATTCCCCGCTCTGCAGGCGAAAGAGCTGGTGCAGGAAGTACTGCCATTTAGTCTCCCAGACAGAGATGAGGCTACTGCCGACCAAGTGCTAACCATCCTCCGCATGCATGTATGTACCATTCGACAGTAGGCCACCTGATGCTGGCCAGGTGGTGCTGATCATTGCCCCATTAGGACACGGGAAAAACATCTTGCTGCGGGCCCTCCTGGTTGAACATCTACACTCTCAATACATCCTTCTGGCGTCTGACTCCGCTGCTGAGGTGGTTGACAGTAATGATCAATGGTACAATAGCGCAATCACCACGACGCAGAACCTGCAAGGACTGATGGAGAAGCTGCTGGCAGCCAGACTGACAGAACCACTTGTTCTAGTTATCGATGACCCTGAAATGGACCAGCAGACAGTCACCTACCTCAGCAACATCACCAGGTGAATCCAGCACACAAAAATAACTGTCTTCATCCTCTTTCAGAAGTACACCCGTGAGATCTCACCAGACATCCGCCACAATGCCCGGTTGCTATACTTCAGCTCCAAGTGTGGACGTGCCCTGCTCGAGACAATATACGACAGCCTAACCCTCAAGGAAACCAAAGGGGACTTTATCGCAGGTGTAGAGAGGGCAGCTGAGCTGTACCGCTTCATCTTCAGCAACAAGGAGACAGGTGCGCTGTCACACTTCAAGCCATCTCTGGAAAAGGCACAGACCTTCACCTACAAGCTGAATCCAGCCAGGAAACTAGCCTGCTCTACGTGTCATCACTGACAGGCTGTTGCAGCTGCCGCAACTTTTTTCATTCATCAGAAGGCTGCGCGGTCTCCTCTACTTCGTTCGTGATCTCTGATATTTCGTAAGATGCTTGAGGAACTTCGTCAGATGCTTGAGGAACTTCGTCAGAAGCTTGAGGAACTTCGTCAGAAGCTTGAGGAACTTCGTCAGTTTCGTCAGAAGCCTGTCGCTTAAACTCTACCCACTGCTGGTCAGAGTCTAGGGCTCTCTTCTTCTGGAACTTCTCATGGAAGATCCACTTTGTCCTTGCGTGACGAGCATCTGACTTGCGAGCGGATTTGATGAGGTAGTCCTGGTAGTTATCTGGGAATTTCATAAATGCTGCCAGATCACTGGCCAATCTCCTGCGCCCTTCTTCTTTGAAGATATGCTCAACAGCCTCCTTGCGGCCAACAGTGAAGCCCTCCTGAGTACCTTCTGCATGACCGGTGTCATGGCTCTCTGCTACAGGGGCACTGACCCCCTCCCTGAAGTAGTTATTTGCTCCAGACTGGAGGCTATCCAGCATCTCTCACTCTTCCTGGCTATGGAGGCTAAATACGGCAGCCCACTACCCGACCATTAGTAGATCTATGGGGTCGACCCTCGCCTTTTGGAGAGCTAGAATAACAGGCCTGTTGGTTTGGGACACATGAGGTAGGTCGAGTGTCCTGCCCTGGGTGCTGTCAAACTTCCAGTAGAGTATCCGAGTCAGGAGTTCTTTTGTACCTTGGCTCGTTCGTGGATAATGTTGATGTCATGAAGCAGTCCTCGGACCCTGCCACGGTTGGACAGTGCACGCTGTGGCTGTCATGCTGACTGTCGTGCCGACTTGTCCTGCTGCCTATAGACAATCTGCTGGAGAACTTTACCAAACATGGCAGCCATTTAACCCCTCTATATATCCAGACCTTAAACACGCTGCAGTATGTGCAACATACAGATGGGGCCATTGAACCCACGACATCGCACTGCACTGATCCACAGAAGGATCCACAGTTTCACTCTAAACCCTCCTCGAGAACACACACGTGAATCCGACTGCAATGCAGGATAGGCTGTTCCTCCGGGTGTACACTGAGCAGCTCGCAGATGCAACGATGAATGCTCCAAGACTTCATGTCTGGCATGACGCGAATGACCAGGAGCTGAAGCAAACGGGTTCCAAACAGTAGATCGTGCATGTGGAGCAAGAACACCAGCAGGTCCAAGCCACAGATAACCAACGGGTAGAGCTGACATTGCATCGTGGTGCATCGGACTGTGTCTCTGTTGCGGTCCTGGTTCAGAAGGGAGGAGCCACCCGGGAGGTGGATAAGCTAGACGACTTCAAGCTTGTGGTCGCTGTGACCAATGTTCTTGGTGAGGTATGTGATCTGGCTGATTGCCATCTCTACAGATAGAAAACTAAGTCATGTGCACTTCTGCACCTAACCAGTGGAAGCGACGACCTCGAGTCGGCACTCGAGGGCCGTCACCACCTCAGGGGCAGGGGCATCCGACCTAATCAGGGCAACCGGCTCAGCTTCAACATCGGAACCCTCATAGCTGGGACTCGCTCATTAGGTGTTGGTACTTTGCTTTGGCTATGCTAAGGTATGTGTGTTGAACACATCAGGTATTCAGCTTGAGCGTGCATTGAGCACGACTCCAGTCGTCACCACTGCATCTGCCACCACTACTATAAGCTCTGCTGTCTTCTGACCTGTCGATGCTTCATAGTCGAGCGTTGGCTCAGATGCAGCCTCCTAGTACTCGCCGAGGCTATCATCTGCCTCTTTGAGGCTCTGGTTGGCCTGAGCTCGGAGTTGTCGTCGGTGTGCCTCCCTCTGGCGCATATGCTCGAGTTCTTTGCTGTACTCAAACTTCTCCTTAGACAGCTTCTCCATCACCTGGTTATGACGCTCACGCTCGACCTTTGCCACCTTCTTGTCAGCGAAGCTGAGTCCCCAGTTCGCTAAGGCAAACATGCCCGCATTCAAGATTGCGGAGGCCATGCTATAGACTACAGTTTAAAGCTACTATATAACTGCCCCAGCGACGGATCCCCAGAGCGAAGTATGAACCAGAGGCTGATCCAGTTGAGGATATAGATAATGAGGACTATGAGGAGGACTATGATGAGGAGGATGATGCAGACGACTACGATGTAGCAGAGACCGCAGGTGAGTATGATGATGTAGAGCCTGAATCCCGCAAGCTAGTACACAGAGTGAAAGGAATCTATCGCACTTACGTAAAAGGTTCTATCGGTCCGCTGGCAGTAGTTGGGGCTCTGATCACTCTGTTCACAACGAAGGCTGGCGAGACGGTCTGCAAGATCGCCCGCAATGCTCACCATGGGGTGGAGAAGATTTGTGAAGCCATACCAGCCATCGCCTCAGTAGGTACGTTCTTCGGAGTCACAGGCCCTTGGCTACCATGCGTTGCCATAGCACTCGCAGCCATCTATGCTACCGAACATTTAAGCCAAACTACATAGGGATGGTGTCTCTGTACGACCTGGTCAAGTCCCTTAACTTCCAAGGGTTGGTCGATAAACTACTGTTCAGTGAGGATCCAGCAGAGATTAGACGCCAGTGTATGGAGGTGTTTGAGGAGGTCTTCAGTGATGGTCGAATGAATGACGGCCAACTGTTCGTCTGTTTAGAGTTCACTCAGGCTGTGCATGCCAGGGGGGAGTGGACGCCAGTGATGAAATCCGGGAGTTTATCAACCGTCTTTCTTGAGGAACTCTACTATCAGCCTGGTGGATATTACTGTGAGGCCCCTCAACTACTCGAGGCTGCACGTCGCAAGGGCCACAACTTCACATTGGCGACAGTTAGCCAGTGGCTCAGCTGCCAAGCGATGTGGCAGATATACAGACATCGTCCATGGCACATCAGGCATTCCCATTTCGAGGAAATTGTCCCGAACAGAGTTCACCAGGCAGATGTTCTATTCCTTCCACATGACTCGGTTGGTCGTAAGACCTACAAGTATGCCCTCACCATCGTCGATGTCGCCAGCAGGTACAAGGCGGCTGTCCAGCTCACAGACAATTCAGCTGGGCAGGTGGCCCAGGCATTCCAGGGTGTCTACGAGGCTTCGGAAAATCCACTCCAGTGGCCGGAATTATTGCAGGTGTATGAGGGTAAGGAGTTCAGAGGGGAGACTGCAGCCCTCATGCGGAAACACGGTGTGGTAGTTAGGCGAGGCGAGGTATGGCATCACCATGCCCATGCTATCGTTGAGCAGTGGAATCGGACACTGGCAGAGAGACTGTTCCCACACCAATACGCCCAGGAAATGGCCGCGCCGAGTGAACGTTCTAGAGTATGGGTGAGAGGGCTGCCTGCTGTGGTGGAGAGATCCAATGCTGAGGTTACTAGGCTAATCGGGAAGAAGCCGGTAGAGGTTATCAGACACTCTGTTGGTCACAGCTCTAGAGGAGTGAACAAGGGAGAGGAGTGCCTACCCCATGATGCTCTGGTTCGGTACCTGAATGAGCCTGATGAGCTGGAAGGTGGTCGGCGGCATGCAACGGATCCTACCTGATCGATAGATGTTCACAGGCTTGAGAGGTATGTGGAGGTGGAGGGGCGGCCTACACTGTACTACCTGGCACGCCAGCACAGAGTGCCTAGGCGACCATTTGTCATAGAAGAGCTTCAGCTAGTTCCTGAACTCACACAGCTACCACCCACTAAGGTGCTAACATGATACTCGATGGGCTCGTTATGGACCCCATCTGGCAGCACATGGTGCTTATCATAGCAAGTGGAGAGTCTGAGCTTTTCCTGCGCATGCGTCACCATACCCTGGTTGCACATGCGTAGGCCTCGATTGGTGGCTCTGTCCACTACACCATGGAGGGCACTGTAGAACCTCTGTCAGGATATGTTATTGTGCTGTTTAGACATTCCCTTGGTCGAGCATTTCACTTGCAAGTTTCTGCTGTTCCAGCGGTCTGTATTCTCCATGTAGTAGCACTTGGAGCAGAGAGCAATATCATTAGGGCCTTCGAACTCGAGCTTGAACAATCCCGGAGTGTGGTTAGACCATTTGTCCCATGCCAACCAGTCCTGTTTGCAGGCCTCATACTCCGTTTACATCTCTGTGCGTATCACCTCATCGACGTTGGAGCCTACTATGACGATATAGGCAGAATCGGTGTCAATCTGCAGGTACTTGAAGCTGTCACGAGCTACGTAGAGGTCGAGGAAATCATAGTATAACTCCAGCATTCACAGCTTCGCCAGCTCATATACTGCTATACCCACCTGGAAGTTGCGACGAATGGTGGTTTTAGCCTTATGGCTCTGCAATTCGTAGGAATCACCGATCTCCTCTCGATCCTCGAACCATGTGCTACGCAAGGCTCTGTCTACTGCTCGTTCATCCTTAGTGAAGCTCGTGTTGGTATGACATTCTAATGCCTTGATCAGCTTCCCATATGCAATGTTACCAAGGAGTTTGAAGAGATCAGCCAACAAGGCTTTACTTTTGTCAACATCCCCGGTACGACGTGCCTCAGTAACAGAGTCTACAAACCATTCAAAAGGTTTCTGTGAGGTGTAGTCTATAGTGCGATAGATAGCAGTAATCTCTAACCCGTGGGCAAGGTACCACTTGAGAGTTGGTACATACAATACCCTCTTCTTACCAGAGATTGCACCAAGGAGCTTGCTAGTTATAGACTTTTGTCGACATGTTTTATCAAGGTATGCAAGCATCTCCGAAGGTATAGCCTCTTCTGGGATCTCACGATTATAGAAGATGAGAGACATCTCCTCGAACTTTGGCCATAACACTTTAGGTACCTCAATGTCGACCTCAGCAAACCCGAACCAACGATCCACTAGCAGATCCTGCTTAAAGCGTTCAATATCACTGCTTACATGTCCACCCCACCGTCGTACAATTTCTTTACCACAAGGCATTGCTTGGGCCATTCTTAACAAATACAGAGCATTTGCATCATAACCAAGGAGACGTTGACATACTCGCTTACCTTGGCGAATTCGGGTAACCCCAGACTCGTGATATCTCGTGAACACAATGCTCGGACCCCCAACAACAGCACCCTTTAACATCTCGTAAGCTTCCTTGCCTGGAGAGTAAAGGCTAATATCCGGCTCATGTTCAGCAGTACCATGAAGTAAGTACTGAAGCGACACACCAGGAAGTGACACCGCATCCTTCAGAATGTCTATACCTCGTTCTGTCTAGAATTCTCGCATCTTCTCTAAGGCTTCAATGAATGGGCTAACATCCAAGTTGTTGTAATATCGCAACCAGTCAGCAAATGTCTTCATCCCCAGATCTCTGAAGGTCTGCTTACAAGCTGTCTACTCTGACAACTCAAGAAGGTAACTAACTCTGAGCTTGGACCACCACGCAGAATAATCAGGTAGTCCAGGATAGTCAAGCTTCTCAGGTTAGTCAAACCATTCATAAGGTAACCAGCTCTTCTGTTGCGTGCAACCATAGGCTTTGATCCATTTCTCATAAGAAACCCCTGGGCCGAGGTAGTTGATTACATCGGGAAACCTCAGTTCAGGCGTAATGAGGAACATTGTCTGGCGAGCCTTCTTGGCGACTTTCACCATTCCTTTGGACGAAGTAGTAAGTTCATCCACGAAGTACTTCTTGATGAGGTTCAGGGCATACAGTCCAGAGTTGAACCCGAGCACAGGCACCTGGTCACACCACTCATTGATAAGTCGCTGCTGTCGTTTTAGTAACTTGTCAAAGTCTGCAGGTAGATACTGTGACCGAACCCTTGCATGGATCGTGGAGGCTCGTAGTTGGATCTCATGCATGAACTCTGAGATCAGCACTTTGGAGTTAGCATTGCAGAGGTGAGTTGGCGAGCTCACGCTACCGTCTAAGGAGCAGCCCCGACTGACACCAAGATTGGTATGTGGGCACTCTCGATCGTGAGACTCTCTGTAGGGTGGGTCTTGATCTCATCCAGAAGGGCTTCAAAGTCATAGACAATAAAGTGTGGGTATTGTACTCTCTGCGCAGGGGTGTGGACGCTTGGACAGCGTTTTATGCAGCACTCCCACTGTACCACAAGCGCGTGTCCAGATGCTCTCAGTTTCTCGTCTCCCTAGACAGTCTTGCAGTATCTTTGATCAGCATCCTCACCTCGCTGGTGTTGTGAACATCCATGTCAGTGACAGCAATGAAACTGGCATACTGTGTCGGTTGTCGGATCATAACCATCTACGGGAGCCCCCTTGATCCAATGCTCACCGCCGTGACCACACTTTGCGGTGCCACTACCTTCTCCCCAGGGCAATCAATGGTCGTTTTCCCCCTGTACAGCGGTCAGCATGGCGATGGAGACTACATGCTTGGTTGAACGGCTGTTGACAGTGCCCACAGCTGAAAGTCTGGGCCAGCTTGGAGATCTCCTTAATGAAGAAGGTATGGTGGCCATATACTCTAATGGTCATGACGCTCGGATAGAGAGAAGGTTTCTTGGTCAGATGCCAGATGCCCTCTTCAGTGGGCTCATAAACACGAATCCCTGTCTTCGCAAATAACTCTACCTTGTCCAGCTGGTATAGGGACGTCTTTGGTACGTCAGCCACAGGACTGTTCAGGCCATAGAACTGTTTAACAAGCTCTCGTGCAGGAGCTGTACTTCTATCAGCTCTTGCACCCTGCTGAACTGCTAGACATCTCCAGAGGAACATGTTATCTTTGTAGGTATCGAGTGCCACCATTCCCTTCCTCCATCAGAGCCAGACCGGGAGGGGGCCTGTCCCTAGAAGAGGCTGGCAGTCGATGACAACCTTTACCTCAACGTTGATTGATCTGACGATGGCCCATACGGTATTAGGCCGATCGATATTGTCTGGGTCGAGGCGGGCTTGCTCTCTGCCCTCCACCCAAGTCTGGGTCTCTCCTAGTGTGTTCATCCAGGGACTTCCTGGAGCATTCTTGTGGAAGAGCATTACCCTACCATCCTCGATGTGGCGGATTCGATAGGTGTGGGTATACGAAGGTAGAAAGCGTTCTGAATAGTCCGCAGCTTCTCCATGATCCGACCTGTAATGTCTCCTTCTAGCCCTCTGAAGAATGTCCAGCATACTGTTCGCCGTCCTCTCTCCTCTGTCTCCCTCTCACTGAGATGCTCGTTGAGAATCTGCTGACCTTCTTGCCTCATACTCCGGGCTAGGGTTTCAGATCTCGGTCCCCTCATTAATCGTCTTCTGATTCGGTGTAGAAGAGGTAGGCGTTCTTGTGGATGGCTTGCCATCTGAGTTGCTACAGCTTTGGCCCGTAAGCTGACAATCGTCTCCTCATACAACTGACGACTCTCAAGGAGCAGCTGTGCTTTGTTGTGAGGGTTCCATGAATCCTCAGAGGCGAGCGCTGGAAACCTCCCTGTCTGTTTTGCTCGGGAGAGTCGCTTTAGCCACTCCTCAGCAAGGGCGGGGAGTCACTTTCGCCACTCCTCAGCATCTGGAGCAGGTCGGCTTTGCGGGCCTTAGAATAGCCTCTAAGACCAAATTGCTTAGCCATCACTCGAAGCTGTGTTACAGTAACCATGATGCAAGGTCTATATATTAGATCTTAAACATTTCTGACCATCTTCGATGGTGTTACAGTAACCATGATGCAAGGTATATATATTAGATCTTAAACATTTCTGACCATCTTCGAGGGTGTTACAGTAAGTGCCAATCAGTACCTGTGGGTGGTGTATATCCCTGTGGATGCCTGTCTCTAAATGCGTGGCATGATGCGTTTAAGTTCTTCCATAACTAAACTGAACTTTCTCCTGGCACAGACCTTCTTGTAGTTCATTCTGTTGGAATGTTTACGACCCTCCCCCCACCCCCATGCTTTACATAGTCCACAGTCTGTATAAATACCTGCCCCGCATCCTCTGCACGGCTTCGGCTCAACAGCAGCCTTCTGAAACTGAGCATTGTGTGTCGCACAATATTCTCCAACACAGTTCCTTAAGCATCGAAAAGGCTTACCTCGCATAAGCCATTTGCATGTATTATAGTGCATGTTTGATACAGACTATATCAAGGCTCTTAAACCTTGGGCTGATGGCTGTGGTTCAGTAGGGCCTGGGTATCTTGTATGTATTTGTGTGGCCCATGACCTTATGCCTCAGGAATTGAGAGGGCGGTGGGAGCCGTAGATCATGGAACAGTTGCCTGTGGAGGGAGGTGGTATTTTTCTACTACCGGCTATACTACTACATTATACAATTTATATAGTGGCAAGACAGCTTAAGTCGTAACTATAGCCCGTTGTGTGAACAATTTAGAAAAATAGCTTTCTTTAATTTACTTAGAAAGTTTTCGTTTATCTTAACATAGTGACTTTCGGATGTTACAAATGGATCGTTCCATACTGCTCTACCGACAGCGGCCGCTTTTAACTATTCGACCCTCAATTCAAGGACTCTCATTTTGAAGGTTACGTTTAAACTGTTGAATATTGTTTTAACTAATATAACATATAGCGATAAGCTACAAAAGCTCGCAGTCTAATTAGTTTTAAAATATTCAACAGAATGTTCGTTAAATTCTAAATGAATAAAAGACATATAAGTCGTACACTAATGACGGACCTCACGAGTTTTGTGACAGAACTATAAGCCTGCGTCATTATGATTGGGACGTCAGCTCCTCAGGTACATTAGAGCATTGGCCTTACTCACTAAAATCCACCCATGCCTCGTCTGTGTTGGGATCGATCGACCTCTGAATTCTCTGGCTATCAATTTCCAGAAAACTATACAAGTAAGCTGTTCAATATTTTGAAAGTATTTTGACAGGGCGCTGTTGCTGCCTATGGCAGCAACATCGTCCAGTCAAATTAGTTTCAAAATATTCAACAGAATGTTTATTAAATGGTAAAGACATACAATTCGTACAACATATCGGACTATTAAGCGCTAAAGACGGACTATTTCGAATCACCCATAATGATTATGACGTCCTCATATACGTCACGTAGTTAATTATGACGTCATATGATTGATGAATAGACATGGAAAGGTCCATTGATCTGGGCCAACAGTGGATTTATCTGATGTATTTATTCAAGGATATCAATGTAAGAATGACGATGTGTGGCTGTTTTCTAGCAGCGCAAATGAATGGAAATTTCTTTCAACTGTAATCTGTTTTCTTCAACCATCTACACTGTGTGTTGTCCTTTGCCTAAACTCCTTCTGGTTATCTTTCGTCTTTAGTTGTCTTACATTGTATATCTTAGACTACGTTTCCTGAGGATTGATCGCAAAACTCTTAGCATGGTATGGTCTCCAATGCGTGCCTTACACTTGTTGGCCCCAAGCAATGTCTTCTCTTGCATTCAAGCAATATGTCCATGTATTATACATCGCTGTTGCACTACCCTCCCAGATAGTGAAACCGTCTTGGACAGTTTGTTCAGTGTTGAGTTTGAGAGTATATGGTGTGGCCAGCGGTGATTCGTGATTGATTGCCAGTGTGTGCGATGACAAGCTCAAATTTATTCAAGAAGGCCTTATTGAGACACATCCCTGAGCTTACTGAACCATTACTGGGCCAATACCCGACCGATTGGCATGGTATCGGTCCGGTATCGGCCCGGTAAGGTGCGTATTGTGGGATGTAGAATCAGATAAGTGCATCTTGACATTCATTTGAGATTTAGAGCCGCGAAACCACAGGTTCCATAATTACTAGAGTGCAATGTTTCATATATACAATATCGTTGAAGTGTAGAGAAGTGAACCCAAGATTCTGTTCTTACACCACATCTCCTAGACCTGAAGCAAGGTATCCTCATCTCCTTTGTGTCAGATAGGTATGTATGTGTGAACTCCAGCTTGTTTCGTTTATGAAGATGTTTGTGGCTTTGAGCTGTTTTGCAGTTCATCAGGTGAATCATTTTTCTTCATCGATGAAATCAACAACATCTGTATACTCCATCTCTAACGGCATATCTATCTGTGAGATTCGGGGCTTTGTCCTTGTCGAATGTTCTCGAGCAGATGTTAGAGCTACAGCGAGGTAACAAGTGAAGAGCACTGTTGATAAACCACCACCTTGTGGTGATTCTATTGATGTCTAAAATTTACGGAAAGCGTTGTTTTGACACAAAAAGTTAATTTTGTATGTGCGACTAGGAGTCTCGCCAGGCGTAGTTCATCATCGTCCATTGAGCTTGATGGGCGAATTGGAGAATCTGTGATCTCTTGGTATCAAATACACATGACCAGTGGACCTTTCCAGTTTTAGATATGCCCCGCCCATCACTAGTTAAACACATCTCGCATAGCACGGATCGCTCAGTCGGGTACAGACCGACCCGGATTATCCGGGTGCGAAACCACCTGGTCTGAGATGCTCCAGCCACATCCCCGTTGGTACATAGGTTTGTGCGTGTAGCCAACCGAGAGAACGCTCAAATAATTAGTCCGCAAAAGCGGTCAGTGCACGTGCGCATAATTAGCAATAGCTCACGCGCGCTGTGAGCATTGGTGTAGGGGAAGTAACTCTCTGTGTATACATAGTTGCCCGTCTTGCTTAATTCGTTAATAGGGGCCGAATTTATTAGCACTTTGGTATCGATCAAGACCAGGATTCGTCAGGAATAACGAATCTGAAAACAGAATAGAAATCGGTCCAGGGACGACAGAGATATCAGTAAATTAGAACTAGCGATAACAATGTTTACAAGTTGGTAGAATCAGCATCGTGCACGTGTCAGATAGCTTGACGTCATAAATGCGTCATCGCATTCATCTAACTCTCTATAAAGTGTGCACTAATTGGACAGATCTACGACGCTGCACGCTGATTGACTGTGAAGTCGGATAAAAGGCATGCAGTCCTCCGAACTCATTATTCGCATACACCCCTAGCAACATCATAATTTTTTACTTTTTTCAGTGTTAATGCTTGTTTATAGCAATCCTTCAGGGGAGCAACGCAACCCTTCGGGGAAGCACCTCTCAGAGTGAGTCATGGCCCAAATACATCTCGGTGTAAGCGGCCAATAAAACCAACTAAACAAACAAACAAAAAATCACTGTCCTTCGGATGAGACATTAAGCCTAGGTCCCGTCTCCTTACATGTAGGTGGACGTTAAAGATCTCACTGTCTGAGGTTGAAACTCGTCAGATAGTGAAATTTCAGCTGGCCTTTTGGTCACAGTTTGGCCTCTTTTAAAGGAATAGGGGCAGATTGGAAATGGAAGTCTTTGGCCAACTGGCCAAAGCCCATTAATCTGACCTTTAGTCCGTTAAACCAGCCTTTGTCTATATATAGGTATACACGCACATTTTTAAAAGAGGATTTTGCGTGTATGGCTCTATATAGATAAGGATAATTTAAAAATAAGATGTACCGCCATTGGCTGTGTGAGCTCGCTACAAGATTTGTTTACCTGCCAACTGATGTGTTTCCTGGTGGGGTACAGCTTGTATTAGAAGTATTCTATACATTTTCCTGGTTCCTGAACCGGATCCGTTTTTGCCCTCATCCCAACAGCAACAGGATTTTGAAGGAAGGTTCGTTTAAAGGAAAGCAGTTCCGAGAGACGGGATCTACTCATGCAAAGACAGGATGACGTCACACATGCAGGACCGGTGCGAGGTCACCGAGATTTATAGTATTTAATATGTTATTATTCCGAGTTTATAGTATTTAATATATTATTATTCCGAGGGCGATCGTCTGCATGTTTAGAATGAGTACATGCGGCCACACAGGTACGTAATACTCTATCTTAATAAAGACAGGTACCGTGAGATAAAATAGCTGAAATAAGCAATGTTATATAGTCTTGCAGCTGCTATCACTGTCAAACAGCGGGTTCTCCTAAGTGAAATAATGAAGAAAAATATGTAATTACCAGTATTCGTAAATTTGTGGCGTTAGTTTTCGTAAATTTGTGGTGTTGCAATTCTTTCTTATAACTGGAGATATCTTGACCAAACTGTGTGGGTTATCACCCCTAGGGGTCATCTAGAAATGTGAACAATTTTGGGTCAAAATTTCAAATGGCAAGTTCACGGCGACCAGATTGATCACAATTATCACGATTTAATAATAACACAGGCCTTTCTAATTTCGTCCGTTTGCAGACCAAGAGAAGACTAATTTTGAAAATTTACCACTGGAATGACTGGCGCGATAACCGAGGCAGTCATTCCAGTGGTAAGTTTTCAAAGATAGTCTTCTCTTGCTCTGTAATTACACGTACCAGATTTTCCATTTTAATTTTTCCTGTTTATATTTTAATCACATGGAAATTATCTAATTTCATTTTCCAGATTTATTCATTCAGACTACCCGCCCCTCTACCTCGATTAAGGGTGGCCCCACCCCTTATTGCATGGATGCACACACTCTACCCCCTCCAAATCCCGCTAGGGAGTTCTGGGGACTGATTAGAAAATTGTAAAAAAAACACCTACAAGTTTGGAGAGACATTTGGAGTACAATTTGGGAAAGGGTTATAAGTGGTTGGTTCTCGGGTTGGTTGTTCACTTTCACATAGAAATTTGTGTATTAACATGTTTTCAGGGTTTTCATGATTCTGATGAATGTAAATCCCAGCATTCATTACTCACGTTGCAGCCGGTTTGCTTGCATCTATCTCGGACGTGGCGTTTCGCTTTGTTTTATATTTCCGACAACCTAAATGTTTTTTCTCTTAAGTTTAGCAGTTATCGAAACAAAACTATTTTTGAAAATTTACCACTAAACTGACTGGCGCGGTAACCGAACCAGTCATTCCATCGAAAATTTTCAAAAATAGATTTCTCTCGAACTGTAAATGAACATATGAGAGTGTGCATACAACAGTGGCTTGAATTGCCAAAAAGTTTCCATTATATGACAACATTCGCAATCAACCTATTATTTCAAATAACAACAGGTTTTAACTCTAAGTTTTTGGCCAGGATATTTCTTTTACAAACACTAGATTTTCAGTTCTCTAGTTTTTCTGTTTCTTGTTTATTTAATCACATGGAAATTATCTAAATTTAATTAATTTTATTTGATATCATTGACTATGATTTTCATCTCTTAATATTTTTATTTAATAATTCTCACCTGAGTTCATTTTATAGATTTAATTATACAGACTGCCTTCCACCCCCTATCAAGGGTATCCACCCCATCCCCACCTCATTTGGCATGGATGCACACTCGCCATGCCATCCAATCCCTCTTCCATCCAAACCCCCTTGGGTGAGATCAGAAAATTTTGAAAAACTTCAACCCTGGAGAGAGCATTTAGCTTGCAATGGGGTGGGTGTGGGTGTTGGTGTATGGGGTGGGTCCCTGGGTTAATACTCTAAATAATTAGGCGGTCATGGGATCCTCCCCCGGGAAAATTCTGATAATTTGACTCTGAAAGGCCATTTCAGACAATATTTCTAATAAATGGTCTTAATAATGTGGGGTGGGGCACTGGTGGGGTAGCTGGATGCTTGGTTCCAACACCCGTGTTTGCAGGGGCCATGGTTTTAGGGGTTTCTTGTGGGAGGCCTTGGGGGCATGGTGGTGGCGGCGGAATTGATTTCCCCCCATATGTGATGAGGATGCAAACCTAATCTCTGACCCCCACTGTGGAAGCCACTGAGTCCCCATTCTACCGGCATGTGAAGTAAAGGGATCCCGCTCCCACCCACTCTTACACTGCATCCAACACTTACACCCGCCAACAACAGTTCATTAGGCAGCAACAGGCACCGCATACACCCCTAGCAACATCATAATTTTGTACTTTTTCAGTTTTAATGCTTGTTTATAGCAACCCTTCGGGGGAGCATCGCAACCCTTCGGGGGAGCATCGCAACCCTTCGGGGGAGCATCGCAACCCTTCGGGGGAGCAGAGCAACCCTTCGGGGGAGCATCGCAACACTTCGGGGGAGCATCGCAACCCTTCGGGGGAGCAGAGCAACCCTTCGGGGGAGCAGAGCAACCCTTCGGGGGAGCAGAGCAACCCTTCGGGGAAGCACCTCTCAGAGTGAGTCATGGCCCAAATACATCTCGGTGTAAGCGGCCAATAAAACCAACTAAAGAAACAAACAAACAAACGAACTCATTCGTCTGACTGGTAGTGATGGAGTGGGTCGTCATCCCACAGCTAACTACATAGAGCGCGTCTCAGACAATCTACACCAACGTATTCAAATCGCACTTGAGCTCCACTTCGTCACTGCTTACCATACGTCACCCATACTCAATTGGCCGGGAGCTAATAAACTAAATTCAAGAGTCAGGTCACCCAATCACCAAATAAAAGGGAGCCTATACGAGTACAGGGGCGGTTTCGGACACTTACGGTATGTAGTATGAATGGTCTGTCTGATATCTCGCCGGACCTGCCGGACCACGTTGATCAGTGGAGACCAAAATGAAGCACGTTTCTAGGTGCAATATGTTTGGCCGTTTTCGTCACTGCTTGGAGACATTGCCCTCCACGCTGTCAATGAGCTAGACAGCATGGCTCGTCTTGTGCCGTAAATCTATCACCAGCCTTTCCAACAATGGAGGCAATTTTCATTAGTACCAGTTATGGGTACGCCCACAGAGCTGCAAATTAGACTGGTTATTTTGTCTATAAGTGTCTATGACTTTGATGCGCCCATGTCACCGAATATATCACTGCTACTGGCAATATCGCACACAGATGCCGACACATGCTTGAATTGTGACCACTGTTGTTTATGTCGCCCACAGACGCCCACCCGCGCTGATGACTAACAGGCGCTTCGCCCACAGATGCCTACTTGCACTGATGACTAACAGGCGGCCACACCAACTTCGTCAACAGATTCCTGGGTGTGCTGATGACCAACGGGTGCCAAATAATCATTTGTGCTATAAGAACGGACTTGCGCTGATGACTAATAGGCACTTATCTTTAATGTAACGTAGTTATTTCATTTTCATATTATCGCTGATTATAAGTAGGCACCGTATATTGTACATTGTATAGATACGGCGAGCGCCGTTTTAGTATTTTCACTGTCTATTTTCATTATTGTTACTTTTTCTAGTTACGCTAAACAGTTACATAATTTCACTAGAGTCGTCTCTCACGCCCAACCAGCCTGGGATACCGCGACTAATCCTAACTAGTGCTAAGCTCAGTATTTTGTTAGGATAGAGTAGCTAGGGACAGCTGCTCAAATGAAGGAGAGCTGTTTTATTGTAAAGCCTGTGCTGCTTTGTTGCACACGCATGCCGGACTTACATAATTGGCCATCAACTTAAGTCCACCTAAATTACTTTTTGGAGCAGCTGTTTCGTCTAAGACCTCTGGTCATCGGGCCCACCTAATTGCCTGGTAGACCCTCTGCCGGTTTGGTTAGCGTCGACCTATGAAATTGCTGAGGTTTCTTTCACACGCACCCCCCCCCCCCCCCATACCCGCGTGGTACCTAGTAGCTTTAAGCCGTAAGTAGGATTCACTGTGCAAACATAATTATAGTAGGTACGTCCTAGCAGTGGGCCTCATGGGTAATTTACAGAAACCTAAATGCAGATAAACGTTAGCTCCAGGGAGCAAATCTCATATGGTTCATTCTCGCCATACTGGAGACGACTGAGAACGCGGTTCGCAGACTAATTCAATGGTGACTGGGAGACACCCAATATGCTCTCCACGCCCTCCAGGAAGGTCGCTAATGTCTGCTACCCGCTTCCTCAGCCATCGCCGTAGCTAGATGCGTCGCTTTCTTATGCTTTTGTGTGTTATCTGTCCATGTTATTTTATATGTGATTGTGCTGACACATGGAGTGGGAGCTGCTCATCGGCTTCCTGGACTCATCGGCCGACAACATTGTATGCGCCATCGACGTGAGTGAGGAGTCCAATGGGTACGTGCCAAGAAAGACTACCCGGAGTATTCCGCCAGGAAGACAACCTATTCTAAATTTAAGTAGTTGATAGGCTGTTTGAGGCAATAAACCCTTATGTATCTGGACGAAATAATTAAAGGTTGACTTAGCTCCACTGGAAGGGCCGCCAAAATAAAACGGCGACGACTAAATCTGTATCTAGCATAAGAGGTGATAGGGTTGGTTTATGTTGAAACCGGCACTAAGGTTCCACGTAATACAGCACGCATCCCTTAAAGTTATATAACACTATGATAATATAATATAAGATACATTACGCACTAGTCTGAATGAGGAGTACAGCTTCGGCCATGCTCCCTCCTCTGCTTCAGCGTTGTACGCATTTACCTGTGATGGAGGCCTGCGAGTGGCATTTTCCTCTCGCAAAACCAACTTGTTGGCCCGCCTGAGGCGTTAGCTTATATTAGATTAATTAGCTTCGTCAGGGCGCCTCCCATGCAAGGGTACCTATTGTATAATCAAGGATAGGATAGGTATCTTTGGCGTGATATAATTACAGTCAGTTCTTTACGTCTCATTTAAAATATACTTAGTTGACGATCTAATATTGTCATCAGTAATAACTTTCCATAAGCCGGTCCTCGAACCGCTGGCACTCTGTGTTTTTAAGTAACACTCTTTGTAAAGTAACACCATGCAGTATCACACCAGTTACATCAACAGTCGAGATAATATGGTGGTGTTCACAGTAGGTGTTAATGGTCGCCCGGCCCCACGGGAACGATGTCATTCCGCCGACCCTGCGAGTCGGATTTTGTGGTCGCTGGTACCGCGCTCATCCCTCCCTTGATCAAACCTGTGGCTAGCTGACCAGCGTCGTCGGGCCAGCAGTGAAGCGCTGGATACTGAGGATCTCGACGGACGACGGGGTGCCGGAGCTGCACTCGCTCGTGTTGGGATCGGCCAATTCCCAAACGGCCTAACGATCAATTTTCACTAGCCCATACAGGTAAGCTATTGAATACTTTGAAACTAATTTGACTAGGCGCTGTTGCTGCCATGACAGCAACAGCGCCTTGTCAAATAAGTGTCAAAATATTCAACAGAGTGTTTATCAAATAATAAAGACATACAATTCGTACAACAACGCCTAGTCTGTCTTCAATTATGCGTTCGTGACGTACTTATCTACGCCATTCATGACGTCGTTGATCATGACGTCATCATGCACGTCAAGTAGTTTATTATGACGTCATTTGATGGATAGATAAACTTGAAAGTTCTATTGATTTCCAGTCTTATTGAAGCCTCAATGTTTTGATAGAATTCTCGATGATAGCTTACGTCCCGCCCACACAATGGTGGCGTCAACTGCGTCCTCTTTCAAAGATGCCCAGCAAATTTCCAGTAAATCTGTCAATATGATCTGAGAAATGAGAAATGTGCAAATTTGACAAAATAATCTGATTTATCAGGCCAGTCTGCTCTTTCAAACGTTATGTAATTTTGGTACAGGATCTGGTTGTGGCACTCTAAGGATGCATGCGTAACCGTTGCTTGATGGTTCCTGGTGTTGCTACAAGCTTGTCCAAGCTGTTCTCACCATCATTGGATCCCTGTAATTTTAATTGGAATAAAGCAGTTTAATTAGAATAAAGCAGTTTGTCACATTTTGGTTTCGGCCTCCTTTAAAGTCCTACTCTCAACAGAGACCTTTTGACAAATGCATAGAATCATAGTCTGAGTTCAGCAGAAGGGCGTGCCACGATATATCATAGTCTCTTTCTCATATCCTTTTAGAATTAGTTTTAGCATTAGCTGATGTCATGATCAAAGAGGCAATGGTTCTACACTAACTGTCCGAAGTCATGGGATGAATTTACAATTTAATATACATTATGTTGATTATTTTGAAAATAACTTGGCTGTGAGCTGTAGAATATTCATTCCGTCCAAAGCAATGTGTTGTTTCTGGTCTGTTTGCGTTTACGAAGAAATTTGCCTTAGCCCTTTAATACCTAAATTTGGTCAAGTATATCAAAATATTTGCTCTTTAAATGTACATTTACAGACCAACAGAAGACGATTCTTTGAAAATTTACCACCGGAATGACTGTCTCGGTTACCGAGCCAGTCGTTCCAGTTGTAAATTTTCAAAAAAAAGTCTTCTCTCGGATTGCAAATGGAATCCCTCAAGACCATTTCAGAGCCAGCATTTTGCCGCCTTCGTCATGAAAGGGCTAAGAAAAAATTAGCTTTTCCACTACACTGTTGTGGCTCTTTAAAAGAGAATAACCAGATAGTATATCCTCTTTGTCGCTTAGAAGAATTCCTACCTTACCATTCATGGCTCGTGTTTCTCTCAAGCTAGATCGATTGATCAACGTTGTCTCTCTTACCTTTCTGTAATTAGTGATAATTAATTGATGAATAATCTGCCTTTTTGTTAGCATACATGGTGATGGTGATGATGGACGGGACAAAAACTGTATTTATACAGACATGTTCATGAATATTGCAATTTCATAAAGCAACAGCGATAACACAGTCTACTGGGTCGGTACCGGACCACCACCAGGACAATAAGTCCCGGACAATAAGTCCCGGTTTTATCCCAGTACCAAACCAGTAGCTTGCGTTACCCGAAAATCTGTTTTCTTAGCAATTATTTTGAGTAGTTTATAATTTATCAATCAATAATAAAGTGGATATAGTGGCAGTAGTGGTAGCACAAGCACTGTAGCAGTAGCAGTAGCAGTAGAAAAATATAGTAGTAGTTTTGCTTAGTTGTTTAGCGCACTGGCAACACCATGGCTTCAATTTCCATGCTAACCGCGGCTACGGAGTATACACATTAGTTTCCTTTGTTGATCAGCATTTTGCCGGTCGGGGATCTAACCACCATCCTGCAATTCCGCATAGCATCAGCAAGTCAGACATCTTTTCACTGGACCACCGCGCCAAAATCAAATCTTGGTTTAGCGGACCAGTTTTCACATGTCGGATATACTGATCCACTGGAGAATTCATATGAAACTGCCATTTGGATGCACAGCGTATGGTGTGTACGCTATGCCCTCACCCGGGATCCATCACGGCACTAATAGTAGTAGTAGTAGTAGTAGTAGTAGTAGTAGTAGTAGTAGAAGTAGTAGTAGTAGTAGTAGTAGTAGTAGTAGTAGTAGTAGTAGTAGTAGTAGGAGTAGTAGTAGTAGTTGCAGCAGCAGCAGCAGCAGCAGCAGCAGCAGCAGCAGCAGCAGCAGTAGTAGCAGCAGCAGCATCAGCCGCAACCGCAGAAGCAGTAGAATTTGGCTTTTTATGGAGCATTTTCATTGGTCAAGAGGATCGTCTATTAGTAATGGAAATTCGATCCTCTTGACCAATTAAAATACTCCATTTGAATTTGAATGGGTGATATGGCGGTAATACCCATATATGGTCATTTCCCGGAGAATGTACATCCAGGAGCTTACCCGGAGAGATGTATTCATATTAAACAGATTGTTCCACCTATATTTATTAGTGCGTGATTCATCCATGATTTAGTCGCCTCGTGTCAATATAAGTGGATTATTTCTAACTTTGTCATACTGCAATTATTCATCTGATATATTAACAATCTAACATTTCCTACGCATGGAATCGTGGCAAATGGCAGCGAATTATAGCAATAACACAGACGCACGAAGCTATGTTTATACATTACCGAGTTTCTTCAGTCATGAGTTGCCGATTTGCATAGGCAGTGTAGGCTGTGTGTTCAACACATTATTGATATATTATTTTCTAAAGACGCGCAAGTATCGCTCTCCCACTTTTATGATGTTAACAAGCCTAGCTTTCACGGATCTACTTTCCTGTAGCGCAACTATATTATACTCAGCTTTTATTTTCCCAATAATGTCATTTCCCAATACTCCGGGTAGCTGTGCAGTCGTCACGTTTATCGGTGGTCTCGGTATATACTCCAGTGATTGGCATTTGGTGTTCTTTGCGGCTGTCCGTTTTTATCAGTTGACTTGGCCACTTGCCGCCCGTGCCAACATCACTTCAGGATTCGTTCTTAAGTTCTGTCTCGGTATTTGGACCGTTACCGTAATTCTTCTGACTGCAGTTTGTTCCTTCTTCGCCGGGGTGACAGGTTTACACAATGGTGTTATGGTGACAATGTGTACCTTCGTAGGTGATAGTTCAATAAAAGATCTGTGTATTCTAATCATTGCGACAGCTCTTCCATGCACAGCCATCCTTCTCCTGCACGCTGGGAAACATATTGCCGTCACGTGGAAACAGGAGAAATCACTTGAGGGGCAACAGGAGAGGAGAAACACAGACTCTCGCGTTATTACCATTGTGATAGGACTCTTCTTTATTGCCTGGTTTCCGGCGTTTACTTATAATATGGTAATGCACGGGAAAGTTGAGAATTATAAGAATCTAAGGGATACTATTTTTACAGCGTTGTTTTTCTTCATGTTCTACAACAGTACTATAAATCCACTTCTGTACGTGTTCTGCTTAAAGTCAATTCGTGATGACATTATTAAAACATTTTGTCCACAACAAGTTCTAAAGAGGTCAAGCTGATATTCTTTTAAAGGATAACTATACGCTCTAATAGGCCACTCATAAACCATGTTTGGGATTTTAAGCTTTTTATCATCCCGTCAAAGAAAGATATTCACGTTTTAGTAGCTAAATGTTGGTAGATTTCTACAGCTTAAGCTGGTTGCCATGGTTGCCATTATATACATTTCATGATCAACCAATCAGAAAAAAGATTGGCGTGTCTTCCTCGGTATCTGCGCTCAGTCATAGAGGTGCCAACTATAGCTTTACAATGTGGTATAAAAGCAACTCTACAGATAAACTGTTGAATATTTTGAAACTAATTTGACTGAAGGTTCTTGCTGACATAGGCAGCTACAACTTCCAGTCAAATTAGTTTCAAAATATTCAACAAGATGTTTATTACATAATAAAGATTGTAATGCATTGGCACATACATGACATCATGCACTATCGCTAGAGGAGACAAAATGGTGGCGATCACTGTTCAACATTTAAGCAATATTGCAAAGCAGATAATTCTGATACAGATATGGGAATATGACAGGATATGTATGATATGATATCTATAAACCCTAATCTATAGGTGCAATACAGTGGTATAGGGACCCGCTGTATGCTATTGTTCTCCTGTCAAAAATGATTGATGGGTATCAGTCACGAAGTCAAGTGCAATTGTTGGAAAACAATAACGCACAGCCGGTCCCCTCCAGTCAAAAATGAGTGATGGGTACACGAGGTCAAGTGCAATTTGCTATAATCAAGGGCCAGCCTAGACACGTCGCTATTGTTCTCCTTTCAAAATGATTGATGGGTATAGGTCACGAGATCAAGAGCAATTGTTGGAGAAAATAGCGACGCATCCAGCCGGTCCCCCTCCAGTCAAAAATGATTGATGGGTATAGGTAACGTGGTCAAATGCAATTCGCTATCGTTCTAAATGAGCGGGTGAGTGCTATATTGCATGCAGGTGGCTGCTAAATGATTGGTGTGTATATGTCAGGAGGTCAATTGCAATTGTTCAGTTGTCCGAATGACTGATGTGTATCTGTCAGGTTGTGACGAGTTGATCAATACGAGAACAATGGTCGACAGCGTGCACCTAGTGTAACACTATTGGTGTAGGCTGTGCGTTATTGTTTTGGTGTCGAACAATGCTCATCATCGTTGATGAATAATGACGTCCCATGCACGCTTGTCGTGTTTAACGTATTAATTAGGTGGGTGGCGCACCCCTTCGTGGTTGAAGTGTATTAAAAAGTAAAATATTTTGAAACTAAGCAATGTTTTTAAATCCTGCAGACTCTTGCTCACCAATGGCTAGAGTATTAGAGGAAAAAAAGTCGCAGCTGATAACCCTTGGGGTTATTACGCAGTAGACGAAACCAAATTTAGATTTCTCCCAGTTATTGTATGATTACATTGCTGAAATCTGGTTCAAATCTTGGAAATAGAGTTTACATTTGCAACGAATGAATTTTAGGACACTTTCTGGTGCAGTGTAGCTCACGGGGGTATGCGTTGGTCCATCCTGCTGCTCCGCTTCGTTACACTGCATGTACAGGATGCGCAGGAGGGCCGGTTAGCTGCGGCTGTCGGGGTTACGGATCCTGTATCGCGAATCTCCGAAAAATACAAAGACTGACTTCTAGAGCCAGTGGAATGATAACGTTCCAGTGGAGCCATGCGACTATTGCCCCTGAGATTAAATAGTCTCTGTTATGCTACGACCATTGGGCAAACCTCCTCGAGCTTTCATAATCGCATGAGAATTTGCTCTATGCATAAACCAGTCCACGAACCAGACCAGTATTTTTCACTTCGCCCCACTGCATGGTAGCCTTCAGAAAAGTTCTGGTACACCCATGCATGTTGGGTTGGGAGGTCCCTCATCATTTGCAAGGACAGTCTAGCACTTTTGGCATAATTAATATGACATGGGGCAGCAAAAAGATTCAGCAGTTTTCCAATAGCTATGAGGTGTCCTTCCCAATCACACACTCTCTCACACCTCAGACTGCATAAAAGCTTTGACTATGTTGATATAATAGAGATATAAAATCCAATACTTGGCAGTGCATGACTCATTTTTCAAGTTTATCTTCCGCTTAGCAATCCATTGACCTAAAACTGACAGGTCTTCAGAATCAAGAATATCGTTGAGTGGTACAGCATCTTCAGAAACATGATCAGCCAACTCTTTTAGTTTGTTTACTTGATCCGTGGTTAATCTACCCGTGTTTTGGGAAGATTCAGAATCGGAGAGTTCAGACTCTACACATAATATACCTGAGACCAGCTTAGTCATAAACGCCTTTCAACCAGAAAAGGTTCATGTAAACTTCTGGCAATTGATTTACCTGTCAAAATATGTGAAATAGTATTTGGTCCATAGGCATCTCCCATGGTTTCTTCAAGACCAGACCCTTTCGTCACATTACCGACACTGCCACATGCGCTCATAAGAAGACGAAATCCACCAAGTCGACAAACTATCCTGTTTAGACTTTTTGACTCGATAATTGCTACTGCTTTCTGCCGGAGTGGCTGGTCAAATGTAATACAAGCACTGGGTTGCATCAATTGGCAGGATTGTTATTGAATGTACAAACGTGTAGAGTACAGGCAAATCTCGTCATTTGGACTATGGTCTATGAAAGGAAGAATAAGCACTTGCCATTTCCCGATGCCGTCATCAAGTGATCCGAAGAAGTATTGCATGAATCCAGAGAAGTTAGGTGTCGGTGTATTTGGTTTGCTGAAGAGGGGAGCTGATTGCCATATAAGATTGGCATACTATGCTACTGGTGGTATTATATACAGTGGCTGATTTTCCTCAATTGCTTTGAAGTTTAGAGAGGAAATGCCTGATACAGCTGACCCTGTGTATTCAACTATGGGTGTGCCTGCATAAGTTCAGAAACTGCCAATCTTGCTGTGCGTCTAACATGTTGGTCAAAGTTTGCTGGATGACCTTTCACAGCCGACATTGCTATAGTACCCATACCATGAAACTAATTAAAGCTATCGATTGTCCTGACGTCATGGTCTGCATTATCCGATGCCCATTGTGTGATTTTTGCATCATCATTTGGTAGTAATGTACCAAGAGTTTCCTCTTGCACAATCGAATGCTTAAACAAAGTGACATCATCATACGATACCGAAAAACCTAATCTGAATATCATTAATATCTTTAATATCATGACTACTCGGGTAGTTTTCCTTTGAGTATTTTTGCTCATGTATTTCCTCCTTTAATAGTTTCGCACACGTAACAATTATTCTTTCAGCTTCTTGTGCAGCATCATCTATTTTTTCAGAGTGCCATGTCTCGTGTACTATATAACGTTCCATCTTCTGGAAACACAGTACATCCTCTCAAACTCCTTTCATTCATGACCAAAATATGCGATTGCCATAATGCTCATGGAGTTTTTCTCTGAGGCTCTTAATCTTTCCGCCACATTTGCTAAATCTTCCATTTTCTCATAAATGTCAGTAACAGTCAGTGTTACAGTCTCACCCACCTCGTCGAGCCGGTGGCAAACAGCCTCAAACAAACCCTGCTTCCTTAAATCAGTTGGCCGACTGGCTGTCACATTCTTAGTATATGCAAAGCAAAGGAAATCTCTATAACATTTGCTATGATGTTGTGCTTCCACTATTCCAATAATAATGGGCGGGCATAGCTATAAATGGATTCCTCTAAACAGACACTGATGAACAGATTGCATTGTTATATTACATTTATACACTTTGCAACAGAGGATTCCAGTTTCTCAGTCAATCATACGATTTCATAATCAGCAACATGACGTGTATACTGACGTCTTAATCACTTACGTCATGAATGACGTAACTAAGTTCGTCACAAACGCTTAATTTATGATGGACTAAGCTTTGTTGTACGAAGTGCATGTCTTTATTATTTAATACACATTCTGTTGACTATTTTGAAACTAATTGGACTGGCCGGTGTTGCTGCTATGTGCAGTGACAGCACCTAGTCAAATCAGTTTCGAAATTTTCAACACCTTATCTGTATAGTTTTCTGGAAATTGATAGTCAGGTAGTTGAGGGATCTATCGATCCCAACAAGGGCGAAGTGTGAGTGGAGCTTAGATAAAGATGGGAGGGGGCATAGTTAAAATTGGATTCCTCCATTACACTGCGTTACTTCTCTTTTCCTGCTTTTATTTTTCTCGTTAGCTCACCTGGGTGAGCTTATGTAATCGCAATTTGTCTGACTCTCGTATGTTTGTCTGTCATCTGCCAGTCTCTCAACACTTGTGGCACGTTTCGCCATTGGTTAATGGATTAAAACAAAATTTAGATATGTTCCATTAGGCAATATTTTTAGGGATATGAGTATGATGTAGTCAAGCCTTCAAATAGCTGAGTTATGGTCCTTGCTCCATTTTCAAAGTATTGAAGCCTATGTGGAAAATACATTTGTGGCACGTTTCGTTATTTTTCAATGCAATCCTAGAATCAAGACGTGTTCCAGCTATGTTTAAAGAAGGTACCCTAACTCCAGTTTTAAAGAAGGCAAGGCCCAAGCAGATTCCTGACAACTACTGCAGCATAATGGTGTGTTCTATCCTGGGCAGGCTTCTAGAGATCATTCTGGCTGCTATGCTTAAGCCATTCTTTCAGCCTATGTAGAGTAAGCTACAAGTCTGATTCACAGAAGGTGCCAGTTACCTGTTCATTTCCTTATTAGTCACAGATGCCATCGCAGAGTACAGCAGTGTGGGAAAGATCTGGCAATGGTACTTATCGATGCTGAAAAAGCATTTGACGTGGTCTGGCATGATGCCCTAATGGTCAAGTTTTTAAAATTGGGAATTCCACTGTCTATGTGGACCACCATGGGTGAATGTTATAGTGGTCTTTCAGCGCAAGTAAAGTGGGGTCATCATTTCTCCAAACCCTTCGCAATTCAACAAGGAACAGGCCAGGTGAGAACTTTCTCAACTCTGAACCACAAGACTTTTAACAACCCTGTGCTCTACAAGTAGAGAAGTCCAGTCTTGGAGCTCATATTGGTGACATACCTGTACCTGTCCTGACTACTGCATATGACATTACAGATCTCGCACCATACCTAACTCCTGACCTGCGAGCAGTAGTCTCACTAGTTGCTTCTTATCCCTCGGATAACCGGTATACTATAGGCATGTCTAAAATCAATATGATAATCTATGACAATAAGAGTAGCAAAAGCGAAATAGTGAAATCTCACACCAGCTTCAATAATCAAGAGCTTCATGTAGTTGACCACGCTGTGCATCTTGGTGTTATCAAAGTGTCAGTGCAGGACCTAATGCAAAAACGGCTAGCGAGTAACATAGCCACAGCCAAGCGTACAGCCTATATGCTCTTTGGTGCAGGCTTTCATGGAAAGAGTGGCTTAAATCCTGCAGTATCGTGAAAACTGTGGACAATGTACATTCAGCCATGCCGCATACATGGCATAGAGGTCTGGATGGTGAGTGAGAGGTAGTGTGTTGCAATGGAGCGAGCTGCAAGGGAACTACTCCGGCAAGTAAAGTCTTCCAGATAATGTTGGATCACCTGTTGTATATGGGTTAATATGTGTTCTACCAGTAACAGCGGAAGTACATCAGAGAGTACTGATGTCTTTCCAGAACATCATCTGCGACCAGACACGAAGGGAGTTTGATCTAACATTGCGTCAACTCTCACTCAAGACGGCAGATGACAACAGCTCATTTTCTTGGATAGCGAGGATCCTATGGAAATATGGTCTCCCTAGCACTCATGGTTAACTGCTGCGCATCCATCAAAGAACCAATGGAAGAAACGTGTAAACTCCGCTATTCACTCCTTCTGGGTGGAAGCCTATGGCAAGAAGCCCAGAACATGAGGTTGTTGCGGTATATACCAAGAGGCAAATTCATTCTGAATAGAGCATCGCCAGTCTGGTTGACTTCCGTCTCATCCCTCCATGAGACAAAGAAAGCCACATACATGTAGTCTGCATCTCCAAACCTCATATAGAAACCCTAATCAGTACGCTTGGAACACAACATGCTTACTCTGCAGTACAGGAACTGAGAACCGGGAGCACTTCCTGATTCACTGTCAGTCATTAAATAATGCGCACATCCAACATTATGATCGGCTGCATGACATCCTGGCAAGATCTGGTACTGTCTCCACCGATCTACTCATCCAGACACTGCTTGATCCCCTCCATCCAGCCCTTCCCAGAGGGCTGCCCATTCCTGCCTAATTAGGCTAACTTATAGTTAGTAATTGGCATGCGCATTGAAGAGGTGGAATCCCTATTATCAAGAAGAAGATGGATTAAAACCAAATTTATCAGATATGTTCATGAATTGTACCCTATGGGAAAATATTTTTGTTTCGTCAATTGTTGATGGATTAAAACCAAATTTAATTAGTATGTTTCTACAGTCAAATATCGATTTGAACTATGAATATATAGTGGACGCACCTTTAAGCAAGGGCCATAACTCTGATTCATTAACCGTATGGGGAAATGCATTTGATTCCAATTGTTATGGACTAAAAGCCAATTTAGCAGATGTATTCCTTCAGGCACTATGTACTTGCACTATGAATATGAAGAGGCCACACATTGAAACAAGGGCCATAACTTTGGTTCTTTAAGGCGTTTTATGCATAGGGTAGCACGGGTATTGCGGTGCGCACATGTGTGCCGTTACATAGCAACCTGCAGACACTGCTTGATTTGCCTTTTCTAGTGGAAAGGTTTTTATCAATTTTATACCAATGTGAAACATATTTGTAATGTTTTTAACTGCACCAAGACTGCTACCTACACGGGAGACGCAGCAGCACCGATGCCATCGCAAACATATGCATTTTAACTGTGATACGATCATAAACTGTATGTATGTAACATACTTACATTGCTCATTAATTAGTCCTCATTTCTGTCCACACTGTTCACTCGTTCGTCTCCTAATTATGTCTGATGTCAGCTTGTTTCTAGGCCATTCGGTCCCGGTCACCTTTCCTGTTGGGTTCAATATAAAACGGGAACTCGTTAGTCCGGAACATAATCTTCCAGGCTATATTCTTCTCCCCTACCCCGAAAACATGTCCTCATAACTATAGCACAAAGGAGCTATATAGTATTTAACTGCATGATACAAACATTTATGGATTTTAAAATGGTCCAGCAGTACCAAAGCAGCTTAACTATCAACAGTTATCTACACGATAAATGGTCCAGCAGTACAGCCTACCAAACCAAAGGAATCTTAATATAATGGTAAATGTACAATTATTTACAGGAAGGGAATTGGAAAAGGAAAGGGGTCGGGTTGCATAACTTCTTGATTCCCCTGCCCACCCAGGGATTCCAAACTAATGATAGCTGATGGATCAGGTTCACTCTCATGACTGTGACCTCCCACTGTGGGTGTGGACACGGTTGGTGTTGAAATTACATATGGTACCCCTTTTTGTTCCTCAGTAGTGGATAACACCCCACCACCATCAAAACAAGACTGGTGTTCGTGTCTAATGACTGTAGTTAGATGATCCTTTTCAGAAGAATTACCAGCGAATGATTTTATCCGGTCAAAATGGACAATCAGTCGTCTTCGTTCTTGTTCCTCTTTGATTCGAAATACAGAATTAGGAAGAACTGTCTTAATTAGAAAAGGACCTGTCCAGAGTTTTGCTAATTTTCTGGATAATCCTTTCTTTACCGCTGGTGTATATAGCATTAGTCTATCTCCTGCCTCATATTGTGGCGCATGAACACGACGGTCATAATGGCTTTTCTGTCATTTCTGAGCCAGAGCAGTGTTATCTCTAACAAAGTTATAAGAATAGTCCAATCGTTTTTGCAGTTCTACAACATAGTCTGTTTTTCTCTCCTGACTACCACCATACACAACATCGACAGGTAAACAACTTCACGACCATGTAATAGAAAATAAGGTGTAAACTTGGTTGTATCATTTACACTGGATCTATATGCTAGCAATGTCATCGGCAACACTTTATCCCAGTCTCGTTGATTCTTAGACATCAATGACCGCAACATTGAACAAATGTGCGGTTGAATCTCTCAACGAGACCGCCTGACTGTGGGTGGTATGGTGTTGTGTGAGTCTTAGTTATGCCTAGCAACGTATTCACTTCCGCAAACAAGCTGGACTCCAATTCGGCCCCTTGATCTGTATGAATGTGGTCAGGAGCACCATGTCTACAAATAAATTCATTTACAAGAACTGTTGCAATAAATTCTGTTCCTCCAAGATAAACTCGGAAATGACGAATGGCCCATACTATTGCCCAAAACTCTTTGTCATAGGTAGACCAATTACATTCTGATTTTTTTTAGTGTTGTGCTTGCACATGCTATAGCAACCTCCTTTCCATCTTTATACTGTGATAGTACTGCACCTACTGAAGAATTTGATGCTTCAGTAAACAAGGTAAATGGAGACATAAAATCTGGGTATGCCAATATCGGATAACTAGTTAATGCCTGACGCAACTTCTGAAATGATTCTGAACAATCTGCAGTCCAAGAAAATATCGCATCCTTCAGTGTCAACTGTTGTAAATGGTGTGCAATAGTGGCAAAACCAGAAATACATTTTCTATAATATGAAGCAAGAGCTATGAAGGATTTAACCTCTGCTGCTGACCTTGGTTCTGGATAGTTTAAAACTTTTTTGATATTGCTTGGGTCAGGTGAAATCCCCTTGCTGAAACACAATGTCCCAGAAATGTGACACTATTTCTAAAGAACTGGCACTTCTTCATCTTAAGATTTAAATTTGCTCCACGGAGGCAGTCAAATAACTCACGCAACTGAGTGATGTGCTGTTCAAATGTTGAGATGAACACAATTATATCATTAAGGTACACTAGGCAAGTGCGCCAACTTAATCCGCTCAATACTAAATCCATCAATCTCTGAAAACTAGCTGGTGCATTAGTGGGGTCAGAGTTCATTACTTTAAATTGGTACAAATTAGCACCTGTTGTAAACGCAGTCTTCTCACAGTCAGCTTTATCCATCTCCACCTGCCAGTAGCCGCTGTCAGTCCATTGTGCTGAACAATTTGGCACCCACTAGAGCATCAAGACAGGTATCTATGCGTGGCAAACAGTGTGCATCTTTGTGAGTGACCTCATTAATGCATCGATAATTGACACAAAATCGCATTGAGCCATCTTCTTTTTTTACCAACACTATTGGAGAAGCCCTGGTGCCATCACCTTCCTCAATAACATCATTTTTTAACATATCATCCACTTGCCTGTCAACCTCCCCCTTTAGGTGTATTGGTATTCGTCTAGACTGCTGTCTTATAGGAGGAGAAGAACCAGTATTTATTGTATGAGACAAGACATTTGTTCTCCCCAGATCATTTCCACCTGAAGAAAAAATGTCTTCATACTCATCCAATAATTGAGAAGCCTTTTTTATTTGACTGTTGGACAATGACGAATCATGCACTGAAATATGTTGCTTCTTTTCTTCTGTGTCAACATCCTTATCCAATGATATTTTAATTGGCTGGGAATCATCGAACTCAGATGCCAGCTCTAGCTATCCTCACACCTTGTTCCACTGCCGCATAAAAGGTACCTATTGGAGTGACCTGATTTATTACTATAGGGTGATCTGTAACGTTCATAATTTTTACTAGTGATCTTCCATGTTTTGCAGAACCAGCTGTACGAGCTACCATAAAACCATCATCCTTACTGAAAACTCCCTCAGGTTCCAAAACTCCTGTATAACCATCTGGCACCATATCATAAGCATGCACTGGGTTTAATTTAATACTAATAACCATCTCTGAACATGAAGGCATATCAACTGTTGTGTCAGCTATAGCTGAACAAACCAGAGGGAAAGCTTTCCACAATGGTAACAATGGAACTGAAGCACCATCAAATTTAAGGCAGCCAAATTTGGAATCAATTAAGATACCCTTTGCTTGAAGGAAATCCCGTCCAATTAATACCGGTTGTGACATATCTTTGGCAACTTAAAAGTTAAATTCACTATCTAGAACCCCTAATTTCACTTTTAATACCACAGATCCCAAAATTTGTACAGGAAGGTTATTTACAGATACAGCCTGAAAATTGATATTTGTTTCCAACTTATGGCACTATAATGCGGGAAAACTTTCCCGAAATCTTGCACTAATTATTGAAATATTCGATCCTGTATCAATAAGACCCTTCGTATCGATTCCTTCAATATTAATATCACATATTGTAGAAGATTCTGATATTATTTTGGGTGCCCCTAGCACTGCATTTTCCACCAATACTTGGGCCTTCGGATTGGCGGTTTCTAGTTTAACGGATCTTGTTGATTACCATAGGAAGCTCTAGAGGTATCCTGGTTGTTGGTAGTGTAAGATGTATAATTACCCCGACCACCATACCCACAGGCTCTGCCTCGTGCTCGACCCCTAGAATATCCAATACCTCTACCTCTACTAATGGTAAAGTAATCATAGGTATACTGTTTATTTGGGCACTCACGGGAAAAATGTCCAAAGGCCCCACAAGACCAACATGGACCCGGGCTACCCCTGCCCCTAACCCTAAGTGGCAATGCAGCAATTTGCACTTTTAATTCACGAAGCCCTTGGGCCAGATTTTCCATACACTGATCTTTGTCAGGTTTCTCAGCAACCGTAACTTGGCTGACATGGGCATGACATGAATTACTGGTAGACAGATCCTTCTGCACAGCCAAGCGACACTCCAGCCTGGCAGCCTTCCCTAATGCTTCATCAACTGTTTTGGGATCCGTGTGCCTTATCTTCACGCCAATTTCTCCAATTCCTGCCAAAAACCTTGTCAAGACAACATCCTCACGAGCTTCTTGATTGGATTTTGGATAAGCCCGCCTTACAAGTCTCCGCAATTCACCTACATAGACCATTCAATTTTCATTAGGTTTCCTAATCCTACTTGTTAGCTCAGATCTGAATGCATCAGTGAAAGCTATGGAAGAATTAGCTTTCATAAAAGCATCCTTTATTGCTTGTTATTCATGCTTGTTTTTTCAGGAAGCTCTATGTAAACAGAAAAGGCTGGGCCACCTAATAATGTAGGCAAGATTTTTAGCTTGATATCTATCCCATCAGCATGAACCTCAGCCCAGACTTCAAATTGCTCAACCCAATCTTCAAAGTCATCACCCTGATTTCCCTGAAATAATGCAGGAGAATTAGCAATGTACAGGTGTTTCGATTCTGCCATAGTTAAAAATAATAATCGGGGTAATCATACACCCCACATTCATCCAACTATAGTATTTTAAACATTTAGAAATGCTACGACTAGCGATGCAACTCACCAATCGTAATTGAAAATGATGATCACAGAAATGGCAAACTTTAACGTAAAATTTCAAGATGTTTGTGATTGCAGTGGCAATACATCTTACCGACCATAACTACCAAAGTAGGATTTAATCTCACTGCCACCAATGTAACATTAATTAGTCCTCATTTCTGCCAATAATGTCACTCGTTCGTTTCCTAGTTATGTCTGATGTCCGCTTGTTACTAGGCCACTCAGTCCTGATCACCTTTCATGTTGGGCTCATTATAAAAAAGTTACTCGTTAGTCCGGAACATAATCTTCCTGGCTATATGTATGAACTTTCCCTGATAACGCAGCTTACTGGGGCGATGCTGGGCCGACACTGTTGGTACTGACAGTACTGAAAGTATCGGCATGGTATCAGCCCAGCATCGGCCCAGTAAGCTGTGTTATCTGGGTTAATTGTTTTTCGGTTTTCGTCAATTCGTCAAGGTTTTCTACACTGATAAAAGACGAATAAACACGTTTCAATTAATCAGCATCGCTTTTATAAAACTTTTAATTCATAATTCGTCAAGCTTCCTGTGATAACACCTATGATAGCCACGATAACACATCAAAGAACAGGTTTTAATCTACAGTCTTTCACAAATATCGTATGCGTTTTTTAATCTGAACTCTATGCAGTATTTAATGAGAATGCTATGCATTTTTAAAAACCGGAACTCTATATGTGTCTTTTAATTTGGAATTCTATGCATTTTTAAATCGGAATTCTATGCATTTTTAACCAGTCTCTATGCAGTTTTAACTCCGAGCGAGACATCACCGTAACAAAGAGTAATATATCTGACGCAGCTCGCTACACCATCTTAGCCATTCACGAGTAAATCATTCATCAATCCATCCATGCAGTCTCTCTCTTTCTGAGAGCTGAAATTGTTCAAGCGAAACAAAATGAAGCAAAGAGTCAGTACAAGGGGCAACCAGGCGGCCACCATGTCCTCATCCGACCAAATCGATACCAGATCCTCATCACATAGCATATCGCCACATAACATCCGATCCAAGAAGACCCCAGATGTAGGTGATCTGGATAAATTACCAGATCCCCAGGCACCGGCCAATGATGGGAGAGAGGCAAAAAGGTCAAAAGTGTCAGGAGTCCATACTTTTTCACTAAACAAAAGCAAGTCACTAAAAAAGAAGCTAGATTCATGTCACAGAGACAACATAATTCGTATCAAATAGACTGGTGGCAGACTTTTCCTTCGTATAGCTTATTATCAACTTCTGAAAATGTCTGTCGATAAAATACGATCTGCCCCTATGACATTTCAAGACATGCCTGCACGTGTTTTTATGTGATGGAGACAGGTGATTTCATTACTATTATACCCTAGTTTTACCAGTTTCTGTCAACATTAGTATGTCATTACCTGTTTGCCAGATAGAGGCTGTTACCTACAACACTTATCCATCATGTCCTCTGATATTTAGAGTTTATTTACCGTTCAGATAGGTTAATTCTTCATTAGATTTTGCTAGCGTTGTGCAAATTGTGGGTGCATCCATTTTCAATAATTAGTGCACAGTATTCTGGGAAGGATAGCGGCGCATCGTATCACGTGTCAGAATTCTGGCACGTTTCAGCATGAACTGAAGCGCGCCATAATGGGACTCGAGATGGAATGCATGACGTAACAATGAGGAAATGTTACTATAAATAGTCCCTTTCGCTTTAAATCGGTGTGGGCCGTTTCGGACAACCAACCAAACTAGATCAAGCGTTACGCTAGAGACCTTGCATGTAACATAAATTGTGGTGGAAGTTTCCTAGTATTAATTTGCAATTATTATGGCGCAGTAGATAATAGTAGCGGAAATGGTACGATTGCGTACGAACACAGTTATTAAACATATGTTTAATAACTGTGGTCTGGGCCTATTTTTAAATAGGAGAGTGCGCAGTTTGCTTGATATTTACGGTATCATCTACTCGTCATTATCATATCGTTTCCACCATAATTCCAACACGGTTTCTGTTGCCCACCACAGACCCACCATAAACTTATAGACCTGTCATTGAACAGAGGTGTCCCGATTGATTGACATTGTCGAGCGTGTGTAACTAATGTGTTATTGTGCTGCCGGTGTACCGATAATAGTTATTACGTTAGTTGACCACTAGACTTTGTTAATCAGTCCAGTCCACCATAGATGGTCCACCAAAGTTCCACCATAGATAGCCCACCATAGTTCCACCATAGATGGTCCACCACATTTCCACCATACACAGTCAACCATAGTTCCACCATAGTTGTCTACCATCGTTGGTGATATATAAATAGCATGTTATTATTATATAACTGTTATTGGTAAACCAGCAATAGTGCGCCGTGGTACTCTTTACTACTTACGTCATGTTTGTTTACGTCTGTCTACCATGGTGTAGCATAAGGGGGGGGGGGGGGGGGGTAACGTCCCTTTATGGTATAGACCATCAAGAGTTGTCTCGCTTGCACTTCGGCAAGCGAGTTAGGCCTATTTCCGAGATAGGGCAAGCTATATGATATACAATTCTTCAACTTACTTTATTATACCGTGACATCTGAGTATCTGTCAGATGCTATTTTAATAGCATGTTTATAGTTGTAAATAAAGATACCTGTTTGTTGTTTATTTAAACGCATTCATTGTGTTATTATCTGGCTTATGTCAGCCAAAGGATTTGAGCAGAGAGCACAGCACGCGAACCCAACTTTGGTTGTTAATTGAATACTCCTGGGTGATTAGAAAGGATATTGGACAGAAAGCTTCTCGGGAAGTTGCTACTGTTGTCACACTACCATTATTAGGCATCGGGAAATCGGGCTCTGCAAGGAAAAAGTGGTAGCTGACTATGACTATGGCACCAGACAGAGTGAGAGGCTGCAGTGAAGTTCCGGTGGAGGCAGTGCGACAAGCATGCAGTAAGCTCTGCAATGGCAACGCAGTTGAATGCGTCCTGTAGTGCCTGGTACCACTACGCATGCAAAAGCCTTAGCAACACAGATATCCAGCGCCTAGAGAAGAACCCAGAAGACATGTATAGCTGCATCGCTTGTTCTGGTCTCCTCGATACGCCACACACGGTACAAAGAATAGGTTCAGGCATAGTCAATGTCCACGAGAGTACTGAGGATGTCAACAGCAATGACTTAGACACAACCCAAACTCAGACAACCGCCCAACATGTCGATCAATATGTCACACATGGACAAGACCGGATTGTAACTATGCCAGCTCCACTCAGTATAAACACAGAGCCAGCATATTGCCCAAATAGTTGCAAAGATAAAATAACGTGTCCCCTCGAAGTCGAAGCCCGAGGTAGGGAAAAATCCTGCTTACGGAAATCCCAGTCAGCAGGATCTAGCTCAAGAAACAAGCTCCGGTGACTGCATGACCAATCAGACAGCCAGGGCGGAGATTCGGCCCGCAACGGGAGTAGCTCAGAAGAAAATGATGAAAGATCTTGAAGACAAGCTGCACTCTATAGATCATATACTGAGACGGGAGGCGACCAAGGAATCTTTTCTCTATGAACTAGAGCCTGAAATAACTGACATCAAAAGAAGTTTGGCCCTAAGATTTAGTCAAGCCACAGCGAACCCAAGGAAACAGGCTCAACCGATGGCACACAAACAGCCAATCCAACCAGCATATCCACATAGGGCCCACAATGTGAGTGTCGGGAGAGTGTGATGGAGCTCCAACACAGAATAAGCGACCTGATCATCGAAAACTGCAGGCTCAAGGCAGACATGGAGTATCACCTGCTACAATTCAGCATCCAGCAGAGGAGAGATCAGTTCGAATTCACGCTAGAAATGGAAAGACTAATATTCCAACATCTACACAGTAACCAACCTACTAACTCCACGCAAACATCAACGCAACATGTAGCGGATCAAGATCAAACAAGACGTGCATCAGAGAGAGCCGCAAAACACCACCATCATCGCAGGAACCATAGTACAGCGGAGCGGAGATGGGCCCCAAAGCACCAACATCGGCATAGGATCAGTAGGGACCATCTAAATATTCACGCAGCAGGTATCGTGAATCCCACAATGTGCGGCAAAACACTCACCCCACAGAGAGTGAGGCAGATCACAGCATAGCACAGGTCTTTGAGTATAATCATGGTGTGTAGTCAAAATGGCCAACCAGAGAGCCCTTAGTTCACTATGTAGATGTCAGCAGTGAGAGAGGCGATACCAGTGAGCCAATCAATACCAAGGCACCAGTCTCATACAAGATAACTTCAATTCACTCCAGTAAAATGCTATAGTACCCTGTGTAGAAGCCGCCCCACAGCAGCCAGCACACCAAACAAGAAGCTACCTGACTAACAGATACATTATCGAAAACCACAAATATGGATAGATAGACCAAGCACTAGAGGGAAGAGAACCAATTATGGCCTCCATTTAATAAACCTAAGCGGAACAAGCCAGCACTAGAAGCGGTATCAACGACTATCTGACTAGCTTCTCTGTGGTGGCGTTGGACTTGACCAAAAAGATGCTTGGGTCTGCACACAATGAACCAGTTACTCTCAACGAAAAACACAGCAGTACCACAAGGCAGCCTTTTTAGACAAAGGACATCAGGGGCGACACAACAGCTAGTAATCACTGATCAAAAAGAGAGGCTAACCGAACTATGTCAAGAAGACTGTAGCACTACCCCTCAATCATCTCTGGTATGCTGCAATCAGCAACCAAAGATTGATGGTATTAGAATAGCCTCTTTCAACATTCACTGCTTTAACTCTAACAAATTAACCCTGTGGGACCTGTTGCGGCACCATAATGTAGTAGTAATTCAGGAACACTGGCTTCATCAATTTGAACTCAGTCAGATCAATTAATTCTTAGCTGATAACAACATATGTGCGATGTGGAGGACCTTCGACGAAGAGAACCCAATTCCGCTCACGGCCAGAACTAAAGGCAAATTGAGAGTCGGCATCCTCTGGCATAAGTACCTGGACCACATTGTAGAGCCAATTGAAGAAGGTGATGACAGACTGGCAGCTATCAAGATCCACACCACTGAAACACCAATCATACTAACTTGTGTGTATATAGCAAGTGGCAGCAATAATGAGACGGTGTACCAATTCAGAGACAAGACTCTGGAAATCTCAGAGCTGTTTAATAAATATGTGAACACGGATCATATACTGGTTGGCGACTTAAATGGTTCCCTGTGTAACGGGGCTGTTTTCCACCTATACGAGAACACGGTGGAGGGAGGGGGTGGTATTAGCTGGGTGGAAATAGCTCTGCTATAATTCAGGATGAGACGACGAGTGAAGACTCTCGAATAAATAATAAGCAAGATCGTTCTTCAAATGTTACTGAGATTAAACCTTTAATGATTCGTAACTTTACTTCAAAATATGTACTGGTGACATATTAAACCGTAAAACACTATTTAGCTATGATTTATTCTCTCTAGAAATCTATTTTTAACTCCATCTCTCTGTCTCTGTCTCTCACTGTTTCTCTCACTGTTTCTCTCACTCGGTCTGTCGCATTCGTTCTGTCTCACTGTCTATATCTGTCATTCTCCACATTCATGCTCATTTTATAACTGGCAGTATCTAGGCAAACAAACATAAGACAAGTTTAAAAAATCCAAAACGGGTCAAAAAAAACTTTTTCTAAAGAACAATTATAAAAACTTGCTATTACTTGCTACATATAATTTATGCATTAAAATTAAACACAGATTATTACCGATTTCATTCTCATAACATGGTTACTTAAATACAATGAAAACATGATGATTATTTTGAAAACAACCAGAATGAAAGTTGTTATGCCATAGGCAGCAACAACTTTCAGTCAAATAATTTTCGAAATACTCACCAGGCTTCACGTCATAATCCCATGGAACCTGTTTGTTCCACTTCAGGATGAAAAGGGTTTAGCCGGCTTAGAAATCAATTTCTATCACAGAACAGCGCAGAAATAATCTGTAATGTTTACAAAACAAAATAAAACGTACTGTCAAATATTTTGATCCCAACTGGATCGGAAGACCTTGCTGCCTAAGGCAGGAACTGTCTTTCAATCGAATTACGCCCAAAATACCCAACAGAACAGTTCTTGCTAACATGGTTCTGTTCACGTTTCTTGATACAATATGGCTTACTTCTGAGCTGCACTGCATATAGGCAACATTAAGAAAATATTGTCCAAAATGTCCAAAACATGATATTTCCAACAAGCTGGTCTCCGTTGATCATGCGTCTATTGTGAGTGTGGCTATTGTTCACTATGTGTAAAGCCAGGAACAATCACGCTTGACCACACATGGTTTCCGCTGTACTGACAGAGAGCACCGTATACTGTCAAATGAGTGGAGTTGGTGATAAATATAGAATTCTACAATTTGTATATATTCATATGAATGTGTAGCCTCTGGGGTGGGTACGCGTTTGTCCGTCTGAATATTCCGGTCTGCTGCACCGCATGTACATGATGCGTGGATTAGCTGGTTAGTGTCAGTTCTCGGGGTTACGGATCTTGTTTTGCGACTCTCCGGGATTTACAAAGACCGACTTCCAGCCGGTGGAATGATACCATTCCAATGGGGCCATGCAACCATTGCCGTCTCGTTCCGGCTGTTCATGTCACCATTATGATGGTCCATTACTCTATTTGGGAGTTCGACATAATTAATAAAATAATATAACTAAAACAAACAAGGCTACTCGTTTGCAAGTATGCGAGAAGATATAGTACATAGAACTAAGTTGGTGTCTTGTTTAATGTGGGCTCGTCAGAGGTACCTCGCCGATCTTTAAATCCCCTGCAAGGGAGAGTCCTAGCATGGTCACTTGTGAGGTTTAATATAAACCATTATACCATAACAAAATAGTATTGTTGTGAGAGGAAAGTGCCTCACATGGGCCTCCGTCACAGAAAACTGCCTTCAACGCCGAAGTGGAGGAGGAAAGTTGGCAAAAAGGGCCATCTTCTTGTTCAAACGTATGCTAAGTGTATAGTGTGAGTTAACCTAGTGAAACTGTATGCTATCGTGATGCGCGCTGAATTACGTGAAGATGGGGTGGATGATTTCCAGAGAATTCAACACCATCATCTTATGTAGATTAAAGATACTGCACTGGTAGTTGCCGCTTTATTTATGCAGTCCTTCTGCTACACCCTAAACTAACCTTTAGTTGTTAGGTCCATGTTCCACGCTTTGGTCACAAGTGGCAGGTTGTTCTACCTATCTTTTAAATACATGCCTGACTGGCGGAAATGCTCGGCTTCCATATGGTCACCTTATGGAGCATCCCCCACCGCAGCCCTATACCCTCACCCTCAGAAAGACAGCGAGCAGACATGTCAAGGTGCAGCAGCTCCTGAATCATATAACGATACCATTGCTTACCACACTGCAACCATATACTACAACATCACTAGGACAAGACATATTTACAAAAGCATTTGAAAAGCGCATTTATACTTTTATGGTGGGGAGAAGGAGACAGATTTCTAACTATAGTGACCTTCCCGTAAGGGCGTGGTGGGTTCCATGACCGCACCCAGTCACTGTGAAGAGTTAGAGGGAGATCCGTGTCCTGCTCATCACCTGGTGTGTTGTGAACAGATCATATAGGATCCGATCCCGGGGACTAACATTTTACCTGTCATTAGGGTTATGTTAAGAATGCCCAGAGATGCACCGCTCGTCGTCGGTTAAAATAATATAATGGTTTCGCAGTGCTTCCTACTTTGGCATGGATATTTATGCTAACTGGTATCCGAAGATACAGAGGGAGTGTTTGCGGAATCGACACTTTAGTCATCACCACTCGGAAACCCCACAGTTTCCAGAGTCGAATCGCACCAATGTGTCGAAGGAAGGTCCAGACAATTATAAGCCTTTCGACTGGAGGAACGTAGGAAGAGACAATCGATCATATATTAATAAGGAGGCCCTAAGGTATGGCCAATTTAGACCACCTAGCCGGTGTGTGGTGTTACATTTCCAGTACATCCGGAAAAGAGGCGTACACAAATGACTCCTAAAGAGCGACCATCCCTAACTACTTTTAAACCTATCCTATCGAGATAGAATAGCCAGGTTTAGTCTCATGTCAGGTTTGCTTAATGAGAATCTGAACAGTGACCCCAGTGAAAAAGTGATTTTGGGGGTGGGGTGGAATGGTGATACAGATTTTTTGTTTCTTTATAGTGTAGCCTAGCGTACTTCGGTCCTAGTATTTTATATAAAATAAACACAACAAATAACTAGGATGGCTGCTGCCATATACATATAACTAACCATCACAGTATTGACAATAAATAAGGTCACATGACTCTGCGGTGCTTGTTAGCACAGAAATAAGGATAATATATACAGTAAAAATATAAACTACAAAATACGGTCTCAGACGACCGGTCGGTACCTATTAGTCATCAGTACCTATAAATGTAAAAATACAATAGCACAAAAATACAGTTAGATGAGAACCTATTAGACATCGGTACGGAAAAAGTTCATAGATCACCATAGATGATGTGGCCCAGATGAGGAACGTGAGATGGCATGATTCTGAAGCTGCTGGGCAGATATCCGAAGACGAACTGTTAATGTGGCTCACTCTCAAAAACGGTGAAGAAGAACAATTGCGGTTGCAGATGTCCACTAGATAGTCATGTTAATTTAAGCAGTGTGACAAAAAGTTATGTACTGTAGCGGAAGTTGGAAGCTGCCCTGTAGTAATGAAGGGCTACAGTTGAAAGTTAAATAATGATGCATGTGCATCTTCCGTGTACACAGTATATGATGCACTACTTAGCTTGTGCGGCACACCACGCAAAGTCCCACTAGACTGTGGTCTAAAAGTTAAATGATATACACAATACATTGCACAGAGTTTGATTACCACTTTTTGACATAGTCCGGCAGATATGACGAGTTGTCCACCAAGAATCACCAGTCGGTCTACATACTACGAGTTCTTTACATAGGGGCCGCAAGGCCCATCCACAGGAAGGCTCCTCTGATGTTGTTGGAGGTGAAAGCTTCTTCTCTGTGATTAGTTTATTTGCCCTCAGGTGTAGTCTTCCTGAGAGTGTTCAAAAGTTTAGATGCAGATGCGGAGGTTGTGGGCCAGAGATTCAAGATCTCTAAGCCGAGTGGCACTGCTGCGGTTATGATGAAACCAGCTTACAGCAGGCAGATATCGGCGTCCTGTAATTCTCTGGCCACACAACCTTCCGCCTTCTCTCTTGTTCTGGAGTGTGTGGTCTCAATTCTCAGTTCTTCGCTCCTTTTATACTCCTCGTGACGTCATAGCAAGAATGCTTAGCCAATCAACGCGCGATCTGTAGCCATCAGAGTGCGAGCTGGAATGGCAAGGACATTATGACGTGCTAAATATCCTCCCCATTCACAATGACGTTTTCACTATTTTGAGCATAGTTTAAGGAGAAAAATAAGGATAACTAGGTCATTTCTAAACTGATTTTAAAATGATTAACAGTTTTGGATTCCTCGTTTCATTTCGGTCCTGATAGGTATCAAGAATTACGAGGAGAACATAATTTAAAGAAATTATATGCACCAAACCGGTACATGTCTAGTATGCATTCTCTCCCAATGCTGACATGTGTTGTCAGGGAAATTCTGACGTGCGCGCATGTGTGCTATGTGATCTCATGGACTTAGTCGATTTAGAAAGCCTCTCTTATATGGTATTATATATATATGCGTACTATCCTATTAAGGGGGGCGTGCTCGGGACGTACCCGGGACAGCCGTCCCATACCCAGCTGAGCTGGGATGGTCTGTACCTGTCAGGTCGATCAGCACTACAAATGCTTGATACACCTTGACTTGTAGACCCGTCGTACCTGCATAGATCATTGTACATCCTAGACATAGAAGTAAAAGACTTCTGCCATAAAGAATACCTCAGCCTCCCAATTCTTGATTACCCAGAGACAATTACTTTCATCTCCTTAGATGGAAAGAGGTGCAACATAATTGATTACTTTCTGGAAAAGAAGAATAACTGTGTGGTGACAGTGGTTAGAGTACTAGACATCATCAGTAACTGCTCAGACCATATTCCCATCTCATGTGATATTTCCTTTACTCTCGCACCAACAAAGAAATCCAGGCCAATCATAGCGCCAGAAGGCAGACTGAAATGTGACACGGCAGACCCAAACAAATTTGAAGAGAACGTCCGACTTGAGATAGCTGTAGTGGATCAACATGACCAGAATCCAGGCAGTAGACTCGCAGTCGAATTATTCACACTCGATTTCATAAACTGTCTTCAAAATGCAGAAGCAAATGCGGTGTCTAGATCAAAGCCACGTAAAAGTCATATGCCGCCAATGTCTCCAGAGTGGACTGAGCTACACCATCAAGTCGAGAGTAAATTCCACCAGTGGAAAATGGAAGGCCAGCTGATAAGTCTCACAGTCCATCAACTGAAATCACTGAAACACCAACTCTGCTCATGCCAGTGCCATAATGAAGCCACAAGTGTAATGACCTGATCGCATCAATCCAGAATCCGGTTGCAAATGATCAGGTGCCAGTTTCACAAGGTGCGTAAGTACGATATTGGACATAAATATGGCGTAAGTACGATAGAGAGCATAAATCGGGTTTCACGAAAAGCACGTAACTTACGTGGGAGTATAAATCTGGTCGTAACGTATGCGTGCTGAAGTTAGACGAAAACGTCTAACTCAGAACATCACGTTCAGAATCTCCTTTTCCAGCATACATGGCGAGTATTCACGAGAGGCTAATTAGGTCAACATTTAGGTCGGGAACACGTGTTAAAATTAGATCTGTTTATTCATAGATATTTCTTTTGTGCACTTCGGAACATTTTCCAGAATGCATCGCTATCGACACAAACAGATCATCACTGAAAGGTTTGCCTTTACTATATACCGTAATTTAAGCTGCCAAAATGAGAGTGTATATTGTGCCACCACCTTATTCGACCACAGGTTCATAGGGCTAGTTTTAACAAAGGAAATGGAAGTCACTGGAAATGATTCTTGTTTTCTTGTTTTAACTCTTTAGCCAGCCAAAAAACAGCTTCTGCAGTGGTCATGAGAAATGTGCATTTTCAGACTAAGAGGATTATTTTTTAATATTGCCACTGGGATGGCTGGCTCAATAACCGAACCAGTCATTCCAGGGTTAAAATTTCAAAAATAATCTCTTGGTCGGCAAAGTGACATTTTCAATGAAAACATGGAATTTATTTTTCAATTCAAGGATTAAAGGGTTAACAGTTCTTTTCATTAAACCACTGTGAAAGCGTGCAGGATGCGGCAGCTATTTTTCTAGATTTTACCACTTGACCCGTTGGGTTACGGTTTGCATACTTTGAATAAAACAGAAAAAGGATATGCGACCATGAAGTGAGAAATACTTGCGGCGGTACATTTCGTCAAGTACTATAAACACTTTCTGTATGGTCGCCCATTTACACTCCGTACACACCATGCCTCACTACACTGGCTCAGAAACCTTAAAAGTCTGGAGGGCCAGGTAGCGAGATGGCAGGAATCCCTGCAGGCCTACAACTTTAACGTTGTTCACCGTCCCAGCAAATTGCATGGTAATGCCGACGCCCTCAGCAGACTGGGGCAAGGAGATGAACACGAAGAGGCTGCAACCGTGACACAATCTACATGGCCATCTCTGGAGTCCCCCGAATTGTGGTGCGCAGAGTGGAATCCGGAGAAAATCGCACATGACCAAGTAACAGACGCACAAACATGAAACATATATCCAGAAGGTAGTACGTCCTCCCAAGGAATCTGTAATGCCGTTATCCACCATGGCTAAATATTATTACCAGCAGTTTGAAGAATGTCATCTCAACAACAACGTTCTCTACATCAATAACCGTCTGGTAATCCTGGAAAATTATCGGAATATGATACTACAACAACTACATGATACACAGGGCATCTGGCCGTGGAAAAGACCGTTACCGGGATCAAACAGAGATTCCACTGGGTTGGAATTCGCGATAGTGTAAAGGCATGGGTTGCCAAATGTATCTATTGCCAAAAACGCGCTGTTGCCAGCATCACTACGCACATCTTCAAACTAAGGTAGATGGTGCACCGTGGGAGCTAGTGGCTACTGATGTGCTCGGACCCTTGAATACGACATATTGCAAGATTATTTTACGAAATGGGTTGAAGCATTCGCTTTGCCAGGCCAGGAGGCATTCAGTATAGCGGATGTTCTGGCAGGCAATGTATTCTGCCGTTTCGGTATGCCCTATGAATTACACTCTGATCAAGGAAGTAATTTCGAGAGCCGGCTCATAGCCGAGCTCTGCAAATTGTTTCACATCGTCAAAACAAGAACTACACCTTATCACCCCAGGGGTGACGGTATGGTGGAATGCTTTAACTGCACCCTGGCAGAAATGTTGGCGAAGGAAACATGCCTTGATTGTATGGATTGGGATTTAAGACTCCCATATGTACTCATGGCTTACCGCACTTCAGTACATTATAGCACGGGTTATACCCCTGCTCGGTTAATGTTAGGCCGTGAATTAGCCTTACCCCTGGATCTGGCTATGCCTCGGATACCAGGTTAGAAAAATTCACCATCTCTCTATGTTGAACTCTTGTGGCAGCGGATAGAACAGTCCCAGAGTTAGAGTTACAGAGTTAGTGAGAGCATCATTATTCACTGTAATCCAGCGGCAAAAGACATGGCATTACCAGAATGGAAATCTGTATGAAGCAGGAAAGATGGTATGGGTACACGATTCACGACGATCAGCAAACGTGCCAAGTAAACTGAGTTACCAGTGGAAAGGCCCCCTATGTGGTAGTAGGTAAGACGTGGGACGTGACCTACCATATCCGTGCTTCGGATGGCCTGACCTCAGTCATCCACTTCGATTGGCTTAAACCATGTGTCAATGATGACCTGGCACCAGAGCTCGGACTGGACGTTTGTCGTGACACCGGCACCCAGACAGAAATTTCAACGGAAAGCAGTATTCCCACGATTAGCACAGAGCACCGCAGTGCCAGTTCAATCGGTCTTCTACCAAGCCAGAACACCGGTGAACAAGCGGCTAATGCTGAGGACGATGACAAGATACGCACTCTCCCTCCCAATCCTCAGCATGGGTCTACTCAATCTGGGAAGCCATATCTGAAGAACCTTTCGTTTGTTTTGCCCAAGGGACTGGATGGAAAAGCTGTTCCACCGATCTCTTCCCACTCCCACCGACTTCATTCTATACCCTCCCCCCCCCCCCCCATCACAGAGTTACCGCAAGCAGAAGCTGACCCAAGCCATGCTTCCTGTGGGTGGAACATAAGATGAATAGCATGGAAGTGAAGAGGCTGAAGCCTTGGCGTGTCTAGAACCACAGAACTGCACAACTCGGTGTATCCGACCATGCCCCCAAATCGCCAGACCAATCTCCACCCAAGCGGGACCCTTATCCGTTACCGCACCACCGCCCCAGCTCCATCTGGCGTCTCTCATCTATACACCAAGTTCGGACATCACCGGCCCAGTCCATTTCACACTCCACTCGTCGTCTGTTAACCGTCAAACTTCAGATATGAGAGAGACTGCTGCTACAGAGGAGGTGGCATCCCGCACCGCACCAACCAACAATACCCCCTGTGGTGGGCATGGAAGCAGCCTGTTCAGATGACAACATCCCCCTGTCCAAGGGCCACCCTCTCCATAAGGCCCACTATACTCCCCCGTGAGCAGTCAGGTCATCACACCGTAGACAGAACGTCAATTACATACAAAGCACACTTGCCCCAGGGCTGGATATGTCAATTCACCATTGAGCGTACATCACACACATACTCCGTTATACTTAGCATAATGGAGACATACAACACAGGCAACCACGTCGCTTAGCAGCACCTAACGGTTTATAATTAAGCACCGTTAGAGACATAAATTTCCGCAACAGCTCCATCCGCACAAGATACGGGAGAAATAATATCTCCCGCAACGCCCCCCCCCCCCTCCCCCACCCACCTCTCGCAATAACAACAGACTCGGCGTTCACCAGCGTGGAAAACTGGAATACACCCATATTGCATAGCATTAGTATCATACAGCAGCCTGGACTTCCCGACAACAATATTATCGTCAACAAACAACAGCCAAGAATTATCCAGTACACGCCTTCATATCTAGGTACGGGAGGACTGATCATGCGGATAGAAGGAATGCACTGCAGCCATCTACAGTGTGCGTCACGGGAAAAACGTCCAACCCTCCCTGCTCCTCTCCCGCAACGTCACACGGAAACAGCCAAGAATACTATGCATCATTTACACGTAATAACAGTCAATATTATTAAGAGAGCAGGATGCCCGCAGTCTGTCATCAGTCACCAGTAGGATTTTGCTACCGAACGTGAATTCAATAATGGATTGATCAAAGTTATGACAGCCACCTTCTTGTCATCCGCGCTCTAAAGTAACTCTGTCCCGCCCACGAGCTCGGCCACAGAGTGAAATACCAGCGAGGTTCGATAGAGTTGACACCGCACCACCGCACCCCTCCCGCAACCAGCGGAAATAAAAACGTCACATTTCACCACAGCGCAAGAATCATTCACAGATAACCAGCCATGCGTATCAATTAAAATCATCAACATGTCAGAAACACAGACACTCAGGTTGACTGTATTCACAATCTCCATCCGATGGTATTGTAATCGGAAAACTGTGTGCACTCATATTTCCGAGCTGTAGTGATATATATATATATATATATATATATATATATATATATATATATATATATATATATATATATATATATATATATATATATATATATATATATATATATATATATATATATATATATATATATATATATATATATATATATATATATATATATATATATATATATATATATATATATGTATATATATATATGTATATATATATATATATATATATATATATATATATATATATATATATATATATATATATATATATATATATATATATATATATATATATATATATATATATATATATATATATATATATATATATATATATATATATATATTGTGGCTTAAAATAGAGGAATATGATCTGTCACTCAAAATATGATGTCATGATCAATTACGGCACAGGTAGGTTGATGTCACAATTATAATGACGTGGAAATATCCGCCATGAAAGACGGAGCTGGAAATGTCCGTCAAGTGTACGAATTGTCTCTTATCGTTGATGGATTTACAATTTAATAACGATTCTGTTGGCAGCAACACCATTCAGTCAAATTAGTTTCAAAATATACAACAGCTTACTTGCATATTTAGCTAGAAATATATATTCTGGGAATTCAGGTTTGAAAATTTCAAATCGATTCCGACGACAGGCGTAAATAGTAGGCAGAGCTTAGCTAGAAATGGGCGGGTTATAGTTAGAAATGGATCCCTTTTGAAATTTACCTTTACCCCAAAACAATACTCTTTGTATACTTATCACATTATGAAACGAAGTGTCTCTCATAATGCAAGTTACTGGGCCGGTACTGAACCGATATTGGTCCAATACAACCAAGTATTGATTCAGTATATACTCACTAACCTGTACTATCAGAGTACAGAACTTTATTGAATTTTGTTAGATTTAAACATATTTTATTGCACGAAAATGAGTACAAGTTCTTCTACTTCTTCTTCTTCTTCTTCTTCTTCTTCTTCTTCTTCTTCGAGAGAGAGAGAGAGAGAGAGAGAGAGAGAGAGAGAGAGAGAGAGAGAGAGAGAGAGAGAGGAGGGGAAGGAGGGAGGGAGGGAGGGCTGGAGGGGGGCTGGAGGGAGGGAGGTAGGGAGGGAGAGGGGGGGAAGGGTGGGAGCGAGGGGAGGGAGGGGGGAGGGAGAGAAGGAGGGAGGGAGAGAGGGAGAGGGACGGAGGGCGAGAGAGAGGGAGGGAGCAGGAGGGGGAGGGGGAGAAGGAAAAGAAAGGGAGGAGGTTTAAAAAACAGCGTGTTGTATTAGGGCCAAGCAGAAAGTTTGCGAAACTATTCGAAGCCATGTTACTATGACAATATGTGACTCGATCACCATTGGCATTTGTCGGTTTAGGAAGAATGCACTTCAACACGGAAGTGACCGAATGCAATTTCAAGACACTCGTATATTAATGGTGCTGAACACAAGTCACTGGCAGGATATGCGTGCGTGCGCGCGCATGAGTGTGCGTTTGTGCGTGTAAGTGCGTGCGTGCGTGCGTATGTGTAGAAAACAGAAATCTTTTTTTAAAATATTTTGCTCAGAAACTTATAGGTTTGTTCATAGTTTTTAACTACATACGCGTTGGTGTTTAAATTTGTTGCTATTTGACCATATACGGTATTCTATACAGGTATATAAAATTTAAAAAAATTTAAAACCAACTCGTACCTGGGAAATGAATTAAAATCTCTAAACGAATATATAAGTTTTTAAACACAAATTTTGCTGAGGAAAACAACTTATTTTCTTGACCCATGTGCTCCAAGTCAAGATAGTTACAAAATACTCAACATAATTTTTTGGTCAATTGTAAATAATTCTTGTCTCAACATAATTTCAATTAAATTAACCAATAAAATTGGAAATCGGAAAATTAAGCACAACAAATGTAATCACATTACATCATATACAACACGGTCTCAAAATATTTCGTGAATTTAATTTTTACGACAATCTTTACCAACGGTCAAATACATTTCTTTTAAACTTTTGGTTCGTTAATTCTCAGAATCCGAATTTAAATGAGTCTCCGGATTCCGTGATTCGTGTTCAACTTAAGAAATCAAACATGTGGAAATCAGAAAATAATTTTTTATGACTCTTCGTAGTAAACCTTTTCACCAAAATGATACTACTTACCTTTTCTCCGGGAAAACAAGTTTTTAAACATTTTGTCTGCTCATAAACAGTAGGGCCTACAGATTATTCGTTAATTAATTCGTAAACTTTGAAAATTTAATCACGAAAAGTCTCCTCGTTACACCAGAAAATGGTTATAAGAAGCGGTAATTAACCATATCGACTATTTCTGTTGTTGAAAATATTTTTTGCAAAATTACAGGCCCTATTTCTTCTTTAAATTGCCAAACTCAATTTATCCAAAGAATTTTAAGATAGTGTTTCATTTTAAGCGTTACGACAACATTTTGTAGTCACAAGTGAATTGCGATAATTATTTATTTAACCCCTTGAACACGACCTACCAAATATGAAACATCATCAACAATGACAAAACTATTCTGTTGAATATTTTGAAGCTAATTTGACTGGGAGATATTGCTTCCTATGGCAGCAACAGCTTCATGTCAAATTAGTTTCAAAATAAGCAACAGCTTACTTTTACAGTTACGTTGCGATTCTTGGAATTCAGGGGCCAAAAATGTTAACACTTTAAATTTGAAATATCAACATCTCAAATTCAAGCAGTTACTCAGGTAAGCTGTTGACAATTTGAAACTAATATGACTGGGGTTGAACATCAACAGTGGCATCAACAACTTTAAGTCAAATTATTTTCAAAATTTGCATTACAGCACAAATAATTTGTTACATATTTGGCTTGTAGATTGGCACGGGTAAAGTTGCATCTGTTCAAATTCATATCACACTACTGCGTATTTGACGTCTGTAGAAAGTGTGGGTGACATCTGATCGGGTGCGTGTGGGTCCACGGGTTGGCGAGTAGGCCATAAAGGCACAAAGATTTGTCAAAGTGCACGTAATGACCTGAGAAAAGTAAAAGCACTAGCTTATCATATAACTAGAACCAATTTGACAATTACACGCACAATTTCGTTTAATGTATGATAAGAAAAGCTAAAGTCATCGATCCACGAATAATTACCAGCTTCAATATCAGTGTAGAATATTGGTTTCTCTGTCGGATTTGTAGAGCGGTAACGTTATTAACCCGCTCGTGACGAGTCCGGCCAAAACGGCCTCTACAGCGGACTTGATGAATGTCCATTTACAGGCGAATAGAAAAGTATTTTTGGAAATTTACCACTTGAATGACTGGCTCGATAATCGAGCTAGTCATCCTAGTTGTACATTTTCAGACGTTAATACGCTTCTCTTGGCCGGAAAAAGGACATCCATTAAGCAAATATTTAGGATTTCTTAACCAAATCCTGCCAGAAAACCCTTTAATCTGTGAATTTGCTCAATAAATGTTCTTTTGAAGGCCATGAGAAGACACTTTTTGGAAATTTACTACTGGAATGACTGGCTCGCTCATCGAGCCAGTCAATGGCGTCCGAATGAAATTTACGTTTGTGGGGCGGGTGGGGTGGGGTGATACATTGGGTGGGCCCGGGAGGTCGGTCCCCTTCCCGAAAATGTTGCGGTGGGGAGGGGGGGGGCATTCCCCCTGAAAATTTTGAAATCTTGATGCTCTCAGATGGCTTCTCCAGCATTTCTGGAGGTGATATGAACTAAATCACATGCTGATGTCATTTTGTAGAATAAGAGAAGACTATTTTTGAGGATTTACAACTGGAATGGCTGGCGCTATTATCAAGGAAGGCTAAATATTGGGAGGGGTATAAGTATAGGCACCCCTCATGGCTATGCTTGAGGTGGTGTAGGTGGGTGACCCCGACCCCTACCCCACAACCCCCACACCCGCCAGCTTCCGTCAAACCAACCCTACCCCCACCGGACCTATGGAGACAGTCATTTCAGTGGTAAATTAAAAAATAGCCTTCTTTTGACCACCAAAGGGGCATTCCTCGGGACCACTGTAGAGGCAGGTTTTGCCCGGCTTCGCCGTGAAAGGGTTAAAAATGTTAAATCTCAATTATCTTGTCACGTTATGCGCGTACAATAGGTTTGTCTGACTCTCAGGAGGTAACTTAACAATCCTAGCTTAGGTGTGAATCGAGTATATAATGTAATAAAAAAACCTTATACAGGTGTGCGAGAGAGTGTATGGGGTGGGAGACGTGATTGTTGACACCATATACAGGTGTGTGAGAGAGTGCATGGGGTGGGGGTGTTATTGTTGACAGTCGTTAGGCAATTATTGATATTCCGTTTTATATGATTCCGGATATAAATCAAATTTGACAGTTTTTTAGGAACTCAAATAACATCTTATACGGGTCGAGTCGGTAAAAGTGAGTTATAAAATTTTGTAAATGTCAGTTATATAACAAAGAAAAACTGGTTAACCATTTAATTCTTGAAATCCCAGTGTCTCGATTTCAAGAAAACTAGACAGGAAAGTTGGTAAATATTTTGAAAATAATTTGACTGGAATCTGTTACTGCCATAGGCAGTAACAGCTTTCAGTTAAATTAGTATCAAAATAATCCAAAGAATATTCTTTACATCATTAAGAATTAGTTTTTTGTGGCCTGTAAGAACGATTCACTGACGTAAATAACATTATAATTGGTCCATTTTTACTTGATAAATGTTGAAAATTTCATATTGCCCTAATATTCAATTCAATTCAATTCAATTTATGTACACCCCAGGTCACAAAGTACCATATGGGGAACAATGACTTTACAAAATTTACAATTTCATAGACTATTCCCAGATATTTCATTACCCATGCACTGACTCACATTGTAAACAACAATGCATATATTTGAATGGAGGGATACGAGCTGCCATTCAAGTATTATGACGTCATAATCAATTACGTTACCTGTTAGTTGACAGTACAATCAAAATGATTTAGCCCTGTCAGGAAAGTGCAGGACTTTAATACTTAGGCCTGTTTTGGAGATAATTTGACTGGAACTGTTACTGCGTCTGGCAGAAACAGCTTCCAGTCAAATCAGTTCCAAAATATTTAATAACTTACCTGTATTGTTACCTTGAAATTTGTATTCTGTTTTCCAAGTTTATCCATCCATCATATGGCGTCATATGAGGGATGATTTCATACTCATGACGTCATGAATAACTTGATATAGTCCGTCGTTAACGCGTAATAGTCCGACACGTTGTACGAATTGTATGGCTTTAACATTTCATGTATATTCTGTTGAATATTTTGAAACTAATTTGACTGGACCAGTCAACTTAGTTTCAAAATATTTAACAGCTTAACTGTATCGGTTTCTGGAAATTGATAGTCAGGGACTTCAGAGATCGATCGATCCCAACACGGACGATGTATGAGTGGAGCTTAGATAGAGATTGGCGGGGCATAGCTAAAACTGGAAAGTCCATTCGCTCACTACACTACACAGGGTAATCATATCGCGTCATCGGGGCATAGACGCGAACCTCGGCGCTTGGAAAACGAGTCCTCCTCGTCCAAACGGATTACATCCGGTAGAAATTTTATCCAAATGATGAGCAGAGCGAGTTTTCGATCATTTCTTCTAAGTGTGTGCGAATAATAATTATGAGAGTGTGCGTACTGATCGCGAGAAACATCTATCTTTACAGCAACGCTTCAAGTTTTATTAAATACGTCGTAGTTTGACAAGATGATTTGTTACCGTGAGCACAATTAGGGGTGGTGCGCAAAATGTACACCTTTTTAATGGTTTTACATCGTTGATATAATATTTCCTGTCCTACATCAGCGAAGCAAACAATTTCTTATGTCTTTCGCTGTCAAATCAATGCCAATATCGAACCTAGTCGACTGATTTTTCTCTTAATCTTGGGATAAACACGTGGGTTAATGGAACGCACACATCAGGATCAGAAAAACGCATCCTCGTGAATTTGCTCTATATAGTAAGGCCCTTGACGTTGGGTGGAGGTGGGGTGGGGGTGGGGGGGGGGTGCGGGGGGGGGGGGCACGTGCCCTCCCAGTGCCACCCCCACCCCAACCCCGGCAGTGCTGTCAAATTTTTTTCATATATATAAGCTGTTGAATATTTATTATTATTTTGAAACGAGTGACGGTGTGACAACACGAGCGAGGTGTGGATGGAGCTTAGCTAGAGATGGGTGGGGCACAGCTAAAACTGAAAAAGTCAATTAAAGACCTAAGCAATACGCCGCCACTTAATTTGAGCTAATTGTAGTATCAACAAACAGTGATAAAGGGACGATTCATGGAATGCGTCAGCCGGCTCAGCTTTAATTGGAGTTAATTCCTGTAATTCACGCCTTTAAGTAGTAAGCGCCTTTAAGTGGTAAGCGTGCTGTAAAAATCGCTGGTTATTTTAAATCTCAAACGTATCTTTCAATTCTAAGAGCGAAATATTCCAAAAACACGTACATATGTATGCGAGGAGGATGTTGCTAGTTGATAAAAATTGGACACATATTAAATGAATTCTGCAATTCCAAAAAATTATAAAATCATATTCCTATTCGCTGACAAACATTTAATAGAACCATGCAACATTAGACTTCATGGTGAAAATACCGTAAAACTCGGAATAACATTAAATAAATTAAGCATTTAATAAAATTAACACCCTTTGTGCTCACTTAACACTGTAATGGCCAAGCTGGCCCAAACCTCCTGGTGCGTCAAGATTATTATTATTATTATTATTATTATTATTATTATTATTTTTATTTTAGACGACATTGTTCTACATCTATTGGGTGTGCCTGACCTGCTTCCCATTGAAGGCATCGCTAAATATCCCATAGTATATATATATATATATATATATATATATATATATATATATATATATATATATATATATATATATATATATATATATATATATATATATATATATATATATATATATATATATATATATATATATATATATATATATATATCTAACAAAAAGCGCGATGTCATTGTTCCTAACAGAAATACACTCCCATCTGATTTCGTTGGATTTCCGTTTCAACGTGTTCACGTGAACCAGTATTTAAAATATAAATGTAATGTTTTCAATATTTGCAAACGCTATTGTATTTACTTTTGAAACATTTTCTTTTAAAATATCTCGAACGGCCGCAATTTTGTAATCTCCATTGACTTTACCTCTATCTGACTAATGGCTGAGTGTGTGGATTGTGCAGGCCACTACACTGACTGCTCCTATGACTAACTGCCTTTGTAGACTGACCCGCGTTATATATTGAATGATTTTGTAGTTACCTTGGCCGTATCAAAGCGACGCTGACACGTGAAAAGTGAACTCTGGCAAATATCTGTAACATAATGAGACCAATACATATCCGTTTACAGCAGGTCGCCATTAGTGTTCCAGGTATTGATGCTTTAAAAGTGGGCAGACTTATCTCCCCTTGTGCTTTTGGCACATCATATGATACACATATGTGCTGATTTAATAATCTTCTGTTGAAGATTGAATCTTGTCATGCTTCCATTTGCTTTGATCGCCCCCCCCCCCCACACGCACACATACTCTTCCTCTCCCTATCTCTCTCTCCTCCTTCCACCCTCTTTCTCCCTATCTCTCCCTCTCTCTGTCCCTCCCTCCCTCTCCTCCCTCCCCCTCGCCCTCTCTCTCCCTCCCTCTCCCTCCCTCCCTCTCTCGCCCCCCTCCCTCCCTCCGTCCCTCCCTCCCCACTCCCTCCCTTCCTTCTCTCTCTCGCTCCCCCCCTCTCTCTCTCTCTCTCTCTCACACCACACTCCTCCACATCTTCTAACACTTCATCCTCTCTCCTCCAACCCCGCCCCCCCCCCTCTCTTCCTCTCCCCACCATCCTCCACCCCATCTATATCCCTCACCATCCTCGTCGCTTTCCCTCTCATCCCCTCCCCCCTCAGCCCAACACACACACCCTCTCCATTGGCAGCACGAGTCGTCTCATAGGAGCAGGAATTACGGGAACATTCGCATGTATGCATACACGGGCAATATAGTAATTTGATCACGAGGTATGAAGAGCATAAGATAACACAGGCAATGTAAATACGGCTTAATGCATTTTATGGGTTTCAATAGAACTTAAGGATACAGTGTAGGCCCTCCTTTTAATTTAAGAGTCATCAAGTGTTTTACATGAAGCGCTAACTGGTTCAGGATGTATGCGTTTTCATAATCCCAGAGGTACGCGTTTCGCTGTTCGCTCTGATCCCTATGTATGCGCCACAAAGATTAACATGTGAATAACATGTTAACGTAACGTTGATGCATATTTAAGAGATAACGGAGATAAAAATTAATTTAATTGAAAGATATACATTAGGGCTTAGTTTTAAATGAGAATTTGTGTGGCTTAGGCTCCACAAAAGCGACAACTTTAGCGATTTTCATTAATCTCTCATAGGGGTAGGTCTACGGTAACTCAAATTGTCGTGTAAATGGTAAATGGCATCTAAATGGAAATAGTATAAAATGAATTGTGAATAATTTGTTCGCTCAATAGTCTATATGGAACATAGACGTATATGAAAGAAAGAATGTATATTCTTGATTTTTATCAACATGATACGTCATAAATCTCGGTGTAGCCGTTTCGGTGATCCCGAGGGCGCGCTCAAATCCCGGTGTGTGCGTCTATGCCCCGAGGACGCGATATGATTACCCTGTGTGTACACGCGTAAAAAGTAGACGAAACGTACGCCGTGTTCGCGCTAGAGACTTAAGTATGGCGTTATTCCTGATTAACTCTCCAGCGAGAACACGGCGTTAGTTTAAAATTGGCGTGGTATAGCTGGAAATCGATCACTCCATTTTCTATTCCTATCCGTCAATCGCAATCAAGCAATGACGTCATTTGTGGGAAGAAACCGACGAGATCGGACATGAAGGTGATTGATTTCAATAATATATTATGATATCATTGATAGACAGACTATATAGCGTGCTAAATTCTCGTGTCTAAGTTCACATTTCGACTCTTGAACGCCTGACCGTCAGTCACCGGTGAATGACGCGTGTCAATATAGGAAATTCGATCACAAAATTGTAGTTCGCGGAGCGAAGTAAGATGGTTGGCTACATGTCTAAACTTGAATATTTAGCCTTTTTATCAATGACATCGATAACATTTATTAGAAGTTGTCTACAAATATATCTCCATCTGAACAAATCTGAAATGAAAGGATCCGATCTGTCACTCAAGCATCTTACGTCATAATCAAATACATGTTAGCTGATCAGATCGGCAACACATCTTGCTGAAGGTACATTACATGTATCCTTATCGCCCTTTTATATGACGACTGGGTGAAGATGTGACATCGTTATCTTCTGTGTCATAAAATCTCATGGTGATTAAACTGTCATGAGATATTGAGATATGGCGAGTGGTGATGCTGCTTCTTTATTCAGTGATACTGGCGGAGGTTTCAGGCAACAGTCAGTGTTTCTGCTGTAACTAATGCACAGCACCTAGCAGACCATTCACTTCAACATTAACTTCAAATTTACACTATGAATGATATGTAGTTTCTGCTCAAATATTAATATCACCACTGAATTTGATAACAGCCTTAATCCGTGGATGTCATCGTGCGTGCGTGCGTGCGTGCGTGCGTGCGTGCGTGCGTGCGTGCGTGCGTGGACGTGGGCGTGAGCGTGTGTGTGTGAGTGCGCGTGTGCGTATTGTATATACCATGAATATTTTACTTATTGTCAACTGTATATCGTATGTACTATCTATGTATATCTATATCTATATGTATGTAGATTTCGTTCCAATAACTAATCTGAATCTGAATCATGTTAACTGACGTTACAATCTAAATGACGTAGTGCCGTCACGAAAATCGAAAAGTCGGCCACGAAAGTGTACGAGTTGTATGGCTTTGATGAATTAACCAATTATATTGAAACTAATTTGTCTGAATTCGTCAGTGTATCAGCATATGCCGTATGTGAAAGCTAGACCGCTAATCCAAGAAAATAGAGCAATCCAGTTTTAGCTATGCATCGCCCATCTTTAGCTAAGGTCCACCCATGGTTTGTCACATAAACATAAATAAGGTAGTCAGTCGAACAAAGAAAGCATTGGAACAACAATACATAGACAAATGGACGAGACAGCTACACGAATCAACTAGGTTAACGTTTTACAAAGTTATAAATTCAAATTTCAGTTTGAAAGCTACTTAAGATTACTGTCATGCGGCGATGATATAAGCTTATGTCACTTTAGGACACATAATCACAAACTGGCAATTGAGTCACAAAGATGGGTGGGCATCGACCGGAATGAAAGATTATGCATGTATGTGATGTCATAGAAGATGAAATTCACATCCTTTTTTACTATAGCAAATATCAGAATGAAAGAGAGCGATTTATCCCAGAATATTATGCAAGAGACAACAGTACAGAAAAGACGCAGGGTTTATTTGGAATATGCAACAGGCCAGTCCTCAGCAAACTATGTAGATTTTCAAGGTTATCAAAGCAACAACAACAACAGCAACAACAACAACAAAATCATCAACAACGGCAACAACAACAATAACATTATACTTATCATCATCATCATCATCAACAGCAACATCAACATCAACATCAACAACAACAACAACAACAACAACAACAACAACAACAACCATGATAACAGCAAAAAAAAATTATATATATATATATATATATATATATATATAATTTTTTTGCTGTTATCATCGTTGTTGTTGTTGTTGTTGTTGTTGTTGTTGTTGTTGTTGTTGATGTTGATGTTGATATTGCTGTTGCTGTTGCTGTTGGTGATGATGATGAGTATAATGTTATTGTTGTTGTTGCCGTTGTTGATGTTGTTGTTGTTTTTGTTGTTGTTCTTGTTGTTGTTCTTGTTGATGATGATGATGAGTATAATGTTATTGTTATTGTTGCTGTTGTATGTATGTATGTATGTATGTATGTATGTATGTATGTATGTATGTATGTAATATTGTCAACGCACCGGCTCAGAATTTTCAAAATTGAAAAAATAGAAAATATTTTTGCTTATTTTATCACCTGAGATTGTCAATTTTGTTTAAGAGATGCCATATGGCCTGATTAGTATACAATGATAAATCATTGATTGATGTTTTGAACACTTATTTGAGTTTCGCTTTTACCAAGATGTCGCGTAGATTAGGATTTTTCTTAAATGCGATTACCGGACGTTTGTTGAATGGTTGTTTTAAATTGTCCTGTAATTTGTGATACTCATCCTTTAGGATATTCGCAATTTCAACATTTTCCCGATTGTATGTGAGAGTAAATGGGATAATCTCACGTTGATCCGAGAGACCTGGGTCCGAATTTGTGCCCCTTGGCCATTGTGTTTCGAGTTCTTTAATCCAAAATGATTATCTTAGTTTTCTTTGTCTATCAGTTTCCTCTGTTGTGTCTGAAAGAGGTAGCTGTTCGATAGGCATAATTTCAAAGTCACGAGTGACTAAATGGTCAGGAAGATTAAAATGTTCTGTCACATTTGTGTCTTCCTCTAGTCTAATATCTGAAAGGTGTCTAGTTGCTCGGCATCTTAATGGATTTTTCGTTTCGCCAACATACTGCTTTTGACACAATTTTCATAAAATTAAGTAAATGACATTTTCAGAATCGCAATCTAATTTCGACTGAATTTGAAATTTGCTTTTGTTTTGAAAGCTCGTGAATGTACTCTGGTAAGGAAGAAATTTATCCAATTTACACCTTTTGTTTTCACATTTCCGATGTTCTCCTTCACCAATAATCGGACGATTATGACAAATCTTGGTAGGCCGAGAATTTCTGGCATTATCCGGAATGATTTCCAAATTACGCAAAGTTTCAGACTTTATTTTACGCAGGAACCGAGAAGAGTACCCTCTCGGTTTGAGGGCTTTGAATAAGGTCGAACATGATGATTCAAAATTTTTCTTATCACTCGAATTTCTATGAAAACTGATTATTTGTGATTTTACAAGTCCATTGAAAGTATGCGGTGGATGGAATGATTTCTTGTGCAGTAGTTGATGCAGTCGGTTGGCTTAAAATAAACTTTGTAGTCTAAGTAACCAGTTGTTTCATAGTTTATACCTTTGTATGAATTTACATCCAGGAAATCTACGGACATCTCATCAATTTGAGCTTTTAGTTTGATATTCGGATCATGATTATTCAGAATGGCCAGGAATTCGGTAGATGCTTCCTTACTATGTTGCCAGATCATGAAAATGCCATCGAGGTACCTGCGGTAAATGAGCGGCTGATTTGGACAGTTTTCGAGTGCTTCCTTTTCCCACTCTGCCATGTAAAGGTTAGCGAAACCTGGGCTGAAACGCTTACCCATTGCACAGCCACAAACTTGTTGGAAAATTTCACCAGCAAATTCAAAGTCATTGCCCTTCAGACTAAGCTCTAATAGAGCTATTACTTCTCTGTTGGGCCGGTTTGTGTCAGGATAGTCGGCAAAAGCTCTACGAATTGAATTTAGACCCTTTTCGATGTCAATGTTTGTGTACATAGCATCGACGTCCATCGTAATTAAGAATGAATTTGGAGGGACCGAGATCTTAGAGACCTGGGCTAGGAAGTCTTCAGTGTTTTTCAGATAGCTAAAATGTCTGTTTGCAATTGGCTGAAGATGGTAGTCGATAAATTCACTAATCCTATATGATTCCGAACCACAATCTGAAATAATGGGTCGCCCTGGTGGAGTCATTGGGTCGGTCCACGAGTCAACAGACTTATGGATTTTAGGAAGAAGATAAAATGTACGTGGTTTCGAATCATCTTTTGCAAAGAGATATTTAAATTGCTTTTCAGTTATCTTCTTGTTATCAACCATTTTTTGGAGAATTTCATTAAATTTGCTACAGTTATTTTGCCAAAGTGGTTCCTTTAGCTTTTGGTAATGTTTCGGATTACTAAGCTGTCTATGTGCTTCTTTGATATAGTTATTTTTATCCATTATTACAGTAGCTGATCCTTTATCCGCAGGTTTAATAACAATTTCATTATTTTTAGATAACCCTTGTAGGGCATGGCGCTGCTCATAAGATAAATTTTGCTGATCATTTGGAAATGTTGTATTTTTAATACGCTCTGAGTACAGTTTTATACTTTCACCGATTGCTGGGTCAACCAGTTTCAAATTTGGTGCCCAGCCTGTTTTCTCAATGAATGGTGGAATGTTGCTATTCGAGTTTCGAAAAAAATCTGCCAATTTGATGCGGTGACCAAATTCAGCAGTTTCAATAAGGCCATTTTCTAAATCTGCATCCAAACCAATTTTGGGTTTCGGAGTTGGTACAAAGGTTAATCCAAAATTAAGCAGCGATTTTTCGGTTTCGCTTAACTGAGAGCCAGCTAGGTTGACAATATTACTGCCTAGTCCAATTTCTGGGTGGCAGCTACCTTGACCCGAATCTAGTTTAAATTAAGGAAATTTAGCCAATTGCTATAGATAGTGTTAGCAGTCCTCTCAGTCCAATGTATATTGTCACGACACACACTGAAATCTGCGATTGGCAGGCGTGGTATGACAGTAACCTTGGACCTAGGGGACTCTGCAATTCGATTAATTGCCTCAAGAATTTCCTTCTGGTTGGGGGTCGAGGTAGCTGAAAAGTTTAATTGGCTGAAATAAATCATAGTTTTAGGGAATTTCTTCCTTACCATGCTGAACATCAATCTCAGTCGAGTCTCAGTGTCTGAGAGTGGACTGTTCCGGTCATTGATACCTATATTAAGGATCAGTTTCTCAGGATGGACTGACCCTGTGTATCTATTAATGACAGTTCTTATGTCATTAATAGATGCGCCAGGGAAGCAGGCCACCTGTATGTCTGGATGCGGGTCTACGTTGATTCGGCTGAGATTTGATGCTCCCACAATCAAGATTTTTTTACAAATAGTGGGAAGCTGCCAATTGGGTCTATTTACAGACTCGTTCCGGAATTTCCAAAAGGTGTTCTTCTCTAGCTCAGTGGGACGGGTGGGTCTTCTGGGCTTACAAAACGGAGATGGGGTGAAATGAGGTTGTGGAATCTTTGCTACAGGTGGCTTTTCACGTGATGATTTTCCACCAGCTACACGCTGTGGTAGTGATGGAAAATCATCAGGTGAAAATGGCGCCATAGGGGATGATGGGGATTCGGGTAGTGGAATCAAGGATGGGTCTACTGGCGAAATGAGACTAACAACGGGTTCAGAGCGTTTTCTGCGCGATGATCTTCCACCAGCTACGCGCTGTGGTAGAGGTGCAAGATCATCACGTGGAAACGGTGACATAGGGGGTGGTGGTGGCGATTCAGGGAGAGGGATCAAGAGCGGGTTAACAGGCGAATAATTACAAGGGGACGGTCTGTCATTTAGACGTTTAAGGGGTGGTGAAACCTCAGTGGGCGATCTTACTCTCTTCCTAGCCTGGGAGGGTGGAGCCACACATGTCTGTTCGACTGTTGGTTTACGTTTCGGCGTAACATTTTTTGTGCCAACAGTCGAACGGAAATGTGGGTCAATAGGCCTAATGAAATCATAAAATGCTGCAATAGCGCATCCACTGAGCTTTCTACCATGGTTGTTCTTGGCCCAGCGGATGGCAATGGACTTAGCCAGGCCGAGGTCAAGGTTGGGATGGTCTTGGGCGGAGAGGATCTGGGACCTTAAACACCCTAGCTGACAGTTATAATGACCAATCAGCGTTCTCACCATTGATTTTGCCCACTCAGAGTTCACCGACCAAATGTCAAAGAGGATATCATCATTTGGCATGGCCGGCTTCAGGAACTTACTTAGATCCCTTACCTTCTGGCCTAAGCCATTAGGCAAAGTATCCAACCTGAGGTGGTTGTTCAAAATACTAATATGGTGAAAACACTGGATCACCATATAGTACACCTTGACTAGGCGGGCTTGGGCAGACGGGTGGTGATGCGATTCACATCCCGCACCATCCCCTCGTCTACCTTTGCCCGGTCTGGCCATAGTGTACTTCTTAGTCAGGAAAATCCCAGTCAATCAATCAATCTTAATTAATCTTAATTAATCTTAATTAATCTCGATCAATCTCGATCAATCTCGATTAATCTCGATTAATCTCGATTAATCTCTCTTAATCAATCTTAATTAATCTTAATTAATCTCAATCAATTTCAATCAATTTAATCAATCTTAATTAATCTTAATTAATCTCAATCAATTTCAATCAATTTCAATCAATTTTAATCAATCTGTCGCTCCCTCAATCTGTCACTCACACACTCAAACAACCAATCAATCTATCTATCTATCAATCAATCAGAAACACTCATAATCGATAAACCCGTTAATCACGCAATCATTCAATCATTCAATCAATTAATCAACCAACCTGACAAACAAGCAACTAATCACAATCAATCAATCAATCACGTATTCACGCAATCAGGTCAGACACCATCAACTAATCACTTAATCAGTAGGATACACTCAGACAGTCAATCAGTTAACAATGTAAACAGGCCCACACTACAAATCTTGACAGATGGGCTGTCTTTATATTTCCTAATTCGAGAGGGGTTAACTTACAGAGCTGAAATGGAAGGAATATGGTTAGTAGCAATGATTAATGACATGTTAATATTTAATACGTAAGAACAATCAATACAGGAATAACAATATAAATATTATAACTTACTCACAGCAATACAGGAATACAGTACTATCCAGGAATACACAGAAATACACAGGAATACACAGTAATGAAATTTTGCACATCGTCAGAGGGCTGGACGCGTTTCGTGTTGATACACTTCTTCAGCAGCCTATTAGACAAATCTACCAGTCCAACAGTTTGCCCTACTATTTATTGGGCAAGTGAATGTTTTTGAGACTTAATCATTTTCTTTAAAGTTACTAAGTTGTTTGCTTTGAGGTACACGCCGCTAATAAGGTGTTATAATTCATTGTACTAATGTATTGTTGACTAATTGAGCTCTGGATAAACAAGTTGGTTTCAATTTGGAAAGGTGTTAAAGATTGAGCTACTTTCAATGGCTTAGCGGCGGACTGCTCACTGGTTCAAAGAGAACTAATAATCTGACTTTGATGTGAACCGTGAGATCATTTGAAAGGTGCTTAAGTGACCTTTTCAAAGTATAATAAATAATTTGGAATGCAAAGGAAACATTTCAAAGAAATACGTGACTGATGGCCTTGTTTGAAAATCTTTGATCTGAATGAGTAATTTTGATTTTAAATGTTTTTGCTTTGTAACATAATTACTCAAATGTCAACAGTTTCCATAGGTATTGATTTCAAAGATTATCATTGTGTTGAGAAATAAAGTCATTTTCTGTGTGTAATTTTCTCTCTAAAACAGATTAATGAACAAACAAATCGCATGATTGAATGATACAAGGATAGAAGGAAAGAATGGACATAGCTAACCAATTACCAAACCAATCAACCACCCACCCAACGAACCATCCACCCAACCACCCAACCACCCAACCAACCAACCACCCAATCAACCACCCAACCATCCAACCACCCAACCACCCAACCATCCACCCACCCAACAAATCATGCAACCAATCAACCAGCCAACCAACCACCCAACCAACCACCCAACCACCCAAACAAGCAACCAACCATCCAATCCACCACCCAATCAACCAACCAACCCACCATGATGGAAGAATGGAGGGAAAGCTGGGAGGAAGGGTATGGGGAGGAGATATAGGAGGAATGAGAGCTTTGAAGGAAGGATGGGATGATAGAAGGAAGGAATGATGAAAGGGATGAAGGCCGGAAGGAAGGAAGACATGGAGAGGGAGGAATGAATGAATGAAGGGATGGAGAGGGAGGAATGAATGAATGAAGGGATGGAGAGGGAGGGAGGAAGGAGGGAGGGAGGAAGGAAGGAGGAAGTAGGGCGGAAGGAGGAGGCAGGGTGGAAGGAAAAAGGAAAGGAACGAATGAAGGAACGAACGAACGAACGAACGAACGAACGAACGAACGAACGAACGAACGAACGAACGAACGAACGAACGAACGAACGAACGAACGAATGAACGAACGAACGAACGAACGAACGAACGAACGAACGAACGAACGAACGAACGAACGAACGAACGAACGAACGAACGAACGAACGAACGAACGAACGAACGAACGAACGAACGAACGAACGAACGAACGCCTGAACTGAGGTGGATGGAAAGCAGGAAGGAAGGCTGAAAGGAATGAAGGAATAAGGGAAAGAGTGAATGAATGAAGGGAGGAAGGACAGAATAACGGATAGAAGGAAGGAAGGATAAAGGGAGGAAGGATGGACTGAATGACAGTTTTCTTGCTCAAACAATCATGCAATTCAAAAAGTGATAATAGGTTCAATTTAACCCTTTATGAGATTTCGATATACCTTTTACTAGGTGGATCTAATGAAGGACTGATAGATTGCCTGACGATGTGGACGAATATTATATACAAGTGGATTTATAAAGTAATAAAATAACGAAACTGGCACTGGCAAGTATGTATATGATATTGTCAAACGCACTGGCTCAGAATTTTCAAAATTGAAAAATTGAAAACATTCTTGTTTATTTTATTCCTTGAGATTGTCATTTTGTTTTAGAGACGCCATATGGCCTAATTGTCACACAATGATAAATCACTGAGTGGTATTTTGAAAACCTATTTCAGTTTGGCTTTTACTAAGATGTCACGTAGATTCGAATTTTTCTTAAATGCAATTACTGGGCGCTTGTTGAAAGGTTGTCTGAGATTGTCCTGTAAGTTGTGATATTCCTCTTTTAGGATTTTGGCAATTTCAACATTTTTCCGATTGTATGTGAGAGTAAATGGGATAATCTCTCTTTGATCTAAGAGGCCTGGGTCAGAATTTATGCCCCTAGGCCATTGTGTTTCTAATTGTTTAATCCAGAATGATTCTCTTAGTTTTCTTTGTTTATCAGTTTCCTCTGTTGTGTCTGAAAGAGGTAGCTGTTCGATAGGCATAATTTCAAAGTCACGAGGGACTGAATGATCAGGAAGATTAAAATGTTCAGCCACATGTGTGTCTTCCTCTAGTCTAATATCTGAGAGGTGTCTAGTTGCACGCCATCTTAGTGGATTTTTAGTTTCGCCGACATACTGCTTTTGACACAATTTGCATGAAATTAAATAAATGACATTTTTAGAGTCACAATCTAAAATTGACTAAATTTGAAATTTGCTTTTGTTTTGAAAGCTTGTGAATGTACTCTGGGAAGGAAGAAAACCATCCAATTTACACCTTTTCTTTTCGCATTTCCGAGATCCTCCTTCACCTACAATCGGACGATTATGACAAATTTTGGTAGGCCGAGAATTTCTGGCATTATCCGGAATGAGTTCCAAATTACGCAAAGTTTCAGACTTTATTTTACGTAGGAACCGAGAAGAGTACCCTCTCGGTCTGAGAGCTTTGAATAAGGTCGAACATGCTGATTCAAAGTTTTTCCTATCACTCGAATTTCTATGAAAGCGGATTATTTGTGATTTTACAAGTCCCTTGAAAGTATGCGGTGGATGGAATGATTTCTTGTGCAGTAGTTGATGGGAGTCGGTTGGCTTAAAATAAACTTTGTAGTCTAAGTAACCAGTTGTTTCATACTTTATACCTTTGTATAAGGTTACATCCAGGAAATCTACGGACATCTCACCAATTTCAGCTTTTAGTTTGATATTCGGATCATGATTGTTCAGAATGGCTAAAAATTCATTAAATGCTTCTTTAGTATGTTGCCAGATCATGAAAATGTCATCCAGGTACCTGCGGTAAATGAGTGTCTGATTTGGACACCTTTTGAGTGCTTCCTTTTCCCACTCAGCCATGTAAAGGTTAGCAAATCCTAGGCTGAAATGCTTACCCATTGCGCAGCCACAAATTTGTTGGAAAATTTCACCAGCAAATTCAAAGTCATTGCCTTTCAGACTCAGCTCCAATAGAGCTATTACTTCTCTGTCGGGCCTGTTGGTGTCGGGGTAGTCGGCAAATGCTCTATGAATTGAATTAAGACCCTTTTCGATATCAATGTTTGTGTACATAGCATCGACGTCCATCGTAATTAAGAATGAATTTGGAGGGACCGAGATCTTAGAGACCTGGGCTAGAAAGTCCTCAGTGTTTTTCAGATAGCTAAAATGTCTGTTTGCAATTGGCTGAAGATGGTAGTCGATAAATTCACTAATCCTATATGATTCCGAACCACAATCTGAAATAATGGGTCGCCCTGGTGGAGTCATTGGGTCGGTCCACGAGTCAATAGACTTATGGATTTTAGGAAGAAGATAAAATGTACGTGGTTTCGAATCATCTTTTGCAAAGAGATATTTAAATTGCTTTTCAGTTATCTTCTTGTTATCAACCATTTTTTGGAGAATTTCATTAAATTTGCTACAGTTATTTTGCCAAAGTGGTTCCTTTAGCTTTTGGTAATGTTTCGGATTACTAAGCTGTCTATGTGCTTCTTTGATATAGTTATTTTTATCCATTATTACAGTAGCTGATCCTTTATCCGCAGGTTTAATAACAATTTCATTATTTTTAGATAACCGTTGTAGGGCATGGCGCTGCTAATAAGATAAATTTTGCTGATCATTTGGAAATGTTGTATTTTTAATACGCTCTGAGTACAGTTTTATACTTTCACCGATTGCTGGGTCAACCAGTTTCAAATTTGGTGCCCAGCCTGTTTTCTCAATGAATGGTGGAATGTTGCTATTCGAGTTTCGAAAAAAATCTGCCAATTTGATGCGGTGACCAAATTCAGCAGTTTCAATAAGGCCATTTTCTAAATCTGCATCCAAACCAATTTTGGGTTTCGGAGTTGGTACAAAGGTTAATCCAAAATTAAGCAGCGATTTTTCGGTTTCGCTTAACTGAGAGCCAGCTAGGTTGACAATATTACTGCCTAGTCCAATTTCTGGGTGGCAGCTACCTTGACCCGAATCTAGTTTAAATTAAGGAAATTTAGCCAATTGCTATAGATAGTGTTAGCAGTCCTCTCAGTCCAATGTATATTGTCACGACACACACTGAAATCTGCGATTGGCAGGCGTGGTATGACAGTAACCTTGGACCTAGGGGACTCTGCAATTCGATTAATTGCCTCAAGAATTTCCTTCTGGTTGGGGGTCGAGGTAGCTGAAAAGTTTAATTGGCTGAAATAAATCATAGTTTTAGGGAATTTCTTCCTTACCATGCTGAACATCAATCTCAGTCGAGTCTCAGTGTCTGAGAGTGGACTGTTCCGGTCATTGATACCTATATTAAGGATCAGTTTCTCAGGATGGACTGACCCTGTGTATCTATTAATGACAGTTCTTATGTCATTAATAGATGCGCCAGGGAAGCAGGCCACCTGTATGTCTGGATGCTGGTCTACGTTGATTCGGCTGAGATTTGATGCTCCCACAATCAAGATTTTTTTACAAATAGTGGGAAGCTGCCAATTGGGTCTATTTACAGACTCGTTCCGGAATTTCCAAAAGGTGTTCTTCTCTAGCTCAGTGGGACGGGTGGGTCTTCTGGGCTTACAAAACGGAGATGGGGTGAAATGAGGTTGTGGAATCTTTGCTACAGGTGGCTTTTCACGTGATGATTTTCCACCAGCTACACGCTGTGGTAGTGATGGGAAATCATCAGGTGAAAATGGCGCCATAGGGGATGATGGGGATTCGGGTAGTGGAATCAAGGATGGGTCTACTGGCGAAATGAGACTAACAACGGGTTCAGAGCGTTTTCTGCGCGATGATCTTCCACCAGCTACGCGCTGTGGTAGAGGTGCAAGATCATCACGTGGAAACGGTGACATAGGGGGTGGTGGTGGCGATTCAGGGAGAGGGATCAAGAGCGGGTTAACAGACGAATAATTACAAGGGGACGGTCTGTCATTTAGACGTTTAAGGGGTGGTGAAACCTCAGTGGGCGATCTGACTCTCTTCCTAGCCTGGGAGGGTGGAGCCACACATGTCTGTTCGACTGTTGGTTTACGTTTCGGCGTAACATTTTTTGTGCCAACAGTCGAATGGAAATGTGGGTCAATAGGCCTAATGAAATCATAAAATGCTGCAATAGCGCATCCACTGAGCTTTCTACCATGGTTGTTCTTGGCCCAGCGGATGGCAATGGACTTAGCCAGGCCGAGGTCAAGGTTGGGATGGTCTTGGACGGAGAGGATCTGGGACCTTAAACACCCTAGCTGACAGTTATAATGACCAATCAGCGTTCTCACCATTGATTTTGCCCACTCAGAGTTCACCGACCAAATGTCAAAGAGGATATCATCATTTGGCATGGCCGGCTTCAGGAACTTACTTAGATCCCTTACCTTCTGGCCTAAGCCATTAGGCAAAGTATCCAACCTGAGGTGGTTGTTCAAAATACTAATATGGTGAAAACACTGGATCACCATATAGTACACCTTGACTAGGCGGGCTTGGGCAGACGGGTGGTGATGCGATTCACATCCCGCACCATCCCCTCGTCTACCTTTGCCCGGTCTGGCCATAGTGTACTTCTTAGTCAGGAAAATCCCAGTCAATCAATCAATCTTAATTAATCTTAATTAATCTTAATTAATCTTAATTAATCTTAATTAATCTTAATTAATCTTAATTAATCTCGATTAATCTCAATCAGTCTTAATCAATCTTAATCAATCTTAATTAATCTCAATCAATTTCAATCAATTTCAATCAATTTTAATCAATCTGTCGCTCCCTCAATCTGTCACTCACACACTCAAACAACCAATCAATCTATCTATCTATCAATCAATCAGAAACACTCATAATCGATAAACCCGTTAATCACGCAATCATTCAATCATTCAATCAATTAATCAACCAACCTGACAAACAAGCAACTAATCACAATCAATCAATCAATCACGTATTCACGCAATCAGGTCAGACACCATCAACTAATTACTTAATCAGTAGGATACACTCAGACAGTCAATCAGTTAACAATGTAAACAGGCCCACACTACAAATCTTGACAGATGGGCTGTCTTTATATTTCCTAATTCAAGAGGGGTTAACTTACAGAGCTGAAATGGAAGGAATATGGTTAGTAGCAATGATTAATGACATGTTAATATTTAATACCTAAGAACAATCAATACAGGAATAACAATATAAATATTATAACTTACTCACAGCAATACAGGAATACATAGAAATACACAGGAATACACAGAAATACACAGGAATACACAGTAATGAAATTTTGCACATCGTCAGAGGGCTGGACGCGTTTCGTGTTGATACACTTCTTCAGCAGCCTATTAGACAAATCTACCAGTCCAACAGTTTGCCCTACTATTTATTGGGCAAGTGAATGTTTTTGAGACTTAATCATTTTCTTTAAAGTTACTAAGTTGTTTGCTTTGAGGTACACGCCGCTAATAAGGTGTTATAATTCATTGTACTAATGTATTGTTGACTAATTGAGCTCTGGATAAACAAGTTGGTTTCAATTTGGAAAGGTGTTAAAGATTGAGCTACTTTCAATGGCTTAGCGGCGGACTGCTCACTGGTTCAAAGAGAACTAATAATCTGACTTTGATGTGAACCGTGAGATCATTTGAAAGGTGCTTAAGTGACCTTTTCAAAGTATAATAAATAATTTGGAATGCAAAGGAAACATTTCAAAGAAATACGTGACTGATGGCCTTGTTTGAAAATCTTTGATCTGAATGAGTAATTTTGATTTTAAATGTTTTTGCTTTGTAACATAATTACTCAAATGTCAACAGTTTCCATAGGTATTGATTTCAAAGATTATCATTGTGTTGAGAAATAAAGTCATTTTCTGTGTGTAATTTTCTCTCTAAAACAGATTAATGAACAAACAAATCGCATGATTGAATGATACAAGGATAGAAGGAAAGAATGGACATAGCTAACCAATTACCAAACCAATCAACCACCCACCCAACGAACCATCCACCCAACCACCCAACCAACCAACCACCCAATCAACCACCCAACCATCCAACCACCCAACCACCCAACCACCCAACCACCCAACCACCCAACCACCCAACCACCCAACCACCCAACCATCCACCCACCCAACAAATCATGCAACCAATCAACCAGCCAACCAAAACCCCAACCAACCACCCAACCAACCACCCAACCACCCAACCACCCAAACAAGCAACCAACCATCCAATCCACCACCCAATCAACCAACCAACCCACCATGATGGAAGAATGGAGGGAAAGCTGGGAGGAAGGGTATGGGGAGGAAATTAGGGAGGAATGAGAGCTTTGAAGGAAGGATGGGATGATAGAAGGAAGGAAAGATGAAAGGGATGAAGGCCGGAAGGAAGGAAGGAAGACATGGAGAGGGAGGAATGAATGAATGAAGGGATGGAGAGGGAGGAATGAATGAATGAAGGGATGGAGAGGGAGGGAGGAAGGAGGGAGGGAGGAAGGAAGGAGGAAGTAGGGCGGAAGGAGGAGGTAGGGTGGAAGGAAAAAGGAAAGGAACGAATGAAGGAACGAACGAACGAACGAACGAACGAACGAACGAACGAATGAACGAATGAACGAACGGACGAAGGAACGAAGGAACAAACGAACGAACGAACGAACGAACGAACGAACGAACGAACGAACGAACGAACGAACGAACGAACGAATGAACGAATGAACGAACGAATGAACGAACGAACGAACGCCCGAACTGAGGTGGATGGAAAGCAGGAAGGAAGGCTGAAAGGAATGAAGGAATAAGGGAAAGAGTGAATGAATGAAGGGAGGAAGGACAGAATAACGGATAGAAGGAAGGAAGGATAGAGGGAGGAAGGATGGACTGAATGACAGTTTTCTTGCTCAAACAATCATGCAATTCAAAAAGTGATAATAGGTTCAATTTAACCCTTTATGAGATTTCGATATACCTTTTACTAGGTGGATCTAATGAAGGACTGATAGATTGCCTGACGATGTGGACGAATATTATATACAAGTGGATTTATAAAGTAATAAAATAACGAAACTGGCACTGGCAAGTATGTATATGATATTGTCAAACGCACTGGCTCAGAATTTTCAAAATTGAAAAATTGAAAACATTCTTGTTTATTTTATTCCTTGAGATTGTCATTTTGTTTTAGAGACGCCATATGGCCTAATTGTCACACAATGATAAATCACTGAGTGGTATTTTGAAAACCTATTTCAGTTTGGCTTTTACTAAAATGTCACGTAGATTCGAATTTTTCTTAAATGCAATTACTGGGCGCTTGTTGAAAGGTTGTCTGAGATTGTCCTGTAAGTTGTGATATTCCTCTTTTAGGATTTTGGCAATTTCAACATTTTTCCGATTGTATGTGAGAGTAAATGGGATAATCTCTCTTTGATCTAAGAGGCCAGGGTCAGAATTTATGCCCCTAGGCCATTGTGTTTCTAATTGTTTAATCCAGAATGATTCCCTTAGTTTTCTTTGTTTATCAGTTTCCTCTGTTGTGTCTGAAAGAGGTAGCTGTTCGATAGGCATAATTTCAAAGTCACGAGGGACTGAATGATCAGGAAGATTAAAATGTTCAGCCACATGTGTGTCTTCCTCTAGTCTAATATCTGAGAGGTGTCTAGTTGCACGCCATCTTAGTGGATTTTTAGTTTCGCCGACATACTGCTTTTGACACAATTTGCATGAAATTAAATAAATGACATTTTTAGAATCACAATCTAAAATTGACTGAATTTGAAATTTGCTTTTGTTTTGAAAGCTTGTGAATGTACTCTGGGAAGGAAGAAAACCATCCAATTTACACCTGTTCTTTTCGCATTTCCGAGATCCTCCTTCACCTACAATCGGACGATTATGACAAATTTTGGTAGGCCGAGAATTTCTGGCATTATCCGGAATGAGTTCCAAATTACGCAAAGTTTCAGACTTTATTTTACATAGGAACCGAGAAGAGTACCCTCTCGGTCTGAGAGCTTTGAATAAGGTCGAACATGCTGATTCAAAGTTTTTCCTATCACTCGAATTTCTATGAAAGCGGATTATTTGTGATTTTACAAGTCCCTTGAAAGTATGCGGTGGATGGAATGATTTCTTGTGCAGTAGTTGATGGGAGTCGGTTGGCTTAAAATAAACTTTGTAGTCTAAGTAACCAGTTGTTTCATACTTTATACCTTTGTATAAGGTTACATCCAGGAAATCTACGGACATCTCATCAATTTCAGCTTTTAGTTTGATATTCGGATCATGATTGTTCAGAATGGCTAAAAATTCATTAAATGCTTCTTTAGTATGTTGCCAGATCATGAAAATGTCATCCAGGTACCTGCGGTAAATGAGTGACTGATTTGGACACCTTTTGAGTGCTTCCTTTTCCCACTCAGCCATGTAAAGGTTAGCAAAACCTGGGCTGAAACGCTTACCCATTGCGCAGCCACAAATTTGTTGGAAAATTTCACCAGCAAATTCAAAGTCATTGCCTTTCAGACTCAGCTCCAATAGAGCTATTACTTCTCTGTCGGGCCTGTTGGTGTCGGAGTAGTCGGCAAATGCTCTACGAATTGAATTAAGACCCTTTTCGATATCAATGTTTGTGTACATAGCATCGACGTCCATCGTAATTAAGAATGAATTTGGAGGGACCGAGATCTTAGAGACCTGGGCTAGAAAGTCTTCAGTGTTTTTCAGATAGCTAAAATGTCTGTTTGCAATTGGCTGAAGATGGTAGTCGATAAATTCACTAATCCTATATGATTCCGAACCACAATCTGAAATAATGGGTCGCCCTGGTGGAGTCATTGGGTTGGTCCACGAGTCAATAGACTTATGGATTTTAGGAAGAAGATAAAATGTACGTGGTTTCGAATCATCTTTTGCAAAGAGATATTTAAATTGCTTTTCAGTTATCTTCTTGTTATCAACCATTTTTTGGAGAATTTCATTAAATTTGCTACAGTTATTTTGCCAAAGGGGTTCCTTTAGCTTTTGGTAATGTTTCGGATTACTAAGCTGTCTATGTGCTTCTTTGATATAGTTATTTTTATCCATTATTACAGTACAGAAAAGACACAGGGTTTATTTGGAATATGCAACAGGCCAGTCCTCAGCAAACTATGTAGATTTTCAAGGTTATCAAAGCAACAACAACAACAACAGCAACAACAACAACAACATCATCAACAACGGCAACAACAACAATAACATTATACTCATCATCATCACCAACAGCAACATCAACATCAACAACAACAACAACAACAACGATGATAACAGCAAAAAAAATTATATATATATATGTTGTTGTTGTTGTTGTTGTTGTTCTTGTTGATGATGATGATGAGTATAATGTTATTGTTGCTGTTGTATGTATTTTTATTTTATTGACGCACTGGTAACGTGCGGCTTCAATTTCCATGTGCTAACTTAGCCGACAGTGATGCACCCGTTAGTTTAATTTGTTGATCACCATCTCCCGGTCGGGGGATCGAACCGCCATTCTGCAACTCCGAATAGCATCAGCAACCAGGCATCTTTCCACTGGGCCACCGCACCAAGACTGAAAGTCAAGGATTGGCCGACCAGCTTTCACATGTCTGATATACTGACACACTGACGATTCATATGGGACTATCTGTGGATGCATCTGTCACAATCAATCCTAGGCTTTTACGCCTATTGTACTCTGACTCCAGCACGGCTCTGGCAGTATATGTATTTTTATTTTATTGACGCACTGGCAACGTGCGGCTTCAATTTCCATGCGCTAACTTAGCCGACAGTGATGCACCCGTTAGTTTAATTTGTTGATCACCATCTCCCGGTCAGGGGATTATTGTTGCTGTTGTATGTATGTATGTATGTATGTATGTATGTATGTATGTATGTATGTATGTAAAGTTGTAAACGCACCGGCTCAGAATTTTCAAAATTGAAAAAATTGAAAATATTCTTGCTTATTTTATCACCTGAGATTGTCAATTTTGTTTAAGAGATGCCATATGGCCTGATTAGTATACAATGACAAATCATTGATTGATGTTTTGAACACTTATTTGAGTTTCGCTTTTACCAAGATATCGCGTAGATTAGGATTTTTCTTAAATGCGATTACCGGACGTTTGTTGAATGGTTGTTTTAAATTGTCCTGTAATTTGTGATACTCATCCTTTAGGATTTTCGCAATTTCAACATTTTTCCGATTGTATGTGAGAGTAAATGGGATAATCTCACGTTGATCCGAGAGGCCTGGGTCCGAATTTATGCCCCTTGGCCATTGTGTTTCGAGTTCTTTAATCCAAAATGATTCTCTTAGTTTTCTTTGTCTATCAGTTTCCTCTGTTGTGTCTGAAAGAGGTAGCTGTTCGATAGGCATAATTTCAAAGTCACGAGTGACTAAATGGTCAGGAAGATTAAAATGTTCTGCCACATTTGTGTCTTCCTCTAGTCTAATATCTGAAAGGTGTCTAGTTGCTCGGTATCTTAATGGATTTTTCGTTTCGCCAACATACTGCTTTTGACACAATTTTCATAAAATTAAGTAAATGACATTTTCAGAATCGCAATCTAATTTCGACTGAATTTGAAATTTGCTTTTGTTTTGAAAGCTCGTGAATGTACTCTGGTAAGGAAGTTATTTATCCAATTTACACCTTTTGTTTTCACATTTCCGATATTCTCCTTCACCAATAATCGGACGATTATGACAAATCTTGGTAGGCCGAGAATTTCTGGCATTATCCGGAATGATTTCCAAATTATGCAAAGTTTCAGACTTTATTTTACGCAGGAACCGAGAAGAGTACCCTCTCGGTTTGAGGGCTTTGAATAAGGTCGAACATGATGATTCAAAGTTTTTCTTATCACTCGAATTTCTATGAAAACGGGTTATTTGTGATTTTACAAGTCCCTTGAAAGTATGCGGTGGATGGAATGATTTCTTGTGCAGTAGTTGATGCAGTCGGTTGGCTTAAAATAAACTTTGTAGTCTAAGTAACCAGTTGTTTCATACTTTATACCTTTGTATGAATTTACATCCAGGAAATCTACGGACATCTCATCAATTTGAGCTTTTAGTTTGATATTCGGATCATGATTATTCAGAATGGCCAGGAATTCGGTAAATGCTTCTTACTATGTTGCCAGATCATGAAAATGCCATCGAGGTACCTGCGGTAAATGAGTGGCTGATTTGGACAGTTTTCGAGTGCTTCCTTTTCCCACTCTGCCATGTAAAGGTTAGCGCAACCTGGGCTGAAACGCGTACCCATTGCGCAGCCACACATTTCTTGGAAGATTTCACCAGCAAATTCAAAGTCATTGCCCTTCAGACTAAGCTCTAATAGAGCTATTACTTCTCTATCGGGCCTGTTGGTGTCAGGATAGTCGACAAATGCTCTACGAATTGAATTTAGACCCTTTTCGATGTCAATGTTTGTGTATATAGCATCGACGTCCATTGTAATTAAGAATGAATTTGGAGGGACCGAGATCTTAGAGACCTGGGCTAAGAAGTCCTCAGTGTTTTTCAGATAGCTAAAATATCTATTTGCAATTGGCTGAAGATGGTAGTCGATACATTCACTAATCCTATATGATTCCGAACCACGATCTGAAATGATGGGTCGCCCTGGTGGTGTCATTGGGTCGGTCCATGAGTCAACAGACTTATGGATTTTAGGAAGAAGATAAAATGTACGTGGTTTCGAATCATCTTTGGCACACAGGTATTTAAATTGCTTTTCAGTTATCTTCTTGTTATCAACCATTTTTTGGAGAATTTCATTGAATTTGCTACAGTTATTTTGCCAAAGTGGTTCATTTAGTTTTCGGTAAAGCTTCGGATTACTAAGCTGTCTATGTGCTTCTTTGATGTAGTTGTCTTTATCCATTATTACAGTAGCCGATACTTTATCCGCAGGTTTGATGACAATTTCATTCTTTCTAGATAAATCTAATAGGGCCTGGCGTTGCTCATAGGATAAATTTTGCTGATCGTTTGGAAATGTAGTATTTTGAATACGTTCAGAGTAAAGTATTATACTTTCACCGATTGCTGGGTCAACACATTTTAAGTTTGGATCCCAGCCGGTTTTTTCAATGAATGGTGGAATATTACTATTGGAGTTTCGATAAAAATCTGCCAATTTCACTCGGTGACCAAATTCAGCAGTTTCAGTAAAGGCCATTGTCTAAATCTGCATCCAAACCTGTTTTAGGTGTTGGTGTTGGGACAAAGGTCAAGCCAAAATCAAGCAGTGACTGTTCTTCTTCGCCTAATGCAGAGCCGGTTAAGTTTACAACATTACTACCCAGTCCCAGTTCCAGTTCTGGGTGGATGCTACCCTGACCCTCATTCAATTTAAATTAAGGAACTTGAGCCAATTACCATAGATAGCATTAGCAGTTCTCTCAGTCCAGTGAATATTGTCATGACACACACTGAACACTGTGAGTGGCAGGCGTGGAATGACAATACCACCGGACTCAGAGGACTTGATCCTACTAGATTCAGCAACACAATTGATTGCCTCCAGTGCACGTTTTTGATGCGGGGTCGAAGTGGTTGAGAAGTTTACCTTAGTGAAGTAGATGCTCGCCGAAGGGAACTTCTTCCTCACCATGCTGAACAATAACCTGAGCCGATTCTCTGAGGCTAGGATCGGGTTATCTCGATCGTTTATGCCTATATTTAGGATGATCTTTTCTGGTTTGACTTTCGCTGAGTATCTATTAATGATCGTTCTTAGATCATTGATAGATGCCCCAGGGAAGCAAGCTACCTGCATTTCTGGGTGAGGTGCCACATTGAGTCGGCTCAGGTTAGATGCTCCAAGCAACAGGATCTCTTTGTTGATGGTTGGGAGCTGCCAATTTGGTTTGTTACATGACTCATACCGGAATTTTCAGAACGTATTTTGCTCTAGTTTCGTTGGTCTTCTAGGCTTAGACTGAGGAGATGGTGTGAACCGTGGTTGCGGTACTTTTGAAGTAGTGTGGGTTGTGAGGCCCAGCTTGTTCTCCGTTAATATCCGATCAGATTTAGCTACCCTCTGTGAAAGCAGGAGAAAATCATCAGGTGGGAATGATGGTGCAGAAGGCTGTGGCGAATCAAGTAAAGGGATTGATGCTGGGTCAATTTGTGACTGCATCTCGTCATTACCGGATGTAGATTGGACACAGACTGGTGAAGGCTTGTTATCTATGCGTATGATCGGTGCCGATGTTTCGGCGGGTGGTGGTGACTCAGGTAATGGGATTAGCAATGGGTTAATTGGTGAGTACGTGTTGCCATCACAGGATGTAGATGGGACACTGCCTGGAGAACACCTGGTATCTATACGTTTGATTGGAGGTGAGGTCTCAGCAGGTGACCTTACCCGCATTTTAGCCTGAGAGGGTGGTACACAATCTGATGTTTCTGCTGGTGTTTTACGAACTGGAGTAGCATTTCTGTTGACGGAAGCAGGAAAAAAATGAGGATCAATGGGTCTGATAAAGTCATAAAAGGCTGCAATAGCATTATCATGAAGCCTTTTCCATGATTGTTTTTGCCCAGCGAATGGCGGTTGACTTGACACGGCCAACGTCTAGGTGGGAATGATCCTGGGCTGATATAATTTCGGATCTGATACAGCCGAGTTGGCAATTGTAATGATTGATTAGAGTCTGTACTATGGATTTAGCCCAACCAAAATTAGCATTACAAATGTTAAAGTGGACATCTCCATTTGGCATGGCTCGTTTGCAGAACTTATTTAGTTCTTTTAGCTTCTTGCCTAAGCAGTTTGGCAGTGTCTCTGCCTCCAAGAGACAACAGTACAGAAAAGACACAGGGTTTATTTGGAATATGCAACAGGCTAGTCCTCAGCAAACTATGTACATTTTTACGGTTATCAAAACAACAACAACAACAACAACAACAACAACAACAACAACAACAGCAGTTGTTGTTGTTGTTGTTGTTGTTGATGTTGATGATGATGATGATGATGAGTATAATATTATTCTTGTTGTTGCCGTTGTTGTTGTTGTTGTATGTATGTAATTTTATTTTATTGACGCACTGGCAACGTGTGGCTTCAATTTCCATGTGCTAACTTAGCCGACAGTGATGACCCCATTAGTTTAATTTGTTGATCACCATCTCCCGGTCGGGGGATCGAACCGCCATTCTGCAACTCCGCATAGCATCAGCAACCAGGCATCTTTCCGCTGGACCACCGCACCAAGACTAAAAAGTCAAGGATTGGCCGACCAGGTTTCACATGTCTGATATACTGACACACTGACGATTCATATGGGACTATCTGTGGATGCACCCACCACAATTCAATTGTTGTTGTTGTTGTTGTTGTTGTTGTTGTTGTTGTTGTATGTATGTATGTATGTATGTATGTATGTATGTATGTATGTATGTATGTATGTATTTTTATTTTTTATTGACGCACTGGCAACGTGCGGCTTCAATTTCCATGTGCTAACTTAGCCGACAGTCATGCACGTATTAATATATCTATCTAACTATATGGTTGAAATTCTGTGGCCGAATTTCCTGTAGACGTTCTTAACTTAGCACATGCATAGGCCTACACTTTCGGTTGATTTCTGTATTAACAATCTGATACGACATTATTGACAGCAGTTTTGACTGGAAATTTGGAACATTGGTAGTCTATCAATACTGCTACATAATTGCATTGGCCCTTCATGGATTTATTTCCACGGATGGATTAAAGAAAAAAGGATACTACTGATAATCACACATCCATTATTCATTCGTATCCCGCGAGTTCTCTTTCGATACCAGATCGATAAATGTAACTCGTATGAAGGGGCCTATTGAGTAGCCATTGGCGTAGCGATTTCACGATCCAGTGTTGCTTTTACAGCCTGCTACGGAGATAGACTAGGTCCCGGTCTGTCTGGTATCCGAAGTTGAGTCTGTCTAACAGTCTAGTCGTTGTGATAACGTAAGAAGATGACCGGTCATTACATTAGAGGTGTAGTTTCGAAGAAGCGAAGCCTTTATTTTTAGATGGATCCATTATTGTTAGCGAACTCTGTCTACTTTTTCGCCCTCTACAATATTATTACGCATGTTTTTCTTTTGAAATTTACCACACACATAGTACGCCTCAAGACTGTTTTACCCTATCTCGAATGCAACAAATGTGAATCATACTATGATATAATACGGGACAGGTTGAACAGACATGGTACATCATCGTCGTCCTCATAATTTATTAACCCTGTATTACCTAACTTGAGTCAAGAATATGAAGAAAAAAAATTTGGTTATTGAGTGCCTATTTGCAGGCCAATAGACGACTGTTTTGAAGCGTTACTATTGGAATGACTGGCTCAATTATCGAGCCAGTCATTTCAGTGGTGAATTTTCAAAAACGATCTTCTCTTGACCTGCAAATTAACATCCTCAAGATCATGTAGAGGCGGTGTTGGCGGCCTCCTCATGAAAGGGTTAAAATACATTAAGAGAAGATGATAGGCTTACATCGGCAGTCGTTGTCGTTGCAATACTTAATACAGGTCTATGATAGCAACAAGTAGGTGGGTAGGGTGGGTGGGCTATCAGTCAAAGTATTAAAGAGATATTCGTATAGTTGTCTTTATCTGAGATATTGAAATTTCGGTGTTTAACATTCTAAAGGATTTTGTTAGAAAAACACACAATTCTGCCCAAGTAAGTCACATCTTGGTGGCGGTTGCTTGAAATGACTTCCATAGGCCTAACGTTAGTCAATCGGTCACTGAATCCGGATGGTATATTAATACATTAATACCGCGCTCGTGTTGGTATTGATGGATCTCTGAGCTTCTTGACTATCAATTTCCAGAAAACTATACAGGTAAGGTGTTGACTATTTTGAAACCAATTTGACTGGGTGCTGTTGCTGCTTGTGGCAGTAACATCGCCCACTCAAATTAGTTTCAAAATATTCACCAGCGTGTTTTGTAAATAGCAAAGACATACAATTCGTACAACGTGTCGGACTATTAAGCATTTAAGACGGACTAAAGTGAGTCAGTCATGACGTCATCACGTCATGTCTATGACGTCATCCTATACGTCACGTGGTTGATTATGACATCATATGACGTAATATGATCGATAGACAACATGAAAATGTCCATTAGCAAGTGGTATTAATTATCCTCCCTCCGTCAGAGGACGAGTACATTGTATTCAGGGCAACAATCTATGATTGACCTTGTTAAAATATGTGACTTAAATATGGGTGGTCTCTTAATACAAGTGGTCCATATTGTGTGGGCCACGCATTACCAAGTGGTAATAACCATGTAATGCCCAATTTGCTCATGACAATTTCAATAGAGAGACCCATTTCTAGGTATGCCACGCCTATTTCTAGCTAAGTTCCTTTTTGCGTGCTCGAATCGATGTATATATACGCTGAATAATGAATTCCCAGACTTCCAATTTCAAGGTAACTATACAGGTAAGCTGATGACTATTTTGAAACTAATTTGACTGGGTGCTTTTAAAGGTTTGCTGCCTCTGGCCGCAACAACGCCAGGTCAAATTAGTTTCAAAATATTCAACACAATGTTGATTAAACAGTAAAGACATACAATTCGTACACTTGGGACTATTCAATGTTCATGACTGAGCTCGATACACCATTCATTTACACATTTTGGATTGTGACGTCAGCCTGTATATGAAGTAATTGATAATGACGTCATATCCTTCAGTTACAGATCGAACCCAGCCATTATCATAGAGAATGACTGTTGAATAAATAGCAAAGACATACAATTCGAACAGCGTCTAGTCAAATTAGTTTCAAAATATTCAACAGCATGTTGATTAAAAAGTAAAGACGTGCAATTCGCATACTTGACTGGTAATTCAATGTTCCTGGTGGAGCTAGATACGTCATTCATTACACATTTTGATTGTGACGTCCAGCTACATCTGACCTAAATAATTATGACGTCATATACAGAAAAATCCATTATCATAGAAAATGTCCTATGTCTAATTGCCGTCCAAGAGACCATTGTGGTTTTTCTTTTGCAATTTACTACTGGAATTATAGGATCGGTTATTCAACCAGTCATTCCAGTGGTAAACTTTCAAAACAAGTTCTCCGGTGAGTAGCTAATGCAAATGGACATTTCTCACGATCACCGCAAGAAGCCATCTGTGGTCAGTTTGATAGAGTGCTAAAGTGGACATATAAGTTCCGTTGGATGTTTATTAAAATAATTAAGCGGTCATCGCCGCGCAAACTCTATTACAGTCGGACCAGAACAAATAAGAGAACTCACCATGAATCACGTGCATGAAGATAATAATTATGAGATATCCGGCAATCTAAAAATAGAGCCGTGTCTTCGCGCCGAGAAATATTAGATCTCGTATCGATGGCGATCTCGCGAGCCACAGCCTCACAATCCCCTGCACGAAATGTCCGCGCCTATAGGCAATTCTAGCCAGCAATAAATAGAAGCATGCCCGCTGACGACAACGACAACGACAACGACAACGACAACGACCACTACTACTACTACTACTACTACTACTACTACTACTACTATTACTACTACTACTACTACTACTACTACTACTACTACTACTACTACTACCGATACCCCTCTCACTATGATAATAATAATAATAATAATAATAATGGCCTACCGCCTACAATAGTATAAATAACCTTTCCCTCATATACTATATATATATATATAAATATATATATATATATATATGTATATTATATATCAATATGTAAATTATAGGTTTGTTAAATAGCGTGAGTGAATAAAGGAAACTGAAACTGAAAACTGAAACTGTCAGCGCTGGAATCGATTGATCTCTGTACTCTCTGAATCCAAATTTCCAAAAAACTAACAGCTAATCTGTTGAATATTTTGAAACTAAGCCATAAGCACCAGCACCCAGTCAAGTTAGTTTTAAAATATTCAACAGATTGTTTAATAAATAGTAATGACAAACACTTCATACAAGGTGACGGGCTATTACGCGCTTAAATGCCGCTTTCCATGTAAGCTTGTATGCGCGCTTTTCTGCTAGCAGAAAATTCGATCCAGTGCATTTAGATAGAACCATTTCCATGTGAGCTTTTCAGCGCGCTGAAATTCTCTCGCTTAAAAACAAGTCTCGCAGTTCGCGACTTTTCTGCATGCTTTTCTGCTAGCAGAAAAGTCGGTCTAGTGCATTTCCTATATATACATTTCCACGGGCGCTTGTCCGTGCCGCTGACACCGCGCTTGTTATGTATGTTGATCTTGTACGCATGCGTGTAGCCTGATAAGCAGGTTATCTCGTAATTGTGGCGTTTAAATGTGTGAAGATTTACATGCAATAGTGATGCCATACAAGAGTCAGCTTCTGTATTATTTGCGCAAGAGACAAAGAACTCGCATTCGTATGATGCAGTTAATGCGGTTGGCAAACTAAAAAAGCGTGCACAGATATTGGGTGCAGATATTGTTCTACCAGATCAATTAACTGCTCCTGTTTTTGAAAGCTCAGCTTCAGGACCTGGCCTCTGTACTTTTGCGACATGACGCATGTAGTGTGTAGGAAAGCAAAAATTGATCAAAAATATGCAGAACTAGCGCCTGAAATTCACTTGTCTACGCTAGGAAAACAGCCGGATTCGCTGGTAAACTCGCCCACGTGGAAATAGACAAACCCGCGAGCAGAAAAGCTTGCGAGAACACGCTAGCAGAATAGCTCACATGGAAAGCGGGCCTTACACAGACTAAATCAGCCTTGCGTTCCGTAGGGAAAGAAAATTCTAAAACGTTTTGCTAATCTGCAAACTATTGACAATCTGCTGTTTTCGCATTAATTATCTTATATAATATACAAAACGAGAAAAGCGGATTTTGCACGCGCAGAGCGCTCGGGAACGTTTTCCCTGCGGACGCAAGGCTGGTCATTCCTGACGTCATGGGCCGTGTAGTATGCCATTTTGCTATGCCCCGCCCATCCATAGTTAATCTCCACCTACACTTCGCCATGGTGGGATCGATCGATCCACGAATGCCCTAACTATCAATTTCCTGAAAACTATACAGGTAAGCTATTGAATATTTTGTAGCTAATTTGAGGGAGCAACAGCGCCAGGCCAAATTAGTTTCAGAATATTCAACATAATATTTATTGAATAGTAACGCCATACAATTTGTACAGCAGCTCATAGTCCGACTACAATAATGCGTTCATGACGTGTTTATCGACGTCATTCATGACGTTATGATGACGTCATTGATTATGATATCATCCTACACGTCACGTAGTTGAGTATAACATCATATGATTGACGGATAAACTGTGAATTGATTATGACGTCAGCCTTCGTGTGACGTAGTTGATTATGACATGACATGATTGACTGAGAAAATGGATTCACCAATTGTCTTGGCGCGGTGGTCCAGTGGAAAGATGCCTGGGTTGCCGATGCTATGCGGAATTGAATAGCTGCTGCTGCTACTACTACTACTACTACAACTACTACTACTACTACTACTACTACTACTACTACTACTACTACTACTACTACTACTACTACCACTACCACTACTACTACTACTACTACTACTACTACTACTACTACTACTACTACTACTACAAGTACACATATTGATGGGAGGCATCAATGGTAAATAGCGTGCCCGGACATTATTATAATTCTGAGAATAAACTCAACGGTTTCGTGAGAAAATGAAATTATATAAAGGGATACAAGCCACTCATGACAAAAATATAGGCGGAAAATTGCATAAAAGGAATATATCTTACAAAAAGATGTAGGCAGTATTATGTATGTGCTTTGAAGCAGCTTATATTTTGCATCAGTCTGTTCATCTTTCCATTCATCTTTTTCTCAAGACCAAACACGTTAACAGAGAGAGAGAGAGGAACAGAAAAAAAATTAAGAGCAGTCAGAGATGAGAGAAATGCACTACTGCACCAACAGGGAGTATCAGATCAAATCTGGGTCATTCGGTATCAACAACTTGTGACGATAAAGAAATCAGAAAATCTGGCATCCTAGTCAGTAGAAAATCGGGGCAAGAAGCAGGTCTTGAGATCCATTCAAACATATTGAATAGTACTTTAAAGAATATTTTAAACCCAAAATGTATGTACACAAATCTTGATACCATCTTAAACAAGCGCGAAGAGCTTGCAATACGCATCAAAGATACATCTCCAGATAGCATTGGCATCACTGAGCTAAAACCTAAGAAAGCTTCGACCAAACTATAGACAGTAGAACTAAATGTTAGTGGCTATGATTGTTGTTACAGCATTGATACCGCGGGTTGTAGTGCAGCTATTTACACTAAAAGCCCATTATGACTGCATGCATTAAAATATGTTGGATCATGTACGCGCTTGGACTAAATGCTATTTTGGTAAGTTGGATGCGTCTGGATGCAGGCGGATGCAGGAACCATACGCATGTGGTTTGAATGGGCCTTTAGGCGTCATTAAAAGCATCACAGTGTCATTTTCTATATGAGTAATGCCAATCGTCATAGTTCATTGTTCATGCCATCAGGTTCAGATGCATGTCCATTTCTCAGGACGTTAAGTACCTTCTCAACTGCTGCTGTGTTAATTGGTGTTAGTAATGGCCTGGGGTCTCCTGAGAATGGGTGCAAGGGCTCATCATCGTGGTCAGTGAACTATTCCTTGAACCACTGTCGAATTGCCTTGGCTTTACCCTGGTCAGTCCCGATAAAGTGTCCTTCAGAGTTTTGTACAGTGAGTGGTGGTATGTAGTCAGTAACTCTCAGGGCTCGGGCTGCCCGAAACATTTTGTGGCAGTCATCTGTGGCAGTGATTTCATGTGCTAGGGAGTCTGCTTGTTGGATAGCAATACCTTTTAAGCATTCGCTAATGTGGCGCAGAATGTTATTGCGTTCCTGGCGTAGTTTGGTACGATCTTCACTTTGGCCACTTTAATAAATGCGCAGTCATAACGCTTTCTGTTCTGCTGACCGTTTTACTACGAGAGGCTCGTCAGTATACCTAGTTCTGGGTTTTTTTTAGAACATCTATGGTGCTAGTAGCTGATGATTTCATAGATTTCAGTATTTTGTTTAGGGCTTCGTTTGGATCGGAGCTGACGTCGATGTTAGCTATTTGCTCCATGAGGGCCTTTTTGTATGACATTTGAGTGTCAGTGTCGCTGATGAGCTTGAGTAAGTTGAAGTTGACCCCACCCTCTTGCCTGGTATGGCGTTTATACATAAGGTAAAACTGGTTCATATGGAGACGTATAATGACTGTCTTATGGTCAGAATTGAGGTCTGTGCCTCCATTAGAATGAGCATCCCAAAGTAGGGGTTTTGCTGCTGTTGTGCCCTCTCCATACAATCTCTTGCATAAGCCAAGCCCTGAACTTTTGTCTGCAATGCCGAGTTTACTCAGCTTGGAGTTGAATGCTCCACACACGAACAGTCGCCATCTAGCTGGGATAGTAATGACGGAGCTCAGTTCTGCATAGAAGGCCTCTAATATTGCTTGATTCTCTTTGGCTCTTTCGATAGTTTGCCCATATGCGTTGACTATGCGGCACTTAGTGGTGGTGCGCTTTTGCGATGCCATGGCCATGTCGATAAATGCAATGTGATCACTGACGTATCCAAAAATAATGACATGGTCAATACCCTTGGTCCGATTACGAAGCCTAATCCCCGGTAAGTGGCCTGTTTTTTGCTCCATGAGTACTAGTTTATGACCTGTCTGAAGTTGCTGCTCTGAGTATTTAGCTACTTTAGTCTCTAAAATGCATGTAATATCGATTTTATAGTGTCCACAGTCTGCACCCAAGGTTTACCTCTTTGATGTTGCAGTCAGACCACGTACATTCCACGTAGCTATGGTAAGCTCCTTGGAGGATTGCATCATCCGAGGATGTCGAACACAGTTTCTTGTTAGAAGACGGTTAGACATAGGCGGAGTTGCCGCTGTATGTGGATGTCAGCCTGCAATCCTTGATGACTTATTTTCCCAACAAAGTTGGTACATTATCTCAAAACCGATCATGCATCTAATCAATTCAGCTTTTATGCACCACCTTCCCATCGACGTTGTAGACCAAGGCACCCTTATCGCGCTACCCAAGCTCAAGAAGCCACCTGGCCCCAGCCCATCTGTGGGCCATTGTGCTCCTTAACAGCATACGGAAAATCCTATCCAATGTTACTCTATGCCACATCGGAGACAAGATCAATGACTTCACCGGATCATGTCAAAGTGGCTTTAAACGTGGACGCAGCTGGGCAGACATTGTATGGGCTAACGCATGCTTGTGTCGGTAGTCATGTTCAAGCACTGGGATATCCACAAAATGGAAATTGACATATCACGAGCCTTCGACACAATTAAGTGCTCAAAGATCCTAGATGTACTATGCCAGGCCAGTTGCAATGAAGATGAGCTACAACTAGTGAGACTACTGGTTGCAGACACTAATCTGAGAATACGAGTCAAGTCAGTGAAGTCTGTAGAGTCTGAGACATCAATCGGCTCCCCCCACAGGGAGATGATCTATCCCCTGTGGTTTTCACCTGTTACCTGGCTGCGGTATTGAAATCCGTGCAGAAAAATTCCACAAGACCATACCCCCAGTGTCAATACTAGGCATGCTGCTAGAGATGGAATATGCCCACGATGTGGACTTTATAGACGAGGAAAAGAAACCCATTAATAAACTTCTCTCAATAGCTGCAAGCAAACTAAAAATTAAGAATATCATTATAAATGAATCCAAAACGGAGCTCACCCTACATATACCTATCTATAAAGCATGAAACTAAAGAAAATGACGATCCACTCCATGGCGGCGAACCATGGAGGAAAAGTAAAATCCTGGGCTCACTGCTTTGCAGTACTGCTGACATTGCTGCACGCTGCATTATGGGAAACCTAGCTTTCCAGTCTTTCTGGAAGCTATGGGTTCGTAGATCAAAGATGCCCTTGATAAAAAATACTACATTTATGCAATGCAACCTGCGTATCCTTGATGATGTATAACTGTAACAGCTGGGCAACTCCAAACGCAGCACTAGACAAACTCAACGCATACCAACGCAAACACCTACGCACCATCACTGGACACCGATGGCCAGACAGCATAATTTCAAACGATGCACTGTACAAGATGTGTAATATGTCGCCACTATCTGTAAAATTCTCCCAGTAAAGATGGTCCATGTTTGGCCATGTGCTAAGGATGCCAGAAGATACACCAGCACAGAGAGCCTTGGAATTCGCCCTACTCGGAGCCAGCAAATACAAAGCCAGTAGAGACGCCATTGCATAAATCTGCTACGCATGCTATGAGGTGACATCAAGAAAGCAACATTAGGTACGCTCAAGTTAAGAATGGACCTGAGGAAGCTAAGGATTTCGGCTGAGGACAAGACACAGAGAGAAAAAGCGTAGAAGGACTGTTTGCAGCTGTATGATGTTTCTACTACTACAGCCACAGTAATCACACATAATCTTCACAGCCTACTTAGGGAGGTCGCAAATGTAAAAAAGATTCAGAAATAAAATGTTATTGGGTGATTTTAATTACCCGGAAATAAACGGGCCAAGTATCCACTGCAATGCCATTGAAATGCACACACCAAGTATATTTCGTGATGCAATACAGGACACCTATCTGTGCCAACAGATAACCTTTCCAACACACTTTAGGGGCAATGCAAGAACCAATACCTACGTGGACCTAGTTCTTTCAAACGAAAAGAATATTGTATAAAACAGTCTGACATAAGATCTAGTGGGAAAATGCCACGGCATCGTGATATGTTTTATATATTCATCGTATCTATGTAACCTATGGAAATCTATCCTCACTGGAAATAGTGACAATCTCTTAGACATATTTTTGACCGACAACAGTCTAAACTGGCCTCAAACGTGTCATAATGATGATGATCTTGTTGACTGTATGTGCACACTTTAGGGTATTAGTTTGGTTTGATAAGTCAGCTTCTATCAGTACATGGAGCTAAAAATATGGGATATATAGAACGATTTGCACCTTATTATAAGCCATCTGATGGTAGAATCATGCAATATCTCGTAGAGTACGAGAACATACTGAGTTCTACGTGGCCCTATGTTCGAAAACTGATGCCAAAGCAAGTGCAAATATTCTGGTACCGAATATAGTAAATTATTGGCATCTGACAACAGTATGTGGCTACTAAATTGTGTATTGCGAAATTACTTCATGGTAGAAAAATGTTAAACTTATTCATCTCCTATCTAACCATACGGGTGGAATTATGGGGGCGAACCTATTACGGACAGTAGGGTATTGAAAACCACGGATCTGCCAAAATTGGAACCAATTGACGCGATCAAATTATGTACTGCAAAGTTACATTACGGTCAGATTCTTTAAATTCACAATATAGCCAACGTATTCAAACCACTATACGCCTATGTGAGCGAAATTCTGGGGCCGAACTTATTACAGACATTATGGTACCAAAAAACACGAATCAGCCAGCATTTAAGCCAATTTTTTAGCACTACGAAATTAGTTCATCTAGAATTTCTTTTGGATTCGGAATATAACTAGCATATTAAGTCTCGAGTCTATGTGGGTGAAATTCTGGGGCTGAACATATTACAGACAATAGAACTCCGAAAATTGTGAGTCACCCCAAATTTAATCCAATTTTCAGTATGAAACTGTCTACTACGAAATTACGCCATGGCAGAAAGTGTTTAGCCTCAATACATTACTTCACTATTCTATTCATATACCTATCTAACAGCATGTGTGAAATTATGTGGCCGAATTTGCTGCAGACGTTCCTAACTTAACACATGCATAGGCCTAGACATTCGGCCGATTTCTGTATTCAACAATCCGTTACAATAGTATTGACAGCTGTTTTAACTAGAAATTTTGAACATTGGTAGTCTATCAATGCCGCTACATAATTGCATTGACCCCACATGGATGTGTTACCACTGATGGATTAAGGACAAAAGGTTACTACTAATAACCATATATCCATTATTTTTCGCGTACTTTGTCTACTTTTTCCCGCTCTACAATATTAGTATACATGCATTTCTGTTGAAACTTTACCACACACATAGTAGACCTCGGATAGAAGACGTCCACGATGTTAACAAATTTGGGTTGACGCCTCACACGACGTAACAATTGTAATTTTTAACCTATCTCGAATGCGACGAATGTTCAGCTTAGTGTCATACTATAATACAATGCGGGGAAAATGAAACAGACGCAATACCTAATACAGTCGTCGTCGTCGTCGTCGTCGTCGTCGTCGTCCTCATAATTGTTTTACCCTGTAATAATACTTAAATTTGGTCAAAATATAAAAATATTTGCTTATTGAATGCCCATTTGCAGGCCAAGAGAAGACTGATTTTGAAGATTTACCACTGGAATGACTGGCTCGGTTATCAATGGTGAATTTTCAAAAAACTATCTTCTCTTGACTTGCACATTGACCTTCCTAAAGGTCACTGTAGAGGCCGGTTTTGCCGGCTTCGTCGTGAAATGGTTAAAATACAATACGAGATGCTGATAGGCCTACATGCACAGTCGTTGTCGTCGCAATACTTAATACATGTCTATGACAGCAACAAGTAGGGTGGGTGGGGTGGGCTATCACTCAAAGTATTTTAAGATATTCCTATATTTGTCTCGTAGTTGAGATATTGGAAGTTCGATGTTAAACCACAACCATGCCCAAGCAAGTCACATCTTGGGAGCGGTTGTTTGAAACGACTTGCCTGGGCCTAAAGTTAGTCAATCGGTCATTGAATACGGGTGGTTTATTAATACAATTAATCACCAAGTGATATTAATTACCCTCGCTCCGTCAGAGGACGAGTATATTGTATTCGGGTCTACGTGCGTCCGCGAGGGCCAGGGTCTACAATATATGATTGGTGTTGCTAAAATACCTGACTTATAAATACGGATGGTCTCTTAATGCAGGTGAGCCATGTTGGGTGGACCACGCATTACCAAATGGTATTAGCCATGTAATGCTCAAATCTGCTCATGGCAATTTCAATAGGCGGGTGAATTTCCAGCTATGCCCCGCCCATTTCTAGCTAAGCTCCGCCATCTTTCCCGGGTGTTGGAATCAATTTATATACTTTGAATCATGAATTTACAGAATTCCAATTTGAAGGTAGGTATGCACGTAAGCTGTAGAATATTTTGAAACTAATTTGACTGGGTGCATTTGCTGCCAAGAGCTGCAACAGCGCCAAGTAAAATTAGTTTCAAATATTCAACACATTGTTGGTTAATTAGTAAAGGCATACAATTCGTGTACTTGACGGATTATTCAATCATCATGACGGAGATAGATACGCAATTTTTTGCACATTTTGAGTGTGAGTGGCGTCAGCCTCCATATGGCGCAATTGATTATAACGTCATATGCTTGAACATCAAATCAGATCCATCCATTATCATAGAAAATGCCGTATGCCCATTTGCGTACGAAGAGACGATTTAAAATAAATTACTACTGTAATCATATGCTCGGTTATCAAGCCAGTCATTCCAGTGGTAAATTTTCAAAAAAGACTTCCTGTTATATGCAAATGGAAACGTCTCACGATCATTGCATGCACAAGCCAGTTTGCTTGAAAATGTGGTTAGTCGCGATGAGTTGCTCGAATTGGTTTATGCCATTTTCAATAGAGTGATCCATTTCTCGCAATGCCACGCCCATTTCTAGCTAATCTCCATCCTCTTTTTAGCGTGTTGGAATCAAGTTATATACGTTGAAAAATTAATTCCCCGAATCTCAATTTCAAGGCAACTATAAAGGTAAGCTGTTGAATATTTTGCAACTAATTTGACTGGATGCTTTTGCCGCATGTAGCCGCAGCAACAACAAATCAAATTAGTTTCAAAATATGCAACACGATGTTGATTAAATAGTGAAGCCATACAAGTCGTATACTTGACGGACTCTTCAATGTTCATGACGGAGCTCGATACGTCATTCATTACACATTTTGATTGTGACGCCAGCCTGCATATGACGTAATTGATTATGATGTCATATACTTGAGCGATAGATCGAATCCACCCATTATCAGAGAAAATGTCATATGTCCATTTGTAGACAGAGACGATTGTTTATTAAATTATAACACTGGAATGATAGGCTCGGTTATGAGTCGGTAATTCCAGTGGTTAATTTTCAAAAGGACTTCTTGTTAGATGCAAATAGACATTTCTCAAGGCAATAACTATACATGTAAACTGTTGAATATTTCGAAACTAATTTGATTGGGTGATGTTACTGCCTATGTCATCAACAGCGCCCAATCAAATTAGGTTCAAACTATTCAACAGACTGTTGATTAAATACCTAAGCCATACAATTCGTACAGCGCCCAGTCAAATTAGTTTCAAAATATGCAACAGAATGTTGATTAAATAGTAAAGACATGCAATTTGCACACTTGACGAGCTATTCAATATTCTTGACGGAGCTAGATACGTCATTAATTACACATTTTGATTGTGACGTCAGCCTGCAAAAGACGTAAATGATTATCATAGCGTTATCATAGGAAATGCCCCATGCCTATTCGCCGTCCAAGAGACAGACGATTGTTTTTTTAAATTTACCACTGGAATCATAGACTCGGTTATCTAGCCAGTCATTCCAGTGGTAGATTTTCAAAAAGGTGTTCCGGTGAGTAACTAATGCAAATGGACATTTCTCAGAATCGCTGCAGAAGCCATTTGTGGTCAGTTTGATAGAGCTGAAATAGAAGAGACACTACACGCGAGCATGTAATTGAGTACTTCCATCTGCAGAAGGAAGGATGAACTGTTTTGAACGTGTTTTGTACGTACTCCTCCAGCGTAGTTATTTTGAGTTCCATTGGATGCTTATCGCCGCGCAAACTCTATTCCAGTCGAAACAGAGCAGATAAGAGAACTCACCATGAATCACGCTCATGAACATAATCAACCCTAACCCAGCAATCTAAAAATAGAGCCGTGTCTTCGTGCTGAGAATTATTTTCTCGATCTCGTATTCATAGAGATCTCGCGAGACATAGCGTTCACGTTCTGGCGACATCTAAGTTAACGTGAGCCAGATCGAGATAGTCAACAGGACCGCAATCCACTGCGCAAAATGGCTGCGCCTATAGGCAATTCTAGACATCAATACATTAATGCGTGCTCGCTGAGCGGGCAAGCAATAACTACAACTACAACTACAACTACTACCACTACATTTTTTTTGGGGGGGGGGGGGGGGGGGGAAACCGACGCTGACGCAGTCGGACAAACTTCACGGAGGAACTCCTTTAAAAAGGCTTGCAAACCCCCAGAAAAAACCTGGTGAACTAGTAATCTTGATTAATATTACACCAAAACAATGATAAATAATGAGCATTAATACAATCTATAAATACATATGTATTTGTACTACTACTACTACTACTACTACTACTACTACTACTACTACTACTACTACTACTATTACTACTACTACTACTACTACTACTACTACTACTACTACTACTACTACTACTACTACTACTACAACAACAACAACTACAACTACTACTACTACTACTACTACTACTACTACTAAACGTATGTGGTTTGAAAACAATGATGCGCATATATTTACCTTGTAATTTAGTTTAATATATGCATATTTGTTATCAGATAAACAGCAATTTACAAGCCACAATGGATGTTAAATTAGAAAATGACAGCAGCAGTGGCGGCAACAGCAGCAGCAGTAGCGACGGCGGCAAGGACAACGACGACGACGACGACAACGAAGTCATCGTCACCAGCAGCAGTGTTCATGGCAGCAGCAGCAGTGTTCATGGCAGCAACAGCAGCAGCAGCAGCAGCAGCAGCAGTAACCTTAGCGGCAATATCAGTATTAGATGTAGGAGCAAAATCAGCAGCAGTGTCAGTGGTGGATACAGCAGTATCAGTATAGTAGCAGCAGCAGCAGCAGAAGTAGTAGTAATAGCAGCAGTATCGCTATCAATAGCGGCAGAAGCAGTGGCGGTAAGAACGGTGACAATAGCAGTGGCAGCAGCAGTGGCGGCGGTGTCAGCGGTAGCAGCAGCAGCAGTAGCAGCAGCAACATGAAATCAGTACTACAACGTTCTGATAATTATATAATGAATTTCAACACAATCAGTATATATGCTATAAGCGTATGAATACGACAATTTACAGGATATAATAATGAATCACAGAATGTATAATAAATTATATCTAAGCACAGCTAAATTCAAAATAAGCATCGATTATAAATATAGTGTCATTTATCTTATTACGTCTGAAATACTAATTTTTAAGCAACCTTACAGATAAATGCTGAAGAACCAATTTGACAGGAAGCAACTTCCAACAGAATGCTTCTTAGATAACGTATAACTATCATATTTGTTGAGAAACGGTTAAATCCTTAATTCACCTTTCCAGAGTATCCACCTATCATATGACTTCATAATCAACTACGTAATAAATGACGTCATGAATGATGTCGATAAGTACGTCACGAACGCATATTTGAAGACGGTCTATGCGTTGTTGTACACATTGTATGCCTTTACTATTTAATACATATTCTGTTGAATATTTTGAAACTAATTTGACTGGGCGCTGTTGCTGCCATAGGCAGCAACAGCACCCAGTCAAATTAGTTTCAAAATATTCAACAGCTTCCCTGTATAGTTTTCAGGCAATTGATAGTTAGGGCATTCGGGGATCGATCAATCCCAAAACGGCGAGGTGTGGGTGGAGCTTAACTAGTGATGGGCGGGGCATAGCTAAAAATGGATCCATTAATAGAGGGATCCATTTCCATTTATGACCCGCCCATTTCCAACTAAGCTCCGCCTACCTTTTTACGTGTGTTAGAATTTATATGCTTTGAATCTTGAATTCCCTATATCTCAATTTCAAGTTAACTATGCAGGTAAGCTGCTGAATTAAAAAAAATAAAATTGACTGGTCACCCATTTGACTGGGCAACCAGTCAAATTAGTTTCAAAATATACAACAGAATACAACATAGTAAATCCATAAAAGCCATACAATTCGTAAACTTGACGGGATTTTCAATGTCCACGACGGAGCTAGTTACATCACTACGATATATTGTGACGTCAGCCAACATGTGCCGTATTTGAACATGACGTCCTAAACTTGAGTGACAGATCTGACCACTACATTCAGACATACAAAACAACACAATAAAATGAACCTACGGATGAATCCAGTTTTAGTTATGCCCTGCCCATCTCTAGCTAAGCTCCTCCCTCGCTCTACCCGCGTTAGGATCGATCGATCCCTGTACTCTCTGAATCTGAATTTCCAGAAAACTATACAGGTAAGCTGTTGAAGAGTGTGAAACTAATTTGACTGGGTGGAGTTACTGCCACGTTGCGCCCAGTCAAATAAGTTTCAAAATATTCAACAGCATGTTTATTAAGTAGTAAATACATACAATTCGTAAAACGACGCTTAGTCAATTAAGCGTTCGTGACGAACTTATCTAGGTAATTCACGATGCCATTGATTATGACGTCAGCCTACACGCCACGTAGTTGCTTATGAAGTCATATGATGGATGGATAAACTGGAACGGTTCAATGATTGTGACGTCAGTCTACAAGTTGTTTGTAACGTCACATGTTTGACTGAGAAACTGGGTTCAGGAATTAACATGAATATTCTAAGCTCGGACTGGAGTTAGTCTGGATTTCTGATGCCTAACTTGAAAATGATATGGCCAAAAGCTGTTGGTTATTTGATATTGGCGGGCTTAATCAATACGATTCTGTCAGCGGGATATCAGTTATGACGTTTCCATATCTCGCGCTTACAAAAATAGTTGGTAATTTTATCTGGAGACTATTATACGCGGCCCATAAGATACCGCAATTCTTGAATCTATTATTTGCACATGATTGGAATGGAGGGAGGAATCTATGTCTAGCTATGCCACGCCCATTTCTAGCTAAGCTACTCCCACTTTTAAGTGTGCGGGAATCGATTTCAAACTTTGAACATACATCCCCAGCATCTAAATTATGACGTCAGACATTAATTGACTGACAGATCGGATTACTCCATTAACGTATAGTCCGAGAAACCTGGACTGTGCAGGTCTTTATAAATACTCACATAACAGAGTGGGACTCAATCACAGACCTTAGAATTGGATAACTAATCGCATCTCTTGATAGCTATTCAGGTGATCTAATATGCCACGCGTAAATTTTGCAGGTAATTTTAACCCTTTTATCATGCCGCTAAAGAAAGATATTCAGGCTTTAGTAGCTAAATGTTGGTACATTTCTACACCCTATGATGGCTGTCATGATGATGTTTTCAAACAATCAGAAAAAATCTAGTGTGTCTGCCTCGCTATATACGCTCAATCACAGAGGTACCATCTGTAGTTTGACAAGGTGGTGTAAAAGTAATATAACCATACATGTAACCTGTTGAACATTTTAAAACTAATTTGACTGGAAGTTGTTGCTGCCTTGTATGCCTATGAAACAGATTTATCACCGGTTTCTATGGTGATGTTGTCAACTGAGGCTATAAGGCGTTGTGAATTCTCGAGTTGTATTTTCATTACCCATCACGCAGTTAACAATTCAATTCACAATCTATTACACTCACGTTTGCTGGACTAATGGGAATTATATAGGCTATATATCAATATCTGCAAGGAAGAACGCTAACCTAGAACATACACCTCAACTGACTCTATAGCCGTGTTTTCACTAGAGACTTGATCAGGAATAACACCATACTGAAATATGTCGTTATTCCCGATTAACTCTCTAATGAGAACACGGCCTAAGTATGCCCCTATCGTATTATCGGTTCAACTGTAATCAATATTGTAGCATAGTAGAAATCACACTTGAGAGCTCCTAGACACCAATTCTCTTGTTCCCGCGGGTTTATTACGTGTATCGGCCGTTCGACAGCAGCAATGACCATCACGCTGACAGGTACAACAACAGAGACATGAATGAACGATTTTTCTCATCATCGGCAGACATTCACGGCGAAAGTTCAAGTTCAGGAAGCTGTATATTACGGGATTAATAGTGTTGTTGATGAAATATGACTTTGATAGTAATTTCATCACTACATCCATGGTTGTAGTTAGAGTTTGCCCTTTCAGTTTCGTGTTTTTCAAGATAGTGACGGCCAAACACGGTAGATATGACAGCACAAATGCGACAGTTACTGTGAATAAAATCACCGTGGTTTTACTAGTTCTGATGCGAATACTGTTCTTGATTTTAAGCGGCCTCGCTTCTGGGTGACACCCGCTTGAAGAGTCCTGCTCGTCACTGGTGCTCATACTCGGCAGGACTTTGACGCCGATGTTCGATAATGTCGACTGCTTATGCGAGCCTGATTTGCTGCGGACCGAATCTGTTCTCATAAAATGCGGTCTTATCACCTGGTCCCCGATAACCTGACGTTTTCTCCGTCTGATCGCTATCCATATACGAATGTATAGGCCGGCCATTAGCAGCGTGGATGTGGCAAACACAAGAGTCATCAGTCCATACCATGCCGGGGATATCCATGGAAGCAACTGCTTACCGGCTAAGCTGCAGTCACTTCCGGTCACGTTACCGTAGTCAGTGGAAATCTCGACGCGTTTGAGTCCGAACACGAGAAGAGTTGGAAGGGTTACAATGAACGCTGCCACGGCGATTCCAATACAAACATGCTTAATTCTACCGAGAGGGAACATCTTCAACGGCTGGCAGATCTTGAAGTACCTATCGAATGCCACGGCGACTAGAATCAGAGCTGACCCGATAATGGTCACCGCTTCCGCGAATCTGAATGCCTTACATGCGAGCGAATTGTAGAACATGTACGGTACTAAAAGGTCATAGATTTCTATGGGCATCCCTATACAGCACGACACCATGTCGAAAAATGCAACAGATAGGATGAAATAGTTTGACGATGTCTTCCGAAATCGACACATGTATATGTATATAACTAAACTGTTTCCCAGGCTACCAGTGGTTACCGCGACAGAAATGTAGATGATAACTGGCAGATATAATTTAGCTCGAAGGTCGTTTGCGTCTTTAAGTAATTCGTCATACGTCCAGGCTGTGATATTGTCTGCAGTTGATAAATTGGCCATTTCCAGGAAACCTTCTTCCATTTTCGCCACGTTTCTCGTATGTTGTCTTAACGAAAACTTCACACAGTTAACTCTTAGTGGTACTGCATCGGGAAAAAGTATGTGTCCCACACACATCCATCAATACGAACACTTGTATTGTGCACTTTAAAGTTCTTATGAGGTATTAATGGCATAGTCTATTGGTGTTCAACAATGTGGACAAGACGGCGACGTACCACGGGATAGCTTTCCGTGAGCTTCGTGTGCTTCGGCCGATTCCTCCGCTATTGATTACCAACGGTTCGAAGGCGGACGACTAGAAATAGAAACAATTATTTACAATGTAATCGATATTCCTATGAGTACTATGGAATTAATTTTTCGCTTTGAAGCCTGAATTCCCAGGATCTCAATTTCAGTTGAATGATACAGGAAAGATGTTGAATGCTTTGAAGCTAATAGAGGAATCCAGTCTCTCGGTCAATCATATGACGCCATAATCAACTACACCACGTTTAGGCTGGCGTCATAATCAATTACGCCATGAATGACGTGGTTAGGTCCGTCATACATCTAGGTGTATGAAATGTATATCTATTTGCTATTTAAGTAACATTCTGTTGAATATTTTGAATATTTTGAAGTAAATTTTACTTGAGGTTTTTGCTACCTATGGCAGCAACAGATTCAGGTCAAATGGATGAATCCAGTATTAGCTATGCCCCGCCCATTCCCGTTGCAAAGGTGTACCCAGAGTGCGTGGCTCGATCGATCCCAAACGAGGGCAAAGCGTGGGGACCTTAGCTAGGGAAGGGCTGGGAATAGCTAAAACTGGATTCATCCATTTGACTTGAACCTACAAAATAATACTTGCATTGTAGACGATATGTTTATTGGACTTTGCGGGTTCTAAGGATTCATTAGTACCGTAAAGGCTGACATAGGCCTAGACCGAAATGTTTCCGGAACTATATTTCCGAAAGAAAATCTTTTCTAAGCATGCAACAGGTCAATTTTGGAAATTTTGTTTCCACACATCTTAGTGATACTATACTAACAGTTTCTGAAATAAAGCTGCAAAAAAACCCGAAAAGCCGTGGCTGATAAGTGACATTGATATTTCTCTAATCCTTTGATGACGAACTTTTGTTAAGAAAATTTAAATCTTCTCATACAAAAAAGTCTATTTACAGAGCAAGAGAAGATTATTTTTCAATTAAAACTTACTACTGGAATGACTGCCTCGATTATCGAGCCCGTCATTCCAGTGGTAACCGTTCAAAAATAGTCTTCGCCTTGTCGGCAAATGGGCATTTCTCAAGAGCATAGCAGAGGCCGTTTTCAGCCAAAACGGGTAATATTCGATGATTTGAAATCTTTCTCCTAGAGTCGAAATCTTTCTACACGAGTTGGGATAGCTCGACTCCAGTTACAATAATCTCTACTCTAGTGATACTATTTCTACTCGAGTTGAAAAAGAAAATATAAAAAAGCCGATGAATGCCACTTACACCATTTCTAATGCTAGAGAGCAGTGACTTTGTCTCAGAGTCTATCGATCAGATACATCCGAACGCACACCAGCAACATTCCGATGTATGATCACACAACATTTGATTGCGAATGAACGTTTGTTTTAACCATGCGTATTTACTCGTAAACGCCGAAGAATGAAGGGGTCCGATCTGTTACTCAATGGAGGAATCCAGTTTATCGATCAATCATATGACGTCATAATCAACGACCTCAAAGTAGGCTGACGTCATAATCAAATACGTCATGGTTGACGCGATTTGGTCCGCTATAAACACTTAAATGCCCGTCAAGCAGTAGGAATTGTATATCTTTACTATTTAATAAACATTCTCTTGAATATTTTGAGACTAATTTCACTGGGCGCTGTATATATTTTGATTGTGAGGTCAGTCAACAAGTGATATATTTTATTATGATGTCAGACAATGGATGAATTCAGCTTTAGCTTTTTCCCCGTTCATTTCTAGATAAGATCCACCCACGCTTTGTCCGTGTAGGAGTCAATCGATCCCATGTACTCTCTGAATCTCAGTTTCCAGAAATCTATACAGTAAGCTGTCGAGCATTTTGAAACTATTATGCCGGACCTAATTGCGTAATTCAGGCTTTGATTGATTATGACGCCAGCCTACATGTGACGGAGTTTATTATGACGTCATTTGATTGATCGATAACCTAGATTGAGGAATGCGCTCTCTGGGTCAATCAGATGACGTCATAATCAAATGCGTCTCACAGTTTCAATTTCGCATGTTAACAGAGAATAGCACAATTTGAGCAATTTAATTTAGCTCTTTAAAACAGAAAGATTAGATACGATCACATTATGTACAATGGCATAAATATTTTTGAAAATATTCAACAGTTTACCTGATTGATTGTCCAGAAATTGAAATTCTATGATACCACTCCTGATAACTCATGTTACTGGGAGGACATTGGGCCAATACTGGGCCGTATTGGCCCGGACTTGGTCCAGTACCAGGCCAGTAGCGTGTGCTATGAGAATGACATGTGAGTGAATGAATTTAGTCTATTGATCAATCATATGACGTCATAATCAACTACGTCACATGTAGGTTGACGTCATAATCAATTACATCGTGAATGACGTAAATAAGTCCTTCATAAACACTTAATAATCCGTAAAGTTGTACGAATTGTACGTTTTTTACTATTTCATAAACATTCTGTTGAATATTTTGAAACTAATTTGACTGCACGATGTAGCACAACACCATGTCAAATTAGTGTCAAAATATTCAACAGTTTACCAGTATAGATTTCTGGTAATTGAAACTTAGGGAGTGCAGGGTTCGATCGATCGCAACACGGGCAAAGCGTGGGCGGGGCTTAGTTTGAGATGGGGGGGGGGGGGGGCATAACTAAAATTAGTTTCATCTATTGGCTGGGATAGTTCAAAAGCACGTACTATCAATTAGTACGAAAATTTAACTGACCTTTATTTTTAACATATAACTATTTCAGTCCAGAGACGACAAATTCTTTACGATATAAGGAATGCACTTTTGGATATTTTGAAACCAATTTGATTGGGAGCTGTACCTGAACACGACAACAACTGGCGCCAATGGAGAAGTCCAGTTTTAGCTATGCCCCGCCCATCTCTAGCTAAGCTCCACATTTCGCACGTGTTTAGATCGATCGATCCCTGACCTCCATGACTATAAATTTCCAGAAAACTATACGGTTAAGCTGTTGAATATTTTGAAACTAATTTGACTGGATGCTGTTGCAGCCTGCGGCAGCAACAGCGCCCAGTTCAACTAGTTTCAAAATATTCAACAGCATATTTACTAAATAGTAAAGACATACAATTCGTACAACAACGCTAAGTCAGTCATCAGTTACGCGTTCGTGACAAACTATCTACGTCAGCCTACACATCACGTCGTTGATTATGCCGTCATATGATTGATGGAAAACTGTAGAGTTCAATTGAATTAGTTTCAAAATATTCAACAGCTTTTCTGGATATTTCAAACACAGCAATTTCAATGATTAAATAAAAGCTGCGAGTTTTTCAAGTTTAAAAAAAATTCCAAACGGCAATATCAATTTCAAAATTCCATATATAAAAATTCAATACACAGTATAATTCCTCTACACTAAGTGCGCAATTAACTAGAACTATATTACCAGTAGCTCAATGAACAGCACTAATTATCCTAAGTGTTTCGAACTATTGAATATTAGCCGTTAAATTTTGTATCGTATTACGATAAACAACACCACGATTAATGTAAACATATGTAGCAAACGTTGGTATATAACAGCGTTTAAATAAAGGGGCCGACTAGGGAGTTGAACTAGGACCTGGATCGCAACCAGGCCAGACGATGCACCAGTTATAATTCCCGCCAAAACATACCGGTAATTAAAAGTGCATCTGACGTCCTTAGCCAGGCTTGGGTCAACTTAACGATATAATCGTCAAATTATCAACATCTGGCCATGGCCCGCAAATAATCCTGCACTTTCTGAATCTCACTTTCCAGATAACTATAAAGGCGGAATATCTTGAACTAATTTGACGGTGTGCCGCCTGCTGCCATAGTCAAATTAGTTTCAAATAGTCAACAAAATGTTTATTAAATAGTAAAGACATGCAATTCGTACAACACCTAGTCGATCCTAAATTATGCGTTCGTAGGGAGAACTACGACATTCATGACGTAATTGATCATGACGTTACCTTACACGTCACGTAATTGATTATGACATCATATGATCGATGAAACGGTCCATTATACTGTCATGATGAACTTAGCTACGCCATTCATGACGTAATTGATTATGATGGCATCCTTTGTTGATTATGCTTGATTTAGAAAATGGAATCTTCCATTCAAAAATACAGGAGATAACTTCTGAGAGCATCTAGATTATACAATTCCCCGGGGTGGGGTGGGGGTGGGCAATGGACATTTCCATTTTAGCTATGCCCCTCCCATCTCTAGCTAAGCTCCACCCACACCTCGCTCGTGTTGGGATCGATCGACCTCTGATCTCCCTGACTATCAATTTCCAGAAAGCTATACAGGTAAGCTATTGAATGTTTTAAAATTAATTTGACTGGGCGGTGTTGCTGCAACAGCGTCCAGTCGAATTAGTTTCAAAATATTCAACATTATTTTTATTAAATAGTAGAGACATACAATTCGTACAACGTGCCTGACTATTAAGAGTTTAAGACGGGCCAAATAGTATCATTTATGACGTAATGATTATGACGTCATCCTACACGCCGCTTAGCTGATTATGACGTCATATGATGTCAGATGATAGATGGATACTCTGGAAAGGTGAATTGGGAGGGTGACACCAGACACATTCAATGGGTCACCCCTTAACAAATTCCTGGATCCGCCCCTGATAGCCTGCAGTCTCTTAAACCGTGTTCTCACTAGAGACTTAACCGGCGTAGCGCTATGCTGAGGTATGGCGTTATTCCCGATTAACTCTCCAGTGAGAACACGGCCTAAGTCTACAAAAATTAAAATGTTCTTGACAAATCTGACCATTAATGCGCTTTGGGCACACGGAGGGTTAAAACTCTCAGTTCATGAGAGTCATTATAATCTTATTTACTGTCGGTAGTGTGTGCGTGCGTGTGACCTTGCCACACTAATGTGACACAGTAAGCTCTTACCGTATGGTATTTAACCATTTAACACTCATATCAGCCAAAAACGGCTTCTGCAGAGTGGTCTTGAGAAATGTCCATTTGCAGCCCAAGAGAAGACTATTTTTGAAAATTTACCACTGGAATGACTGGCTCGGTTATCGTTCCAGTGGTAAATTTTAACAGATAGTCTTCTCTTGGACTGCAAATGGAGATTTTCAGTGAGAAAATGGAAATTTTCTTGAATAAATTCGAGGGTTAAAAAGTTAAATCTTGGAGAAAGGGATGACAGACCAAACACGGTGGCGAAAAATGAACACACCATTAAACCTGGCAATATAAGATAAAGCTAAGGTTTCATATTTTTCAATGGAATTTTCAATTTCAAACATTATTCATTTATCAAACCGGTATATATATATATATATATATATATATATATATATATATATATATATATATATATATATATATATATATATATATATATATATATATATATATATATATATATATATATATATATATATATATATATTTCTCATTGTAACTGTACTCGTTTCTGCGTATACTGTTATGTTCGTCTATGCCACGTGTCAACAAAGCAACCCCAAATCGGGAGGGTGGGGGCTTGGGTGTGGAGGGGTCTGTATCTGGAATTTCTTTTTGAAATCTAGATGTTTTGTGATGGTATCGCCTGCCTTTTAGGCGGTAAATACTGAATTTCAGATTCAGACCATAAAAACTAAAAAGTGTGTGTGTGGGGGGGGGATGGTGTGGGTACAAACTCATAACATTTCCCCTACCTGATCCAAAGGAGCGTGCGTGCGTGCGTGCGTGCGTGCGTGGGTGCGTGCGTGTGTGCGTGCGTGCGTGCGTGCGTGCGTGCGTGCGTGCGCGTATGTGGGGTGTGGTTATTTATAGGGGAATTGCTCCCATACCCCACTCTCTTCCTAAGCTTATGCCCAGTCACGGCCTTGATGTTGCTTCGTAGAATCCTGTGTGCCTGCCTAGATAGCACATGCAATTAAGCTCGATACACACGACAAAACAAGTTGAATATTTGGACACTAATTTGACTGTGCGCTGTTGCTGCCATAGGCAGAAACAGCACCCAGCCAAATTAGTTTCAAAGTATCCACCAGCTTACCTGTATAATTTTCTGGAAATTAATAGTTCAGGTATCGATCGATCCCAACACGAGCGAAGTGTGGGTGGAGGTTAGCTAGAGATGGGCGGGGCATAGCTAAAACTGGAAAGGTCTATTGATTGGTCGCATAAAATGTTGGATGTAACGGTTGGATGAAAAAGTTGGATGAAAATAGAATGCACTTCTATTTTTTTCAGCCACCATTTTGTTGCATACAACATGTTGTAAGTGCGTACACACGGCACAACTTATTGTATATACTATGGGTATCGAAGCTCAAGAATCTAAGCAAACAATGCACTCGTGACGGAAAACTCCTAAACGAATTTGAGCAGGAATTTAACAAAACGTAAAATAACACTTCAGAATACAAATACAAAAGTTTCATAGCAAAATTTTAATTTAAAAACAAATTCCAAGCATTTGAACTGACCCACCTCACCACATTATGCGTGAAATAGCGGTGTCGAATTTCGTGAATTGGTGGTAATGGCAATTCATGCCAACGAGAAACTATTCACCCGCTGGTAGCCGTCTGGTACATCCATAAGTGTGTACTGGTTTGTTGAATGTTTCAACTGCTAATATTGCCCCTTTAAACCCATAAATTAGACCTACCTATATATGTATATACTATAAAAGCGGTTGATAAATTTGAAGTGAAGAAAAAACCAAAATGGATGCCGCATTCAGTAACCGGTGGTGATGTCAAGTGAATTTCATGAATAGTAATGAGCTGAAGTAATGGACTGACCCTAGGTTCTTTGCTCAGTAGACATAACCCAAGAATTTTTATTTTTTTCAACATTTAAAAATCATGCATGCACTTTATGTTAATTTTGACATTTTGCTAAAACATTGATAAGTACCCATCACTTTTTCTAGAGCCTCTTCAATACAATTTAGAGGCGCTCCTGCCAATCAGCCTAATCCGACGAGATGGAGAAATGTACACAAAGCAGGTGGTAACTTTGGATTGGGAAAATCGCTCATTTAAGCTGCTAAATAAGCGCAATGATGTAGTCTAAGAAATTGCATTAAGGAATCTGGCAATTTTTTTATCACTAACCATCAGTAATTGTATGAATAGTTACTTGTTTTGACAGCATTTTGCTCAAAACTTTGTCAAAACGTTCAAAACTGTTAAACAAAAACTGGCCACTGCGCAGATGCGTTCCATGCAACGCTATATCATAGCCTCACCAGCTGTGTTCAGAAACTTGCCAGGATTGTATCGTCCAAGACATCTTGTTTGCTATCTTCAGCTTTCCAATACCTCGAATCTCTTCAAACAAAACCTTTGACTTTATTTTACTAGAGATGTTAGTATCTGGACTGGAATCCGTTATGTCATCAAAATTTTGCATATATAGGCAGCTTCTTGCCGTATTTGAACCAGCGCTCACGAACCGTAACAAGCTCGTAAATAGGTTGGCGTTGATCAATATGCAAACGCCTGAAACACTTTTGGTCTCATCGCTGGGCTTGTAAGGACGCACACAGTTTGTAATTTCCCTTACCATATAAACACAGTCTTTTCAGGGTTCAAGGTTATTTATTTTCATCTATTCATTTATGTGATGCTCACTTTATGTTTTGTGTACGGTGTCGAAGCTGTCAAAATATCAGTTTATATGATAAATAGAATCTTAACCTCGGTCCGATTTCACTTCACTATTAACAACCTCGTCGAACGTTATCACTTGGCATTGCTAAAGGTCAGCTGACGTCTAACGGCTGTCTGATATAGGGCCTACAATATGGCTGATTATCACTGATAGCCTAAATTGTATGTAATTTCTGTTTAGCACGCTTAGACGGACCGATGGACGGACGGACGATGGACGAACGGACGGATGGACCGATGAGTGAACGAACGAAAATATATTAGTTAACTTGATCTTACTTTCATTCACACGCTTGCACACGTAGGGCCAATGAACGATAATTGCATCAATAGGGCAAGTAATTAAACACGTTACTTGCCACAACCACTACAGTGAATTTGAAAATACACGGTGCCCATCAGGTCAAGTGTCTATGGTTATTGCCTATTGAATAAGTAACCCCTTTATATGCAGCTAATCTAGGTAACTGATGAATAACCTGGAAACAAATTGTCCGAACCAGCAACGATTTTCAGTCAAATCGTATTCAAAATAACTACCATATATTTGAAACGCAATGCATATGTTATGCAGCATGCTTGCCAAATGGGGATGGATGGGGTGGGGTGGGGGCTGTGTGTGATAATCAACATAGGCGTATGGGCGTTGTTGTAATAGAACGTAGTCAAATGCGTCAAAAAAGCCAATAAAATAAGCTATTAAAATGTGGTCACTAAAGGCAGGTGGACGGTTAATACAGTTGACACGTGTTATGTGTATGACTGGTTGCGGCCAGATGTTGTTGGTTCGTTAAGACGGATCGTCGTACGACCACTTATGTTAAAAAACCAACATCGATTGGCCAGTAAAAGGAGGTATCCGTTTTGGATAAGTTTAGCACTACTGGCACTTGTCATAGGTCGAATTCCGGACACTGGTAAGTATTAATATGCCAATTTGTGTCACGAATATTTTCCTGAAACAAGGGCATTCAGCTTAGCCTTAAGCACCAGATAGCCAAAACACAAGACACGGACGGGAAACTATTTAATATTACACATTTAATGAATTTCTCAAATTGAGGTATCCATTGCTAGCTAAGGTCCGTCAATTTCTTAAGCGAGTTCAAACATTGAATCATGAATTCCCAAATTTAAATTTCAACCTAACTATGCAGGTAAGCTGTTGGATATTTTGAAACTGGTTTGACTGGGAACCAGTCAAATTAGTTTCAGATATTCAATGGAATACTTATTGCATTGTAACCTCATTAAGGGCAAGCAATTCGTTCACTTTAGTGATACACTTTTCGATTTTCGCGAGGGAGATACGTCATTCTGCTTGTGACGCCAGTTAACATGTGACGTATTTGATTATGACGTAAGATACTTGAAATCGGACCCATTCATTGATTCTCAAAACCCGATCTTTGCAACGATGTTTGTGATGGTAGTAGTGGTTGCGCTGCCATCCGTTGTTCTAGTGGTAATGACCCTTTCCACCTTACCCATCGATCATATGACGTCATACACAACTACACGACGCGTAGGATGACGTCATAATCAATTAAGGCTTGAATGACTGGATTTAATCCGTCTTAAGCGCTTAATAGTCCGACACGTTGTACGAATTGTATGTATTTACCATTTAATAAACATTCTGTTGAATGAAGGCAGCAACAGCACTCAGTGAAATTAGTTTCAAAATATTCAACAGCTAACCTGTAGATTCTTCTGGAAATTGATAGTCAGGGAGTTCAGGGATCGATCGGTCCCAACGCGAGCGAGGTGTGGGTGGAGCTTAGCTAAAGATGGACGGGGCATAGCTAAAACGGTCAATTGCCGTGGTAGTGGTGGTGGTGGCTTTGTTGGTGGCGGTGGCGGTGGCGGTGGTGGCGATGGTGATGGTGACAGTATGTCTTCCATTGAGAAATTCATGTCAATCAATCAAAATATGTGTCGTGTGTTACTAGACATCTTGGACATTCATAATGGTAACGTTCAACATCAAAATTAGATTACCATTTTAGAAACCCGAAACACCATGGGTTACGTTATTTTATGATTATCTGTGTTTTCTGAGAAGTTTTTGGATAGTACCTAAGTCATCTTCTGATAACATCAACTAGTTCTAAACGTAAATAATTGATGAAAACTAATAATAGTATATAAATCTTAAATATTGGATATTGGTGCAAATACAATATTTGTTGACCAGCTGACGCGGCAATAACTGATTGGCAATTAACTCACGCGGCTTTGATCAGTGCGTGTGTAATATTGTGTCCTGCGGCTGTAGTTGTTTGAAAACATCCTGTGACTGCAGTCCTTCTTTGACCTCTGTTACTTGTCCTCTGCGAGAGGACTTAGCCCGCATCAGATTCTTCTGTGTTTTCAGTCTCTCCAATCCGCTTCCTTTTAGGCCTCTACGGAGCACCCGTATGAGCTATGTGTAGTGGCGTCCTCTACTAAAATCGTACATGTTGGCGATGAGTACAGCAAATGCCAAGGCTTTCTGTGCAGGGCTGTCTCTGTGGAATTTGCAGAACATGGCCACTGACTCTGCTAAATGTCACGAAGAAACTACCACTCCGAGTCATCGCTGTTTGCTCGCCAACGAACCCAGCTGACTGTCTTTCCACTCCTACGTGTTCCACTGTGGTATCGCCAGTGACACCGCACCATGGAACTTTCCTTTTGAGCGCTCACAGTGATCGACATCTATACAGCCACCAGCCACGCGACTTCTTTGCATTTTTTAGATGGCCGCTAGAAAAAACGGTCAAATTAACAACCTAAATTGTTCCACCATCTGTTCCGAGGACTTTCCGCTCTCTTTGAGCCGCCTAGCCTCTCCATCGTGGACTGACATATGAACTGTGTAACCTTTTCCGATAAGCCTGCATACACCTGATTCCTGCAAAGCTTTGTGACTGCTCTTGGACTCTTGCTTGCCCGTCGCGGAAGAAACGAACGAACTTTCTGAACTCGGTATACACCCGTGACTTAAGAATTCTGCTCCTGCCTGTGCTTGTGATCACGCCTCTATCTGAAGAATCTGTGACGAGACATCCCGCGGAACTGCACTTTTACCACTCGAAGTAAGAAAGGGTACGCCTGCTTTCGAAACTTGTTGAGCCCTTCCTCCTGCCTCTGATGCATCATGAATGGTTCTCCTGCTCCTATTCAGTGGAAGCCTTTTCTGCACGAAACTGTATGGTCATCCTCTCGGTATTGTGATCTCTGTGCTCCACTCAAGGTGAAGGCATACATTAGCATCACTAGCGCTGTCGCCTTTCTGATCGTTACTAGGACATCCGCCTTAGTCTTTCTTGATGCTGCTCAATGTGGTCTTCATCTCCGAGGGGAAGATTCGGCCGACTTTGTGAGGGTAGAGGGTCTCGCATAACCTAATCAATAGTATCAATAGTATCCTTTGGTGGGAGCTAGAGGCCTTAGCCACAAAACATTTTCCTTTTCCAAAACTACCGCCTTATGCAGGATCCCTAAAGTTAAGTTAGGCACACAGAAGGACCACCTCCAGATGACTGCAGAGAACATCGGATCAACCAGGTGGCGTCCACTAAATGTCCCCCCACCCCGCTTCCCATACTAAAGCAGAAGTGTAAATCCTGTTTCCGCTTTAAGCTGCAAATGGCTGACTTAGGAAAGAAACTAGTACTAGTGACTTTCTCGACTGATTAACACCTCATAGAAGAAGGACGATAGTGACGAACTGACCGCAAGGAGAATTTCAACTGTCTTTTCCCTGAGCTGAGTCTGTCATTCCTTTTTCCCATCCCCACTAGGTCAACTACCGAGAGACAGCTACACACTGCTCGAATAGGCCCTTCAACCTCCTGAATGATGATTAGTGTAGGGAAACGATGCCTTATCCGACGACGAGGATGCGAATTACTCCTCTTGCTGTCTAGACCACTCACTTTCTGGCCGACTGAAAATACTGTGCATGAGACTTCTCTTTTTCTTAAGCTAGATCAAATCCCACCACCCCTGACCAAGACCACATGTGGTACTATCTGGCCTTTATACGCACATCAAGCCTGCTCCATATATAGCCACGTTCCATCCGCAAGTAAACCTCCCTCCCTGTTTCCCCACAGATAACCCGACCCCCAAGGAACCGTGCCAACTAGGGAGAAGAACACATCGAACCAACACCGGCGACAATGGCCGACCACTTACTCCCGCTTGATGATGATCATGACTTCCGCCCATCTCACCAGCACGACGATGCCAACGATGGCGAGTAACAGCCGGGCGCACCCCTTTTTGAGAATGGCCCTATCACCAGAGGCGGTGTCGGGAATGCTTGACTGGTCCTGCATGTCTCCGAGGAGACGGCTGGCCTCTCCGGTCAGCAATTATTTGAGGGGGAGCCCCTTAGAGCCGCCCAAGCCCCGAGATTCACCGCCACCAACCTCTAGGAGTTGGCTGTGATGGAGACCCTCCGACTGGCTAACCAGGCCACGCCGGATTACCGACTGGCCGACCCGGAACTCGACAATGTGTACTTGGACCAGACCCCCATCTGACCCTCACCTGCCCAGCAGCAGGCGGCGGACAGGAGCCAATGCACGGCGACTGCCCGGCCACAGGGAATTACTCTCTGTAAACACAGATTTCTGTAAAGCATAAGATTTATCAAGAGATCTCCTGTACCCCGCTCTCCCCTACTGACTAGAGAATCGTCAAACAAAACCAGTGCGTAGTTCGTGTAACTGATCATTTTGTTAGCTACCTATTGATGTCAAAGCATACCATTATCTCAAGAAACTTCAATTCTGACCTGTATTTATGGGGGCACGACAACTTTAATATAAGTCGGATTAGACAGGTTGTAATATTTATTGACTGTTGGGGCTACAAGATGGCGGTTCTTTAAGATAAAACCTTCCATGGGGTTAAACTCTGGACAAGCCAACAACAACTTTCAATCGAATTGGTTTCAAAATATGCAGCAACTCCAGAGTTATTGACCATTGGAATAATTGTCTGGTGACTAGCATCAGTCTGATAGTTAAAGAACCACCATCAAGTGGCCCCTACATCAGATGTCCATATTAGACAGGTTTGGCTCTATGTCTGATCCTAGTCGAAGCAAATAAAAGTAACCTTGAATTGACCTGCTTAAAGATGGCACGTAGTTACGGGATGGCGTCACTGCACGTGAGCCACTTGTTACTTCCGGAAAACTGTCACGATAGTTCAAACAGGAAGTTTGGCATGTATCATCAGCTTAGCCACTTAAAGTAGAAACATAGGCCTACTTACGTTATCTATAGCTTAGTCCACTCAATTATAATATAATATTCAGTTTTCAAATACGAAAAGGCTTACAATAGTTATATGTTAACTATTAAACAATTGAAATTTCGAATTTCTAAATTATGCACAATTCCACATGATGTAGCTGATGGTATTTTGGTAACGATGTTGTTGTAAGGTGTTTCAGTCTAAGACTGCTCTAAGGCAATTTTTTTCAGTCAGTAAGACAAGTGTTAAAAGAGTCGAGTCAATGGCGGTAATGGGCCTTTCCCGTTTATCCAAGCATCCTATGACGTCATAATCAACCATGTGACGTCGAGGATGAAGTCATAATCAAATACACCATGAAGGACTCGATTTATTCCGTCTTAAATGCTTAATAGTCCGACACGTTGTATGAATGGTATGTCTTGGGTATTTAGTAAACATGCTGTTGAATATTTTGAAATTAATTTGACCGGGCGTTGTTGCTGCCTATGGCAGCAACAACGCCCGGTCAAATTAGTTTCAAAATATTCAACAGCTAACGTGTATAGTTTTCTGGAAATTGAGATTCAGAGAGGGTAGCGATCGATTGATCACAACACGAGAGAGGTGTGGGTGGAGCTTAGCTAGAGATGGAAGGGGCATAGCAAAAACTGGACAGGTCCATTCCGAACCAATGTGGGTTATCGTCTCCATCCCGGACACAGTGACGCCTTTGGTGCTCTGATGCTTGGTGAAATTTGGATTATATAGATAAGCGCTATTATGGTCTTCATCCACGTATGACATGGATATATCCCCGCATCTTCTTCCACTATACAGATGCTTTCCGGAGCTAGGGGTACCAGTACACAAAGCGTGCGGTTTTTTTACTAAATACATTTAGGCCTACATTTGCTAAGCAATCCGTAATCATAGCAATGCCAATACAATGCATGTTACAGTTTAAGTATGTAAAATACACAATTATCAATAAGGTTAGTCATTGAATTTACAGTAGCCAGCGAGGGGTGGGGGTATGGGTGGGAGAGGTGTTAGTGTTTGAGGGATGGATTGAAGTGGACGCAAAGTGCGTTCACTAGCTATATTGGGCATGCCTCTAAATGCTCCCATGTACGATTTATTTACCCCGAATAGGCCTGGTCTGTCAAGGATCTAGAACGTATAACGGTGTGTGTACGCGCGCATATGCCTACCCACGTCTGTGAGTGCGTACATACGTACGCCGGCTGGGTATCCGAATTTATAATGAGGCATTACCGGTATTGAAAATCCCAATTTTAAATAATAAAGGTCTGCCTATGCAGACGGTCGGGCTGTTGTTCTGTTGGTTGATTAAAGTTGTCATTGTTGGAAAAACTATCAAATTTTCACTTATGCTCATGTAGTTTGAGGGTTGTTCATACATATTTCTATACATGCAAGGCCTATTTTGAAGCAAAAGCTGCAAAACAGTTACTAAACGCGTTTGAAAAGTTAAAGTTGGGGAGAATGTGTAAGCCCTACAAGTAGTTCTTCGTAGCCGTTAAAAGAAATCTCACCTTATCATATACTAACAATTCAGGCGATAGAATTTGTCACTCATAATCCATCCCTGGCATTTTAGCTTTTTATCATGCCGACAACGAAAGATGCTTTAGTAGCTAAATGTTGATACATTTAAACAGCCTATGATGGCTGTCATGATTTACTTTTCAACCAATCAGAAAAAAACTAGCGTGTCCGCCTCGCTAAGTCATAGTCGAACCAATAACTTAGGTGCCAGCTATAGTTTGGTAATGTGGTATAAATGCAACCATACATAAAGTTGTTGAATATTTTGAAACTAATGTGACTGAAAGTTCAACCAATCAGAAAAAACTAGCGTGTCTGCCTCGCTAAGTCATAGTCGAACCAATAACTTAGGTGCCAGCTATAGTTTGGCAATGTGGTATAAAGGCAACCATACATAAAGTTGTTGAATATTTTGAAACTAATGTGACTGAAAGTTCAACCAATCAGAAAAAAACTAGCGTGTCTGCCTCGCTAAGTCATAGTCGAACCAATAACTTAGGTGCCAGCTATAGTTTGGTAATGTGGTATAAAGGCAACCATACATAAAGCTGTTGAATATTTTGAAACTAATGTGACTGAAAGTTCAACCAATCAGAAAAAACTAGCGTGTCTGCCTCGCTCAGTCATAGTCGAACCAATAACTTAGGTGCCAGCTATAGTTTGGTAATGTGGTATAAAGGCAACCATACATAAAGCTGTTGAGTATTTTGAAACTAATGTGACTGAAAGTTCAACCAATCAGAAAAAAAACTAGCGTGTCTACCTCGCTCAGTCATAGTTGAACCAATAACTTAGGTGCCAGCTATAGTTTGGTAATGTGGTATAAAGGCAACCATACATAAAGTTGTTGAATAATTTGAAACTAATGTGACTGAAAGTTGTTGCTGCCACAGGCAGCAAAAACCTCCAGTCAAATTAGAATCAAAACATTCCACTGGATGGGGAATCTCTTGTATGGGGAACACACTTGTCAACAACTTTCTGCTAGTCTCCTTCAATATTTGGTAATAGTATTTTAAAATAACATGTTGTTAATATACAAGTTATTTCTTCGCTGTTAAAATTTGTTGTTGTTGTTATTATTATTAGTGTTGTTCATTTTATTCATGTCATTGGTTTTTTTATCTGTATGTCTCTCTTATCACAAGGCATAGCTATAGATGTGCAGAGATATGTATTGTAAAAGGCAAACCATCTGCCTGTGCATATCTCTCTCTCTCTCGCTCCCTCCCTCCCTCCCTCCCTCCCTCCCCCCTCTCTCTCTCTCTCTCTCTCTCTCTCTCTCTCTCTTTCTCTCTCACACACACACTTTCTTTTCTACTCTCTCACAGTATCAGTATGTGCTACATGTATATATTATATGATTTTTTTTCTGCTGCTAATTAATAATTCTGTAGGGAGAAGGAGTTTCTAAGTTGACAGCACTTGTGCCCAATCCCATTGTACATATATTTTGCAATAAAATACGTTTAAAAATAAATAAATGCCTTGGCACTTACATGACATCGCACACTATCGCTTGGGGAGTACAGAATGTTGACGATCACTGATCAATATTTACGCGATATTACAAAGCAGATAGATTATTGCAATACAGATAAGTCAATGTGACAGGATCTGAATGATGTGGAATCTATAAACCATAATCTATCTATCTATCTAGATCTTTCCACTTTATCCATCCATCGTATGACGTCATAATCAACTACATGACGTGTAGAATGGCATCATAATGAATGACGTCATTATTACGTCATGAATGACATAGATAAGTACGTCACGAACTCATATTTGAAGACGGACTATGCGTTGTTGTACGAATTGTATGTATTTACTATTTAATAAATATTCTGTTGAATATTTTGAAACTAATTTTACTGGGACCCAGTCAAATCAGTTACAAAATATTCAACAGCTTACCCATATAGATTTCAGGAAATTAATAGTTAGTGCATTCGGCGATCGATCCCAACACGGCCAAGTGTGAGTGAAGCATAGCTAGAGGTGGGCGGTGCATAGCTAAAACTGGAAAGGTCCGTTGTAACGATTAGTTTTACTCACTTCTAAAAGATTGCCTTTAGTCATACAGTTGACATTTATTGTGCGCAAATGTACATTATGAGTCATTAACCAATTGACTTAGGCCCCGCTTTCGCATCGTCCTATCGAACGGTCTCGCCCTCCCACTAACGCTCTCGTATCGAGTCGAACGGTGAAGCGATGTGAGTGGGCGTATGTTAGTACGATGCGCTTTCGCGACTGAGACTGTCAGTGCATTTGACGAACCAGGTTCGCGCTTGGTGCCTGTGCCCTTCCTCTAGCTGACGTAAGCAAGGGTACCCGGTAAGTCAGTGAAACACGAATCAAGTCCGTCACGAAAACGTACCCATAGTGTTATTGATTTCTCCGCTGGTCCAGACTTAGCCTACCTATCAAATTTCTTTGTTATCAACTTCTGACATATGAGATCACATCCTATAAATGACAAAAACAGACAATGTATCCCTTAATTAGGTCTTTATTCATCAGCTCACTCAAATTATTATCAACTTATCAGTAGCCGGCATAAAGACTGCGAACCAAACTCATCCTCCGACCACTTGATATGAACATAGTTACACGTTCGCCTGCGACGAACCCTTTCAAAGCAAAAAACTAATAATCATTATGTCTCTAACCCCTACTATCAAATATGTGAAAACTAACTCGACTGAAAGTTGTTGCTGCCTAAGAGAGCAACAACTTCTAGTCAAATTAGTTTTCAGAAATATTCATCGGCTTTCTATTTACATCGTCGCTTTTCGCTAAATCTGGCGATACTTGTATTTCAGTTTTGAGAGGGCATGTTGTGTCACAGGCTACGTGCATAGATTGCTAATTACGCCCACGCGTGTAATAGTTAGGATTGATTCAACCGTGTTTTAAAAATAATTTCGTCTTCAAAGAAGCCCCGATTGCACATCACAGACAACATATCAATGCAAATACAGGTACACATCTGTATCTTAAAATACGCCAATATTTACAATCAGTGGCCTACATATGCTTCAAGAAAAATTCAATTACAATTGTTTCAAATTCTTGCGTTTAACCCCTTTTGTGTCAACAGCGCCTCAAAGCGCTAAAACACTACTTATATCAATTAAGCATTTTAAACATTTTGGCCAAAACTGTTCAAGAAAATTTAAAATTGGAAGACTATTTTTTTTTTTTAATTTACCTATGAAATTTTTGACCGGTTTACCATTAACGGAGTAATGGTAAAGAAAATTCAAGCTTTGAATATTTTGAACCTGATTTGACTGGTGGCTTAAATTGGAACTTCATCAGCGACATAAAATTCTTAGACTTGTGACGGACCGTCCCTTCGTTCGTTCGTTCAGTTGGTTTATTGGCCGCTCCCACCTAGGTGTAGTTGAGCCATGACTCTCCGACAGGTGCTTTCCCGAAGGGGTTCGTTGCCTCCCAGAAAGTTTGCTCTGAATACAAGTTAAAACTGAAATAATAAAAAAATTAAGATGTTGCTAGGCATGTGACCGTTGAAAGTTGCTGCCAAATGTGCTGTTGTAAGCGGATGTAGGCATTGTATGCCGTTTAAAGGAATGTGGGAGGGGGTGCTTTATTTCTTTCGGAAGTGGGATGGGGCGGGGTGAGGTGGGGCTGCAGTCTGTGAAATTAAATCTCAAAACAGAAATTAGGCAAATTCTTGAAATAAAAACTATTAAGAGATGAAATCAAAAAGTAGATAACTTAACGGAAGATAAATAAATAGAATGCGGACTTTTCGGTTTTCACGAAGGAGCTATAGGCCCTACATCATTATGATTGTGATCGCGGCTAACTAGTTACGTAATTCACTTTTCCAGTTTTAGCTATGCCTTTCTGACTATCAGTTTCCAGAAAAATATACAGGTAAGCTATTGAATATTTTGGAACTATTTTGACTGGGCGCTGTTGTGGCCTATGGCAGCAACAGCGTACGGTCATATTAGTTTCAAAATATTCGACAGCGTGTTTATTAAATAGTAGAGACATACAATTCTTACAACTTGTCGGACTATTAAGAATTAAAGACAGGCCAAATAGAATCATTTATGACGTAATGATTATGACGTCATCCACATCTCCGCTGAGCTGATTGTGACGTCATATGATGGCAGGCGAGAGATGGACACTCTGGAAGGGTGATTTAATTATGGCGTCAGATACCTGAGTGATAGATATATCGGATCCATCCATTTCTATCTCAAGCCTTGCTGATCTGAACTCACTGTTCGCTTCGCTATTCAATTTATTAAGGAAGACTGTTCTTTTTTAACGTCTTGCCTAACAAGGACGTAAATTGACATTTCAAGTTTATTCATCCATCATATGACGTCATAATCAACTACGTAGTCTGAATGATGACATCAAAATCACTACGTCATGAATGACTCGATTTAGTCCGTCTTAAACGCTTAATATCCCGTCAGGTTGTATGAATTGTATGTCTTTACTATTGAATAAACATGATGCTGGATATTTTGAAACTAATTTGACTGGGCGCTGTTGTTGCCATAGGCATTTACAACACCCAGTCAAATTAGTTTCAAACTATTCAACAGCTTACCTGTATAGTTTTCTGGAAATTGCTAGTCTGGCAGCTTAGGGGTCGATCGATCCCAACACGAGCAAGGTGTGGGTGGAGCTTAGCTAGAGATGAGCGGGGCATAGTTAAAACTGGAAAGGTTCATTCGCTGGCTGAGGATATTTTGAATATATTGGTTCACTGAGTAAACTAACGAACAACCGGTTATACTTTTATCAGTATGATAAAGATTCTGAAATAATAATAATAATAATAATAATAATAATAATAATAATAATAATAATAATAATAATAATGACGAATGAAAATGGTTTACATGAAAGCGATGAGATGACACTATGCGAATTATGAAATAATTATAATATGACATTTCTGATTCCAGGAGAGAAAATTGGAATATGACAATACAGTTATAAAAGTAGCAGAATAGTGATTATGGTGTGGTAACAATGATGATGACGAAAATGATCAAATTATAATGATGAAATGAAAATAATAAAAATATAATATTGGTATGTCAATGATTTTATGTCACAAATGATATGAGAATATTGACACGATGAAATTGTAGCACGCTGTTGTTGTTGCAGCTGCTGCTGCTGCTACTGCAGCTGCTGCTGCTGCTGCTGCTGTTGCCGTTACTGCTGCTGCTGTTGCCGTTACTGCTGCTGCTGTTGCCGCTGCTGCTGCTGCTGCTGCTGCTGCTGCTGCTGCTGCCGTTACTGCTGCTGCTGTTGCCGCTGCTGTTGCCGTTACTGCTGCTGCTGCTGCTGCTGCCGTTACTGCTGCTGCTGTTGCCGTTACTGCTGCTGCTGCTACTGTTTGACGCCATAAGCAAATACATCATATTCAATATAGCTGAGGTCACAATCAAAATGTCTTAGACTCGTCACGAAAATCGAAAAAGCTTTGCCATGAAGTGTATACAGTGTATGTCTCTAATGACCTACAATTTAATACACATTCTGTTGAATATTTTGAAACTAATTTGACTGGGAGATGTTTCTGCCAACACACAATAGTCATTTGAATTATGTTTAAAATATTCAACAACTTACCTGTATGACATTGGCATTGTCGGAATTCGGGTTTCAAAGATTCAAATCGATTTCAACACACATAGATCGCTAGAAATCGTATATTATTTGGCCCTTAACCCCTCGTGTGTCAACCGCGCCCCAAGGCGCTCAAAAAGCGGCCTTTATCAATTAAGCCTTTAATTTGTCAAGAGTGTTCAAGAAAATTGAAATTTTTGCTCCGTGAATGACCATTTGCTGGCCAAGAAAATCTGGGGTTTTTGTAAGTTTATAACTGGAATCTAGGAGAATCGTTTTTTAAGGGGTGTTTTTTTGACCGGTTTGACGACTAAAGGGTTAATGGTTAAGAAATTCGAAATTTTTGTTAGTCCATTTGCAGGGCAAATTTTTATTATTTTTGAAAATGTATCACTGGAATGACTGGCTCGGTAACCGAGCCATCCATTCCAGCGTTAAATTGTCTAAAATAGGCTTCTCTTAGCCTGCAAATAGACGGTCCCAAGACAACTGCAGAGGACGTATTGGTCAGTTTTACCATTATAAACCACACATTGACACACGAGGGGATTAACAGTCGTTGTTGCCGGCCATTTTTAGTTTATCCTAAAGAAACATATGAAATTTCCCCAAGTGCGTGAATCTCGCAGAATTTTTCTAGCATTTCTTTTGGGTCCTACTGAAGTGATTAAAACAAAAATATTGTTATTAACCCTTTAACCATTGAATTTGTTCAAGAAAATTGTAATTTTCTAATAGAAAATGTCCATTTGCAGACCAACAGAAGAATATTTTTCAAAATTTACCACTGGAATGACTGGCTCGGTTATCGAGCCAGTCATTCCACTTACCAATTTTCGAAAAATAGTCTTCTTTTGGTCTGCAAATGGACATTTCTCAAGACCACTGCAGAAGCCGTTTTTGGCTGATATGAGTGTTAAAGGGTTAATGTCTAAATTTGGTCAAGACAATTCTAAACATTTGCCGATCGAGTGCTCATTTGTAGACTAAGAAAATACTATTTTTTCACTGGAATGACCAGTCATTCCAGTGTTACATTTTCAGAAATGGTATTCTCTTAGCCTTGCAAATGGGCATTCTACCAAACCACGGTAGAGGCGGGTTTTGGCCTCGTTAGCCAAGATTCCAGGAACTAGTAATATGCAAAATGTCCTGGTTCATGGTAATTTCTGCTGGCCTATTATCAGTCCGGTATTATTTTTGCAATCATGCGCATCAATGATGGATGGGCTAATGGGAAACAAATTCATTATATCACCATGGTAATTAAGCGTAATTTAGGAACACCGCTGATGGGTGTAACATTTAAACAAATGTCGAGATTCAGCATAGACAATTAGGCATCAGATAAAAGCTCCCCTGCTCGGTGATCGGCAGTCATAGCAGTGCAATTCATGACAAAGCAAGAAACATGGCTTTCATCTATTTCTGCGTGATTTGTGCAATTTCCACAATATTATCAGGTATGGTTAATTATTGAATAATTTAGAGCTGATGAATAATAATAATAATAATAATAATAATAATAATAATAATAATAATAATAATAATAATAATAATAATAATAATAATAATAGGTCTAGATCATACGTCATGAATTGACAATTTTTTGTTACATATGCAAAATATAGACCATTTGTGTCTTTCAATAATCGTGTAGAATATTTTAATAGGCTTCAGGAATAATACAACAACAACAACAACAACAACAACAGCAGCGGCGACGACGACGACGACGGCGACGATGACGACAACGACGACTACCATCAACGACGACAGTTTTTCACCATCAGAACACACTAATTTGTTCATAAGGATATGTAACTTTATAAAGCAAACAAATAGATTTTAATTAACAGAATTCATATGTTATTCTTCTTCTTCTTCCTCTTCTTCTTCTTCTTCTTCTTCTTCTTCTTCTTCTTCTTCTTCTTCTTATTATTATTATTATTATGTACTATAATGCTCCTGTCCATCACCGTTGTCGATGCGACTCTGGTTCACCGTTGGTCATGCCATTGAATGATCATATATTTCCAACAATATCTGTGTAACCAGCTCCTTGGAATATATCCATACAGTCTGCTGGGCACATAAGTTTCTCCTCGGTTTCTTGGTGTACCACTTTTTGTATTGTTCTGGTTTATAGGAATTAACTTGTTCCGCACATCGCTAGCTAAGCTCCACCAATACTTCGTTCATGTTGGGATCGTTTGGTTCTTGAACTTACTGACTATAAATTTTAAAAGAAAACTATAGGCCTACAGGTTTGCTGTTGGGTATTTTGAAACTGGTTTGTCCTGGTTTATTTAGGAAAGACATACAATTCGTACATGTCGGTTTATTAAGCGTTCTAAGACTGTGTAAATCGAATCATTCACGCTTTATTTAATAATGACGCCATCCTACACTCCTCGTAGTTGTGTATGGCGTAATTTGATGGATGGATAAACTGGAAAGGTGCATGGAGATGTTACTATACTGAACTAATCTTTTTGTAACAGAGACAGTGCAATCGTTGAAATATTCAAACCGTTAACCCTTTAACACACAGATCAGCCAAGAATGCTTCTAGAGTGCCCTTGAGATGTGACAATTTGCAGATCGGGAGAGGGTCGTTTTTGTGCGGATACAACTGGAATGACTGGCTCGATAACCGAGCCAGCCATTCCAGTGGTAAATTTTCAGAGAGAGGGTCTTCTCTTGGTCTGCAGATTGACATTTTTCTTTGAAACTTGAAGGTTTCTTGAAAAATTTAAGTGTTAAACGGTCAATCGTTCTAATGTATATATGTAAATATTGCATTTCAACCTATTGCATAAATGTTCTCTAGCTACATACCGCCTATGTAATATATTTTAGGGAAAGAGTCATATCTAAGTCTACAATTGTGACTTGTGACTCAATCCCATTGTTCTGAATGGCAATAAAATATGTTTAAAAAAAACAACACTAATTTTATATTAGGTGTACATTTCTAGCCGTGCACGTCCATTTCTAGCTAAGCGCCGTTTGCTTTTAACTCGTGTTAGAATCGATTTGCAATCTGAATTACCAGAATCTGAATTTCAAGCTAACTATACAGGTAAGCTGTTGAATATTTTGAAAATTATTTGACTGCGGGGCCTTGCTACCAATGGCATAGCAACAACTCCCGGTCAAAATTATTTTCAAAATATTCAGCAATTTCAAGTTTATTCGATAAATTCTTCAGAAGTGTACGAAACATATACATGAGATATACATATAATGGCGGTTACATATTGAAGATTTTGGATCTGACTCAAGATTACTTCGGTGGTCCCGCTTCGCTATCGGCAAGCTTATGATGTAACGGTTGCTGCGACAACCGGCTAGTTGATGGCGGAGAAGGATTCAGGACAGTCTGGCTCGCCTCGTCGAGAAGATGATAATGACGATACTTATTATAAGACTGCTGGGCCTATTCTGACTAAGAAGATCAGGCAAGGATCGGATGTTGCTTCCGACTCAGTGTTCAGATTCCTAATGCTACTTGCTACTGGATAGAGTAACCCAAACTATTGTCTCACATAAACGTAAGATGATGTGTTTATTAAAGCTAACTGTACAGAATCTTACAAGGTAATTTAGATTGGAGCAATATCGCTCAAACAACAGACTAGTACCTACTGGTACAAAACAAGTAAGTTTCTACTGCTATTCTATAGCTACTTACAAAAACTGAACATCAACGATATGTTCAGTGAATCGAGATGGTGGATTGATTAACTTCCTATAACTGAAAGTGTATCTCTTATAGTCTGATTCTGAGGTTCTATACATATCTAGATAATGAGATTCTTACTGAATCCGTTTTAATGATTCTTCTAGGTACGTTATAAGCACAGCTTGATTGGCCCGGACAATCAGTCCATCAATCAACTTCTGCTTATCCCTTCCTAGAAGTTCCTATCTAACAAATGTTGGTCGTTCTAACCAATCAACGATCCCTTTCATTTCGATGTTAACTACAAAACCTATTCTATATAATTCTTTGCTTACAGAGTTTGATCGACGCTGATTGATCGTGACGTCATTCTGACCAATCAAACTCTGTGCTATTCTTCTATGGAGATGATGCCTCACATAGACAAAGTGGTGGTAACCGGTTCTGATTTGATGCGATCTGTCAGCTAACTAACAACATTACAGAATGTGTTGTTGTTGCATGCCATTGTATGAGTGATATATAGTTGATATACAAATTTCGATTATGTTATTAATTCCTACAGGACGCTACAATGTCCATGTCCTGTCCATTGCCTACTGATGGATAAGCCTGTAGGATGCTAGGGTGAATAGGCACCTGAGCTGTATGTTCTCATTGCCAGCTGATGTTGTTTCATTCTCATGTGAGAATCTAGATTGCCTACGTCATCAACTACGTCCATTTGTCACATTCGATTCCACTGATTATTATGCTTCGATTATTTTCTAAAATATTGATCCAAACGACTGCTGAATATTATAAAAGTGTGTGCCGACTGCACAGCCACAACTTTCATCTAAACTATTTCCAAATACACATCAACTCAGAACCGTGGGATCTATTCTAATCAATTCGACTATTTCAATTATGATTATAAAACTATATCCAACAAGTTTCAGTGTGCTAAATTCACACATCATCCATTTACTGGAAATTTAACATCATCCGCACTGCTGATGTAATTACTAAGTTAAATACAAAGTATAAAATGTCAACCGGTCCATTAGCTCACCTGGTGTTTTCAAAGTATAATTTCTTCGGGACTTACTCGGAAATATAAGACATCCGGCGGGGTCATGACTCCCACAAGACAATCCCATACTTACAATATGTTATATACATAATTAAATCGTATAGGGGTTTATGTTTTTCAATGATATAAATAAAAGTGATGATAGTAGTGGTCGTAAACTGGTGATGATGATGATGATGATGATGATGATGATGATGATGACGGCGGGTAGTATGCATACTGTATAGTTACTATTACTACTAATACTGCCAGCACCACCCGCTGAGACGTGCATAAATTTGTGGGAGCAATAGATATGGCAAGCTTTACGCGCCCGTACTTACATAATCGATAAAATGTTTATTAAATTTTAGATTCGAACATACAATTCGCCCGCATTCGTGACGGATTTTCGACTTTCGCGACGGAGCTAGACGTCATTTTAATTGTGACGACAGCTACCACGTGACACATTTGATTATGACGTCAGATAGTTGAGTGACGTTTCGCATCCCTCCATTACTAAATATTTGTTTTTTAATATTTTTTGACAGAAGTTGCATCCGATAGTTGGATGACCTGCCTGGTGTTTAACCCGTATAGAGTTAGGGATTGTACAGACCCCACAGGCGTGAAGTATTTCATCTCAGGGGCCAGCATAGACCACTATAATCTGGACACGCTACAGCAGTTCTGCAGGTAAATGGATGAACACAGTTTAGCTATGCCACGCCCACCTTTAGCTAAGACCCACCCACGCTTCGCCCGTTTTAGAATCGATCGATCCCTGAGCTCCCTGACTATCAATTTCCAGAAAACTATACAAGTAAACTGTTGAATATTGTGAAACTAATTTGACTGGGTGCTGTTTCTGCCTCTGGCAGCTACAGCACCCAATAAAATTAGTTTCAAAATATTCAACAACGTGTTTATTAAATAGTAAAGACATACAATTCGTACAACAACGCTTAGTCCGTCATCAATTAAACGCCCGGGACGAACTTAGCAACGTCATTCATAACGTAATTGATTATGACTTCATACTACGCGTGACGTAGTTGACTATGACGTCATATAATTAACTGAGAAACTGGAATCCTCCATTAGTAACCTCTCTTGTTCCAACTTAACACTATTATATAGGAATGGATCTATAGCTATGCCCCGCCCATATCTAGTTATGCCCCGCCCATATCTAACTATGCATCCCCCATATTTATCTATACTCCACCCATATCTTGCTATCCACCGTCCATATCCAGCTATGCACCGCCCATATCTATCTATGCCCCGCCCATATATATCTATGCACTGACCATATATATATATATATATATATATATATATATATATATATATATATATATATATATATATATATATATATATATATATATATATATATATATATATATATATATATATATATATATATATATATATATATATATATATTCATGTACCGCCCATATCCAGCTATGTCCCGCCCATATCTGGCTATGTCCCGCCCATATCTATCTATGCACCGCCCATATCTAGCTATGCCCCGCCCATATATAGCTATGCACCGCCAATATCTAGCTATGCACCGCATAGCACCGCGTTGTGATCGGTGTATTTACTTTGGACCCTGCATTTTCAGAATCCAATTTTCCTTGTAACCTATTGAACATTCTGAAACTAATTTGACTGGGTGCTGTTGCTGCCTATCAACAAAATGGTTAGTAAATAGTAAAGCCATCGAAAACATACAATTGTTACACGTCACTGACTATCCTATGTTTATGACGTAGCTAGTTGCGCTATTCATTATGCATTCTGATCGTGACGTCAGCCTACACGTAACATAATTGACTATGACATCAGATATTTGAGTGACAGATCGGAACCATCCATTGGCAAGCCTGACCAAAACGACCTCTGCAAAGACCTTTCAGATTATCCATTTGCAAATCAAGAGCATGTTTTTAGATTTTACCCTTGAAATGCCTGGCTGCATGGGTAACCGAGCCAGTCGTTTTGGAAGTCAGTTTTCAAGAATCGTCTCTTGGCCTGCAATAGAATCTGAGAACGGTAAATTTGGGATTTTCTTAACCATTGACATTATAGTGGTCAAGACGGCCAAGATAGCCACTGTAGTGCTTTCACGAAACATCCACTTGAAAGTGGTACAGTTACAAAGAATAGTATTCTGTTGGCCTGCAAATGGACATTTACTAAGGCAAATTTTAATGGAGGAACCAAGTTTTGGCTATGCCCCGCCCATCTTTAGCTAATATCCACCTACACGTCTACCGTATTGGAATCGATCGAACACTATACAGGTAACCTGTTGAATACTTTGAAACTAATTTGACTGGGTACTGTTGCTGCCCATAGCAGCAACAGCGTCCAGTCAAATTAGTTTCAGAATATTCAACAGAATGTTTATTAGATGGTAAAGACATACAATTCATACAACGTGTCGGACTATTAAGCGTGTCGCCCTTGTTGGGATCGATCAATCCCTGAACTCCCTGACTATTAATTTTGAAACTAATTTGACGGCCTGTGTTTCTAAAAGTATACAATTGTAACAATTCTGTTTTCAAACATTTCGAATATGCACTTTTAATGTTTAAATTTTTTAATTTTGTATTATTGGTCAAACCCCAATAGCACAATTCTCACTCCCAAACACTATCATTAGCATCAACCCAGACTACAATCTGCGAATTGGTTCTCCTCAGAAACTGGCAAATCCAAACTACTACAATATGAGAAGTTCAAATTCCCATTCACGTTAGAATACACACAATAAAAATTAAATTACAAAGAATTAAAAAAGTTAAACAAATGGAAAAAAGATAAGTACAATGCGCATATGCACACATACAGACAATGCTTAAACAAAGAAACCAGAACAGTTTAATTAATTAAAATCGTAAAACTAAAATAACTGAATTTGTATACTTGATTGTGGTCGGCTCGTACAGCTGGGTTTATCTGCCCATGGGAATGGAATGGATCTTTCTATTTTTAGCTGTGCCCCGCCCATCACTAGCTAAGCTCCACCCACACCTCGCCGTGTTGGGGTTGATCGATCCCCAAAAGCCCTAGCTATCAATTTCCTGAAAACTATACAGGGAAGCTGCTGAATATTTTGTAACTAATTTGACTTGGTGGCAGAAACAGCGCCCAGTCAAATTAGTTTCAAAATATTCAACAGAATATTTATTAAATAGTAAAAGCAAACAATTTGTACAACAACGCATAGACCGTCTTCAAATATGCGTTCGTGACGTACTTACCGATGTCATTCATGACGTCATCTATTATGATGTCATTCTACACACCACGTATATGATTATGACGTCATATGATGGGCGCGTACTCTGGAAAGGTGAATTGGCACATTCTTTTTTAGCAAAATTGATCAACGCACACTGTTTAACATGTATACAACATTCTTTGCTGATGTCCTCTGTTGAACAGTTCTAATCAGTTTTCAATAAAATCTATTAGCCTCTTCAACATCTATCCTAAAAACTCAGCACGGGAAGTGGAGCTGGTGTGTCCCAGTGCATTAGAAAGCTATACGGGCGCTGCACGCTTCCGGGTCCGCAAAAGCTAGGATTGGACGTGATAACAGACATGGTTGAACGTGGTCTGCAGTCCGTCTGTGATGAAGGCATAAATGGTAAGTTAAAGGCATGCAGATATGAAGAATGCACATTTTGTTTTATCATAAATCCACTTTAACCACAATAAGAGTGTTCGGATATATCATCCCAGTATCTGTCGTCATAATCAATTTCGTCACATGTTAGCTGACGTCACAATCAATATGACGTGTATCTCAGCAACGAAAATCGAAAGATTCCTCACTATAGTTTACGAATTGTATTTCTATGATGAATTTACGAGTTAATAAATATTATGCTGAGTATTTTCAAACTAATTTGACCGGGAACTGTTGCTGTCCGCAGTCAAATTTGTGTCAAATTGTAAATATTCATAAACTTATCTCTATAGTTAGCCTTTATTGAAATTTAGATTCTGGGTATTCAGGTTTCAAAGCAAATCCAACACGCGAAAAATGTGGGAAGGGCAAAGCTAGAAGTCACAGAAGTGGATCTCGCTAATAACCCTTCTTGTGTCATGGTAACCGTTTAACTGGCCAAAAGGCATATGATGCGTGTTGAGAAAAGCCCCTTTGTAGGCCAAGAGTGTCCTATCTTCGAAAATTTACGACTGAAATGACTGGCTCGGTGACCGGTATCCTGAGGAGGTTTTTCTATCTGTGGGCCACTTTTCTACCTCTCCTACCTATGTACCTATCCTACACCACCTATCTCCAACCCCACCCTGTTGCTATTCCAGCTGTGTGTGTGCGTGCGTGTGGTGCTTTGACCCCACACTGGTGGGTGGGGGGTGTCGTGGTGGGTCGTTATCTAACCTGGTCATATTACCCCAGCCCTAGTGTCTTGCCTGGTTTCGAAATTTCAGGTAAGTTCTAGCGAGGTCTTTTGAGCAGATCTGAACCCCAGTCTGCAGCTTGGGAACCCTATGCAATTCAATAACTCTATTGATTGACCCACCTCAACACCACTAAAATCTCGCCTCTTAGTAATCTTATCTCTGAGCGTGAGTTGTAAAATTGCTGTTACTGCGTTATCTCGAAGTGACGTCACGATCTAGTGACTGATAAGCGCAGCAATACAGCAACGTGAGAACACATAACTTATCAGCTATAATTACCAATGCATACATGGTCGAGGTAGTTAATGCGTTGGTTCAAATCCTCGTTTTGTGTTATTAGCAAACTTTAAAATCACAGGTTCAAATCTCGCTATGTGTTATTAGCATTTGTAGATAACTCGGCCATTTCTCGCTTCATTCGGGTCCTGATCGGTACCAAGAACGACGAGAATGAAGTGATTTAAAGAAATCACCAGTACCAACTCGGTACAATATAAGCATACACTCTCTCACAATACTGACACGTGTTGCCGGGGAAGATCTGACGCATGCGCATGTGTGCTATGCGTTCTTACGGACTTAGCCATTTTAATGAAACCTCTCTCAGGGCTTTATACACACGCACTATCCCATCCAGGGGGCATGCTTGGAACGCACCCGGAGCTGTCGTCCCATACCCAGCCTAGCTGGGACGGCCCGTACCTGTCCGGCCGATCGGCGCTACATGATCACGTGATTATATGTCTACAATTACTCTTTACCCATTATCCGAGAAGCATGACATCACGTCAAGACCAACTCGCACAGTCACATAAAACCCATGATTGCAGACCACAGACCCTCGACTGGGCCAAAGTCAAGAATAGTAGTTTATTTAGCCCACCTGCTATGTGTTGACACGCAATTAGACACAGCATCGATAATGGTATACCACGTGTGAACGCACAACCATACATTACGTGTAAACACCCACACCACTCAACTACGTCTAAACGCTCATCTACAAACAATATTACACACAATGGGCCCGAGCGCCTTGTGATCAACCACACAGAAAACACATCTGAACGCCCATTTAGAGACAAGCATCCACTATCACAACGACACGACGGACGCCCCACAGGTTCCAGCTACTGATCGCCTTGTGAGAACCACGCATAATAGGGTCTGAACGCCCATTTAGAGATGGGCATCCACAGTGATATACACCATGATTACTGTTGCACAGCTTCGCACTATTGCAAAGCAATTCGGACTTAGAGGCTACTCTAAGGTCAAGAAAGCCAACCTGCTCCAGATGATCGGACAGGCCCGTGCCGAGGAGTTGCAGAAGCGACTCTCCCAAGCAATGAAGATGGGATTGTTTCCAGCACTTACCAAAGATGATCCTTGGAATCCCAACAAGAAGGCGCAGCGGATACGTGAGCTTCGTCAGTTGGACGAGGAGGTGACTGTTAGCTTGCGAGCCAAGACTGTAGTGAGGCGGATGGCAGACCATCTACTGGAGCGCTTACCTCGCCTATGCAGGATCACTGAGCGAGTGATGAGGGGGCCGAGGTCTGAACCCTTAACCCGGAGCATGAGTCGAGAAGGCGAACACATTCTCGACCAGCGTCTCGGCGAAAGGGAGACAGAGGATAGAGGATGCCAGTCAGTACGCAGGCCATTCTTCAGAGGTCTAGAAGGAGACCTCACAGGCCAGATCATGCAAAAGATCCAGCAGACTGTCCAGAATGCCTTCTACCTCCGCTACACCCATATCTATCGCATCCGTCACATCGAAGATGGTAGGGTGATGCTCTTCCACAAGAATGCTCCAGGGCGCTCGTGGCTGAACACGATAGGAGCAGCTCTGGACTGGGTGGCAGCAAGAGAGCAAGCCAGGCTCGACCCAGGCAATATCGATCGACCCAACACCAAGTGGGCTTTCGTTCGATCAATCAACGTTGAGGTCAGAGCTGTTATCGACCGCCAACCTCTGCTTGGGACAGGCCCCCTCCCAGACTGGCTACGACAGAAGAAGAGTATGACTGCCCTCGACACCTACAGGGACAACATGTGTCTCTGGAGATGTCTAGCTGTCCACTGAGGAGCGCGAGCTGATAGAAGTACAGCTCCTTCAGGAGAGCTTGCCACACAGTTCTACGGCAAGACAATGACAGTACCTGATGTCTGCATGACCTCGCTGGATCAGCTGGACAATTTAGAGTTCTTCGCCATGAGCGGGATTCGTCTGCAGTCACTGTCAGCAGAGGTTTACACAGGCATGCAATCTTCAACGCCACGCTGATCACTGTACAGGCGGCAAAACAACAATCGTGTGTCCTGACGAGAAGGTTGAGGTGCCACAGTCTGCGTATGAGAAAGCCTTCTATCCGCCCCAACCATCCAGTTCAGCGGCTACTTGTTGGATCGAGTATGAGTCGAGAAACAGAGGCATACACATACACCATGTAGAATGTGGGCACGGTGGTAAGCGTTGGATCGAGGGTGCTCACGTAGATGGTTATGATCCGACCACCAACACCGTTTACCAGTTCCATGGCTGTTACTGGCACGGGTGGATGCTGAACAAAGATATCGCAAGACAGTCCTAAGAGAGGAGAATCTGAGAGCATCTGGATGCGTGATTGTGGTACAGTGGGAGTGCTGTATAAAACGCTGTCCAAGTGTCCCTAAACGAGTTTGGACTGTCCCATACCCACACTTAATAGTTTACGACTTCGAAGCACTCCTAGATGGTATCAAGACTCATCCTACGGAGACTCTCATGATCGAGAGTAGTCACATACCTATCTCTGTGTCAGTTGGCTGCTCCTTAGATGGCGCCACGAGTGAGTCCACTCACCTCTGCAATCCTGACCCCAAAGTACTAATCAGAGAGTTCATGCTGGTGATCCAACGGCGAGAATATCTAATCCGGAAAAGGGTTAGGGCACAGTACATACCGACAGACCTGGACAAGCTCCCAAAGCAACAGCAGCGACTGATCAACAAGTGGTGTGGCCAAGTGCCTGTACTGGGGTTCAACTCTGGGTGGTATGACCTGAACCTCATCAAGAAGTACTTTGTTGATGAGCTGACTGACAGTATAGGTACAGTGAAAGTCGCCAAGAAGGATAGTCAGACCATGTTCCTCATAACACCTGAACTACAGTTTCTCGATGTGCTGAATTACCTCGGTCCAGGAGTCTCATACGAGGTATGGGTCAAAGCTTACGGGTGTACACAGCAGTAGAGCTGGTTCCCGTATGAATGGTTTGACACACATGGGAAGCTCAACTATCCAGGGTTTGCTGACTACTCAGCATGGACATCTAAACTCAAGGGTGGTTACCTCTTGACACGATCAGAGTGGGAACAGTGTAACCAGACATTCAGCGAGCATGGAATGCGGACATTTGCCGACTGGCTGCGATACTGCAACACAGTCCATTCATCGAAGCCCTAGTGCGGATGCGGGAGTTCTACACAGACCGAGAAATAGACATCCTCAAAGATGCGGTGTCTCTCCCAAGTGTGTCACTGCAGTACCTCCTACATGGAACCGCTCAGCACATGCCAGATGTTAGCCTCTATTCACTGGGCAAGGGAGCCTACGAGATGCTGAATGGTGCTGTTGTTGGGGGTCCCAGCATCATGTTCACCAGATACCACGAGGCTGGTCTGACTCGAATCCGCCAGAGTGAGCATGTCTGCCAACGTCTACTCGGCTACGACGCAAATGCTCTGTACCTGTCAACGATGGCCAATGAGATGCCATGTGGAAAGGAGACAGTGCGCCATTGGTCCAGTGCTAGCTAGTGGTGTAGCTAGCTTTAAGGAGGCTCTCCTAGCAGACAGCTGGTTTGGGTTTGCTGAGGTGGATATAGAGGTCCCCAAGGCTCTGTGGGCAAAGTTCGAGGAAATGCCTCCTCTCTTCTATAACCGCGAGATCCCGGTAGAGGCAATCTCATCTGGGATGCTGGCATATCTAGGGCGAACAGGAAGGAGGCATCCCACCACCCAGAAGCTGGTCGGTGCCCTCTCTGGCAAGAAGTGACTACTGTATGCCCCAACATTCAAGTGGTATATAACCCATGGCCTGGAGATCACTGCTGTATACCGCACCATAGACTATGAGGCCAAGCGCCCATTCGAGTGGTTCATGGAGAATGTTATGGAGGCCCGCCGCTAGGGAGATGTAGATAAGAGCCAAGTGCTCTTGGCAGATCTCTTCAAACGCCTCGGCAACAGCACCTACGGGAAGCTCATCGAGGCTCTAGAACGTCATAGCAACACCAGCTTCATGAAGGATGAACGCCTGGTAGACAAGGCCCTGCGTAGTGCATGGCTCAAAGATCTCGAGGAGATCGGTGAGTCATATGAGCTCCAGTGTCGCAAGCTGAGAATCACTATTCGATGGCCCTGCCAGGTGGGGATAGCCGTTTATGAGCTTGCGAAGCTGCGAATGCTGGAGTTCTACTATGACTTCCTCGATTGCTACGTAGCTCGTGACAGCTTTGAGTACCTGCAGATGGACACTGACTTCGCATATATCGCTATAGCAGGCTCCAACCTCGACGACGTAATTCGCCATGAGATGCGAGCAGGGTACCAGGCTCATAAGCGGGACTGGCTAGCTTGGGACAAATGGTCTGGATGGACTCCGGGACTGTTCAAGCTCGAGTTCGAAGGCTCTCGTGGTATCGCTCTCTGCTCCAAATGCTACTATGTGGAGAACACAGCTGCAAGTAAGTGCTCGGCTAAGAGAATTTCAAAGTGACAGAATGAGGTCTCTTGGCAAAGGTTCTACAGCGCCCTACATGGTGGGGTGGACAGATTTATAAACCGAGGCCTACGCATGCGCAACCATGGTATGGTGACGTATGAGCAAGAAAAACACGGTTGAGCGCCATGTGCTGCCAGATGGTGTCCATACCGAGCCCATCGAGTATCATGTTAGCACCCTAGGTGGTGGTAGCTGTGTGTCTGCAGGGACTAGCTGAAGCTCCTCTATGATGGTGGCATAGGCTCTCTGTGCTGGCGTGCCAGGTAGTACAGTGTAGGCCGCCCCTCCGCCTCCACATACCTGTCAAGCCTGTGAACATCTATCGACCAGTTAGGATTTGTTGCACGCCGTCGACCACCTTCCAGCTCACCAGGCTCATACAGGTACCGAACCAGAGCATCAGGTGGTAGGCACTCCTCTCCCTTGTTCGCTCCTCTAGAGCTGTGACCAACAGAGTGTCTGATAGCATCTACTGGCTTCTTCCCGATTAGCCTAGTAACCTCAGCATTGGATCTCTCCACCACAGTGCGCAGCCCTCTCACCCATACTCTAGAACGTTCACTCGGCGCGGCCATTTCCTGGGCATATTGGTGTGGGAACAGTCTCTCTGCCAGTGTCCGATTCCACTGCTCAATGATAGCCTGGGCACAGTGATGCTCTACCTCGCCTCGCCTAACTACCACACCGTGTTTCCGCATGAGGGCTGCAGTCTCCCCTCTGAACTCCTTACCCTCATCCACCTGCAACAATTCCGGCCACTGGAGGGGATTTTCCGAAGCCTCATAGACACCCTGGAATGCCTGGACCACCTGGCCAGCTGACTTGTCTGTGAGCGATACTGCCACCTTGTACCTGCTGGCGACATCGACGATGGTGTGGGCATACTTGTAGGTCTTACGACCAACCGAGTCATGTGGAAGGTATAGAACATCTGCCTGGTGAACTCTGTTCAGGACAGTTTCATCGAAATGGGCATGCCTAATGTGCTGTGGACGAGGTCTGTATATCTGCCACATCGCCTGGTGGCTGAGCGACTGGCTAACTGTCTCCAATGTGACGTTCTGGCCCTTATGACGTGCAGCCTCGAGTAGTTGAAGGGCTCATGGTAATATCCACCAGGCTGATAGTAGAGTTCCTCAAGAAAGACGTTTGATAAACTCCCGGATTTCATCACTGACGTCCACTCCCGTCCTGTCCCGCACGGCCTGGGTGAACTCTAAACAGACGAACAGACGGCCATCATTCATTCGACCATCACTGAAGACCTCCTCAAACACCTCTGAACATTTCATCTAATCTCTGCTGGATTCTCACTGAACAGTAGTTTATCAACCAACCCTCGGAAGTTAAGGGACTTGACCAGGTCATACAGAGATGCCATCCTTATATAGTACGGCTTAAATGTTCGGCAGCCCAGATGGCCATGACCGATATGGCAACGTACGGTAGCCAAGGGCCTGCGACTCCAAAGAATGTACCTACTCCTGAGCTGATGGCTGGTATGGCTTCAGAAATCTTCTCCACACCATGGATGGCATTGCTGGTGATCTTGCGGACCATCTCGCCAGCCTTCGTTGTGAACAGAGCGATCAGAGCTCCAACTGCTGCCAGTGGACCGATAGAACCTTTTATGTAAGTGCGATAGATTCCTTTCACTCTGTGTACTAGCTTGCGGAATTCAGGCTCTACGGCATCATACTCACCAACGACATCGCAGTCTGCATCATAATCCTCCTGATCATAGTCCTCCTCATAGTCCTCATCATCTATATCTTCGACTGGATCAGCCTCTGATTCATACATCGCTCTGGGGATCCATCGCTGGGGGCAGCTATATAGTAGCTTTAAACTGCAGTCTATAGCATGGCATCCGCAATCTTGAATGCGGGCGTGTTTGCCTTAGTGAACTGGGGACTCAGCTTCACTGACAGGAAGGCGGCAGAGGTCGAGCGTGAGCATCATAACCAGGCGATGGAGAAGCTGTCTAAGGAGAAGTTTGAGTACAGCAAAGCACTCGAGCATATGCGCCAGAGGAAGGCACGCCAACGACAACGCCGAGCTCAGGCCAACCAGAGCATCAAAGAGGCAGATGAGAGTCTCGATGAGTACTATGAGGCTGTAAAGATATCTGAGCCAACGCTCGACTATGAAGCATCGACAGGTCAGAAGACAGCAGAGCTTATAGTAGTGGTGGCAGCTGCAGCTGTGACGACAGGAGTCGTGCTCTACGCACGCTCAAGCTGAATACCTGATGTGTTCGATATGCATATCTTAGCATAGCCAAAGTAAAGTACCGTCACACCTAATGAGCGAGTCCCGCCAATGAGGTTTCCGATGTTGAAGCTGAGCTGGTTGCCATGATTAGCTGGGATGTCTCTGCCACCGAGGTGGTGACGGCCCTCGGGTGCCGACTCGAGGTCGTCGCTTCCACTGGTTAGTCGCAGAAGTGCATATGACTTAGTTTTCTGTCTGCCGAGTTGGCAATCATCCAGCTCGCGTACCTCACCAAGAACATTGATCCCAGCAACCACAAGCTTGAAGTCATCTAGCGTATCCATCTGCTGGATGACTCCTCCCTTCTGAACCAGGACCGCAACCGCGCCGATACACCACAATACAATGTCAGCTCTACCCGTTGGTTAGCTGTGGCTTGGACCTGCTGGTGTTTTCGCTCCACATGCACGATCCACTGTTTGGAACCTGTTTGCTTCAGTTCCTGGTCATTCTCGTCATGCCAGACATGAAGTCTTGGAGCATTCATCATCGCATCTGCGAGCTGCTCAGTGTACACCCGGAGGAACAGCCTATCCTGCATGGCAGCCGGATTCACGTGTGTGTTCTTGAGGAGGGTTAAGAGTGGAACTGTCACAGGCATCTCGACACCCACCTGTAGTTCGAATTCTGTGAGCCATCAGGTGGTCCTTCTGAGGTTCAGTGCGGTGCGATGTCGAGGGTTCAATGACCCCATCTGGATGTTGCACATACTGCAGCATGTTTAAGGTCTTGGTATATGGAGGTTTTAAATGGCTGCTATGTTCGGTAAAGTTCTCCAGCAGATTGTCTATAGGCAGCAGGACAAGTCGACATGACAGTCAGCACGACAGCCATGCCGTGCACTGTCCCACTGTGACATGGTCAGCGAACTGCTTCGTGACATCAACATTATCTACGAGTGAGCCAAGGTCACACCTCCATCTGATGCAAAGATACTGGCTGCCATAGAGGATGGAGCGCCAGCTCGTAGTACGAAAGAACACCTGACTCTACCGGAAGTTTGACAGCACCCAGGGCAGGGCACTCAACCTACCTGTGGCCCAAACCAACAGTTCTGTTATTCTAGTTCTCCAAAGGGCGAGGGTCGAACCCAAAGATCTACTAATGGTTGGGAAGTGGGAACCCATATTTAGCCTCCATGGCCAGGAAGAGCGAGAGATGCTGGAAAGCCTCCAGTCTGGAACAAATAACTACTTCAGGGAGGAGGTCAATGCCGCTGTAGCGGAGAGCCACGACAGCAGTCATGCAGAATGTACTCAGGAGGGCTTCACTGTTGGCCGCAAGGAGGTGCTCACTGTTTGCCACAAGGAGGCTGTTGAGCACATCTTCAACGAAAGAGGGTGCAGGAGATTGGCCAATAATCTGCCAGCATTTACGAACTTCCCAGATAACTACCAGTACTACCTCATCAAATCTACTCGCAAGTCAGATGCTAGGCGCACATGGCTAAAGTGAATCCTCCATGAGAAGTTCTAGAAGAAGAGAGTCCCAGACAAGGACCCTCAGTGGGTAGAGTTTCGGCGACAGTAGGAAACTGATGAAGTAGCTTCTGACGAAGTTCCTCAAGCTTCTGAGGATGGTCCTCAAGCATCTGACGAAATAGCGGAGACCGCGGACGAAGTTCCTCAGCCTTCTGATGAATGAAAAAAAGTTGCGGCTGACAGTCTGTCAGGGATGACGCATAGAGCAGGCTAGTTTCCTGGCTGGATTCAGCTTGTAGGTGAAGGTCTGTGCCTTTTCCAGAGATGGCTTGAAGTGTGACAGCTCACCTGTCTCCTTGTTGCTGAATATGAAGCGGTACAGATCAGCTGCCCTCTGTAAAGTCACCTTTGGTCTCCTTGAGGGTTACGCTGTCGTATATGGTCTCGAGCAGGGCACGCTCACACTTGGAGCTGAAGTATAGCAACCGGGCATTGTGGCGGGTGTCCGGTGAGATCTCGCAGGTGTACTTCTGAAAGAGGATGAAGACAGTTATCTTTGTGTGCCGGATGCGCCTGGAAATGTTGCTGAGGTAGGCGACTGTCTTCTTCTCCATTGCAGGGTCATCGATAACTAGAACAAGTGGGTCTGTCAGTCGGGCTGCCAGCAGCTTCTCCATCAGTGCTTGCAGGTTCTGCGTCTTGGTGATTGGGCCATTGTTCCATTGATCATTACTGTCAACCGCCTCAGTGGCGGAGTCAGACACCAGAAGGATGTATTGAGAGTGTAGATGTTCGGCCAGAAGAGCCCGCAGCAAGATGTTTTTCCCGTGTCCTGACGGGGCAATGATCAGCACCACCTGGCCAGCATCGGCCGGCCTACTGTCGAATGGTACAGACATGCATGCGGAGGATGGTTAGCACTTGGTTGGTGGTAGCCTCGTCTATATCTGGGAGACTAAACGACAGTACTTACTGCACCAGCTCTTTCGCCTGCAGAGCGGGGAATCCTGCACCTCCGGCGGATACGAAGGATCCAATGGGGGCATCAAGCATGAAATTCCAACAGGAGCTGAGAAGATAGTGTAGAGGGCCTGTGTCAGCACCCACAGTGTCTAGTACATCCAGTATCTATATGATAGATGCACAGGAGGCCATGACTATCCTGTCTGGAGGCTGGCGGTAGCACCTTTTTCACCATCGACAGTGATATTGCTCAGGCCGATGGTGCCTACCTTGAGATTCTCTCCATTCTGGATGAATGAGCTCCGTGGTTTCAGGAGATCCTTAACCAGGTCCTGTGCATAGGACTGTGCCATAACCTTGATGGCTCCAGCCTCATCGACTCCGAGCATACCTCGCATCGTCGCACTCTCCTTGATGCCCATCCCCTTGTATACAGTCTTGGCTTTGTTAATAGCCAATTGTCCTACTGTATCAGTGCTCCCAATGAGATCTCGGGCTGGGATGGTACCTCGCATCTCCCGCGGGTCTCCCTTCTCATCGAAGTCTAGGAAGGAGATAATGGCAACAGTGTCCTCTGAACTGAGGCGTGCCTCGCCCAAGTGAGCAAGATCGCATAGCTCTTTGCTTTCTAGGTCTGTGCTATATACAGACATCTTAAACCTACTAGTCCTACCCCCAGTGAAATAGTTGGGCTTATGAGGACCACGCAGTCAGCCAAGGGAATAGGTAGCAGTGCTCAGGATACTGGCCCTCTCTGCAGGGGCAGGCCTTGTGGGCAGTCCCCCATTCCCGAGCATTGGCAATCCTCAGTCCGTGTGCTCGACTATGGGCTACACACCGTCCTCCGGCACGCCATGCCTCATATGCTGCAGGGGTCTCGTGATCCATCACTCACTATTCAGAGGCTTTAAACGCAGGCGACGATGATCTCAGCCATTGCACTCGTTGCTAGCCCTAGAACCGCGGCCTCCATTAGTGTAACACGTTCACCCATGATCTTGGTGGCAGCAGTGCAGGCGGCACCACTGAGGGCGATCTTTGGGATGGGGTGAGTTATTCCGAGACAGTGCCCGGCCACCCCACTCACCACTGTAGCGAGTACAGCCGCAGTGGTGGCAGGAAGAACCTCATTTCCCCCTGTCATCTTCACCACGGCCACATTCTCCGCCATGTTACTGGCGACATGGACTGCCAGAGGTTTTGCTTTGGTCAGTAACTTCTGTGTCTTGGTTCGCAGCAGATTCTCCATCTTCTGAAGACTCACCTTGCTCTCGGGCAGTTGCTTCACGATCTGTACCGTTGACGTCATTGTTTAAGCACTGAGTATACAATGCGGTTAAACGTCTGTGTCCTCTGTCGAGAGAGCTAATAAGATCTTCCCAGTCTGCATCTGCCAGGTGTCTGGGTTGGTACTCAGGAATATTCATCTCTCTATTGAGACATCTTAAACATGTCCGGGCTCACGCTATGTGAGAAGTACTATGATGCTTTCCGGAGGGAGTTGAAGGACTACAAGAAGAAGACACCAGATGAGCTAGCACAGCTCTCCAGTGTTGTGCTGACAGAGGAGCTGACAGCTGTGAAGCACTATCTAGGATTTGCTAAGGGACAGATCTGCTTCCTTGAATACCTTATCATGGGCGGGAGTATCGTCGAGCAGCTCCTGCGAGCTAAAGGTTTCTACAAGGATCGGGAGTATCTGTCAGATGTTTTCCAGCAGTTGCAGACCGCTATGGCCTCACCTGACTCAGAGCTGAACAAGGCTCTGCGATACTACAAGCTGGAAAAACGATGCACTGTGGAACCATCCAGCCCTTGGATGTGCGTATTGGCAGTGTGTATAGGGGATGTAGAGCATGCCAAGCTGGTTCAGTGTCTCACCTTGGTCCCCACTGCTACTGTAGAGAGTCAGGATAGTCTTATAGCTGATTTGCTAGCAGCGGAGTAGACTGATCCCGAGCACCACGATAGCTAGACTTGACACCACTCATAGAGCTACCACGGGAAGTGGTGTCGTGTCGACTGGCTGCAGTGTCGGGGTCGGAGCTGCCATGGGAAGTGGCGTGTCGACTGGCTGCAGTGTCAGGGTCGGAACGACTGTATGGGCTGTACTACGCATAGGTGCATTGATATCAGTGTTGAAGCCGAAGTGGACACTGTGGGAACTCCCCTCGACTATCATGGTGTTATAGCCCCTGACTTGAAGGTCCTGGATGTTCACGATCATGTTGCTCGGAATCAACCATAGGAGGGTTGAAATAGCAACGTCAAGTTTGCGACGGGCCTTCTGCAACCCCTGCCGGAACTTAGCAATAAGACTACTGGGGTCTGCCACGATGATCATATCCTCAACGAGACTGATGAACATGGCCTGGACCTCTGTTCTGCTGACACCATCTGTGGAATGACGCAGCTTGGTATGTGCTGTAAGGAGGCAGTAGCACAGTGCTTCCAGGGACTGGTTGATCCGAACGATCCCTGCTGGGGTGAGGCCTGAGGGGGTGTGTGGGACAAAGTACTTCCACACATCTGGATAGTCCTGCCACAAGCCAGTGATGTGCATATTTTGCACCAGCGCTCCAGGGTCGGAGTCTGGATCGAACGAGAATGTCACCATCTTCTGACGGCCTACTCGTCGGGGTGTTCGATAGGGGAATCCTGAGTAGTCACGTCTCCGGTCACCGTACATAACCCCTAGACCACTGTTGTCACCACCATGCCATTGATAGGCTGGGTGAGCGCTGAACTCTCTCTGTAGTCTGCTGGCCGCTGAGACGCTATGACTGTTGAGCTGTGGGTTGAAGTCGTTTGTATCAGGGAGGCTTGCATCCAGCTCATGGAGGATTCGTCGCACCGTGAAGTACACATGGAATCTGAGAGAGCTGGCGATGAGCACAGCTTCAGGATTATCAGAATATGAGTGAAGCTGGGTGGAACTTACTCCACATCCTGCCGTGGCACACCACACGGCAAAGTTCAGCTGCTGATTCCAGTATGAGAGGCTTGGAGCAGCCATCCAAGTATAGCTTGCTTCGCATCCTTGATGGTGATGGGGCGGTTGGTCAGCAGTCGTGGGTTGATGGAGAAGCCGGTTCGGGACCGTCCATCCACTGTGATGGAGAACGATGTTAGCTCTGCTATATCATCCAGTAGGCCTCTCAGGCCAGTCAAGGGTGTACCCAGGAGGGGCGGTTGGCTCCGGATGACTATCGTGAGATTCAGTGGGAAGGCCATCTATACTGGTGTTCTTAAAGCTATCGTACAGGCAGCACACTATTTGTAATTGTCTTGACTCCAGAGACCAGCGAACTGACCTCGCCGTAACATCTCGTTTTTTAGCTCCTCCATATCAACCCGCCCACTGGAGCCTTTGAGGTATTGCTGTCGCACTTTAGGTTTCTCCGTGCGGTACAGGGCTTGGACCTTCAATATATGATGGTACTCTTCATCGGTGACCTGGCCATCCTCGAGAGCTTTGCTGACAGACTCGTCGATAGTCCGTAGCATACTCTGTGCCAGTGTCACGTACTTAGCCTGCTTCTCCAGCCTCCTTGTGATCTGCCACTGCCCCACCCCAAGCCTGTGGCCAAGACAGTGGCGGCTAGTGTCACGCCACCCAGCGGGATGGCGACGATGGCACCCATCCCTGTAGCGAGAGTGGCCACAGCTGCCACACCTGCACCGGCTCCAATCACACCCACAGCAGTGGCTGTATGCGTGAGGACGTTGTAGGCTGTCTTATATCGCCTGCGCGTTCTGCTGTACATTTCTGCTTCATGGTAGAGGTTCTGCCTGATGGTATCTATCTGCTGTGGATGGTACTTCCCTCGTCAGCAGGCAGGGAGGGATATAGTTCTGGTTGCTTCCGCCACTCTGATTTTGCCATGGTATATCTGGAGGATTAAACGGCATCACCTGCAGAATCTGCTCATGAGTCATAGAAGGGTTCATTTTGGAGAGCCTGGTGAACCGTACCAGCTTGCTGGTGTCGAGACAGATGGCTCTCAGACAGTGGTCATCCAGCACTATGTCGGGTGCCAGTAGCTTTCTGAGACGTGACATCTGGAACTTCACCTTATGACCAAGATAGTATGTCCGCCGCAGGATGGCTTTCTTGGTCTTACACTTCTGCGCCATCTCCTCTTCCCACTGTATGGCATCTGGCTCATACTCGTCTGTCAAGACACCTGGCTCATCGTCGTATGTGAAGACATCTGGCTCATCGTCGTCTGTCAAGCCTCCTGCATCCTGCTTACTCTCCTCCAGGGGGAAACCTTAACTGTTCCTTCGCCTCCTTGCAATGCTCGCGTTGTGTGGATACCAGCTCTCCCACTGTAGTCGCTCTCCTTCCTGTTGCAGTGCGAGCATCTGTTCGTTTAAGGCCTTTATCTGTGCAGGGGCATGAAGGGGCAACCCTGTAGCTGGATCTTCATCATCTCGGCAAAGGTAAGATATTCCTGGTGTGATATCATGTTGTCGTCAGGTCAATGAGTAATAAGAGTGTAAACTCTAAATGGGCGTCCGATATCCCATCCGTGCTGGCATACATGTTAATGGAGGGGCTGTCAAACAAGTGATTTACAGGTGTGAACAGGCTAGGACTGATAGCTTTCCATAGGTTGCTGTTGGCACCTGGGAGATACTCTATCGCGTCCCGGCTGACTTCTACCAGTGAGCTGCTGTGCACTGTCCAGAGGTTGATGTAGCACATCGGCGTGTATGTATGTTGTGCCACGCTGGGGCACCTCGAAGAGGAACCATTCTACACGGTACTGTACCACCCGTCTCCCCTCTAGAGAGGGTGAGATTACGTTCTCACCACCGGAGGGCAGCAGTCGGACAGTCGGCATGGTTATATTTCCTGTTTAAACCCCTCCTATAGCATGCTATGGAACCCATATTTGCTCACTCGACCGGTCTTTCTGACCTGGCAGATATGTACGCAGTTGATGCTGCCAAGGTAGAAGAGAGCGATGGCATGTCATTCGCCCCACAGTATGAAGCAAACTCAAAGGCATTGTCCCTCCACCCCATTGGTGGTGATGGGGTGGAGCTGCTCACAGACCTCAAGGATGTGTCGAAGGGGCGCCTGGGTCGCAACATAGATGGCCACAAGATCGTGTTTCGGTACGATTTCCCGAAGAGGAAGTACATCCTCGAGCCGTTGATTGAGCTCTCGGATACAGAGGTGGCAGACATCAACACCCTAAATAACGACCTCAGCTTTCATCTGGTCAAACCCTATTTGAGCGGTCCCCCGCTGATGACCCAAGATACTATGGGTGGTCCCATTATGCCGATGCGACTCTGGCAGAGACTACGTGTTTGTCTGAGCCTACACAGCCACATCTCCATCTAGAGGGCTACACCAATCACGATCATATGTCTCAAATGCCTATGCCCAGGGCTTGAGAGGGCGGTGGGGGCTACGGATCGCCGAACGGCTGCCAACTGAGGGCGGTGGTATCATTTTGCCTAGTAGTAGGGTCGGAATTAAAATGATACTACCTCCCTCAACTGGCAGCAGTTCGGCGATCCATGGTGGCTCCCACAGCCCTCTCAATCCCTGGGGGCCTCCATCTAGAGGCATACACAACTACATGTCTCAACAACCCTGGGGGCCTCCATCTAGAGGCATACACCAACCACATGTCTCAACAACCCTATGCCACAGGGATTGAGAGGGCGGTGGGGGCCACGGATCGCTGAACGGCGGCCAGTTGAGGAGTTACCCATTTCTGACGGATTAGAGTTTTTAAAGATTTTTTTCTTGGATTTCTAAAAATAATTAACATGTTTAATTGATTTCTGGATTTGGCGCAAGGAGGAAACTCGGGGACTTTTAATGTATTGTTACTAATCCAGTAGAGAAGCTGTATGCTAAAATCCAACTTTATAATATTTATTTCCTTGAAAAATACTCTTAGTCCTCTATTATACATAAATACGACATGTCCACAATTCAGACGTTCTCTGTATTTCAGATATCATGGCCGGACGTGAGTGCATTGCTAGCAAGATGGATGCGATCCATCACTGCGTGGTTTCAACAAATTCTGCTGCCATGGCCGAAATTAGAGAAGATGCGTTGCTGGAAGAGATTTTGAGCGAAAATATCTCGCCTTCCCACTATTGTCCGTCAGTATCACTATACATTGTATCGCATAATACGTTTATATTCTATCGCGTACAATTCACTAACCAATATAGGGACCCAGTTCTAGATAAGCCCTGCCCATTTCTATCTCAGCTCCGTCCACTTTCTAGCATGTTGGAATCGATTTGAAACTTTGAAAGTCAAATAAATTTCTTAAATTGTAAATTCATCAAAGATATATACAACTCGTACACGTCTTCTAGCGTTCATATTTTCACTGCTGTTGAACGTCGCACATCTGGATGAAGCTGGCTGCGCTAGCCAGGGTGTTTTATCCCCGTCCAGCTTGTAATTGAGGGATGTTGGTATTAAAGTGATGCCAATCTCGTCTCAAATGTTGTATTGTACCGATAGATTATGGTTTATAGATTCCATGTCAGTCATATCCTGTCACATTCCCTTATCCGTATCACAATTATCTACTTTGTAATATCGTGTAAATGTTGAACGGTGATCGCCGCCATAGTGTGTGATGTCATGTAAGTGCCAATGCATTATAGTATTTGTTATATAATACTCATCTTGTTGAATATTTTGGAACTAATTTGACTGGAAGTTGTTGCCAAATTAGTTTCAAAATATTCAACAACTTATCTGTATGCTGGCTTTTACAACACATTGTCAAACTATAGATGGCACCTCTATGACTGAGCGTATATACCTAGGCAGATACATTAGAATATTTCTGATTGGTTGAAATGTAAATTATGGCAGCCATCATAGGGCGTAGAAATGTACCAACATTTAGCTACTAAAGCCTGAATATCTCTCTTTAGCTGCATGATAAAAAGCTTAAAATTACCTGCATAGTTTATGAGTGGCGTGTTAGATCACCTGAATAGCTATCAAGAGATGAGATTAGTTATCCTTTAACGGCCGGTAGTTGCGCTGCTGCTGATTGAAGCGTGATTAGCCCAGCAAGATCTGTGTAACTGTTTCTTGATTTAAAGAGAATTAATTTTTATCTGAGAGGGAGCGCGATAAGACAAGTCTTATTACCGCGTCTCCCATACAACTATGTTACAGAGTAATGCACCTCTCCATTTTGCGCTATGCCATGCCCATCTCTAGATAAGCTCCACGCACACCTTGCTCCTGTTGGGATGGTTCGATCCCTTAACTCCATAGCTATCAATTTCCAGTAAACTATACAGGTAAGCTGTTAAATATTTGGAAACAATTTGACCGGGCGTCCAGTCAAATTAGTTTCAAGATATTCAACATAATGTTTATTGAATGGTAAAGAATACAATTCGTACAACACGTCGGACTATTAAGCGTTAACGGCGGACTATTTCGAATCATACACGTCACTTAGTTGATTATGGCGTCATATGATGGATGGATTAACTTGGAAAGTTCCATTGTTGTAACCGGATTGTCAAGTCAGTTAGTTCTAAGCTTTGTGAGTCGAGAGCTTGTAAATTGTAATACAGAAAGTATCACAGAGAGGAAGACTATATTTGCATTCTGCGATCTTTGTTAACCCTTCAACCGCCTTCTCAAGTGCGTTACCTTCTGCTTTATAGCGGGAGAATATATGAGCAGATGGGATGCAATTTGTATTTGGCTGCCAGATGGATAGTTAATGAATTTACCATCACCACCATTTTTAACTGCTTCAAATGCGGACCCATCAGCGAAGACATATACCCATTGGTTGTTTGCTACGCTTCACATAAGACTTCCAGTGATAGAGTACTTAGTTCCATAATGGAATGCGAGCTCTTGTTAAAAGCCATGTATGGAATCTTTGATGATAACGCCTTATTGAGTCAGGTGTTGTTGTACTGGGTTATGGACACAAAGTGGTGAGGGTTCCATATTCGGCTACGTATCAAAAGAGGCTTGCGAGACTTTGACGTTTACGTCTTCTTTTTGATGGTTTTTGCATTCTCACATACATTGGGTCGTCATAAGCTACACTTTACGGACCCATGCCATTTTGATTCTGACATCAGCTAATATGTCACGTATTGATTACTGTATGACGTCAGTTACTTGAGTAACAGCTTGGATCATTCTATTGTGTGTGGAAAGCAATGTCAATGATAAACGCATAATCATTGATATACGGTCTACACATGCTCGAACTTAAGACTCAGGTATGTTGGTGTGGGGTGGGGTGGTGGGGTAGGGTGGGGTGGGGTGTGTGGGTTGGGGGTGGTTGGGGGGTTGTGGTGGAGAGGCTGTGCACAGGGTCTGAAATTCTTACCGGTGGTTGGGTGGGGCGCTATTTGGCCACATCAGTCTCTTATAAGGTGCAGCTCAGAAATAGTTTTAGATATTTTCAAACTCAATATTGAATAAAAAATACACTGTTGAATATTTTGAACATAATTGGATTGGAAGACATTGCTGCCTCAGACAGCAATGTCGTCCAATCCAATTATGTTCAAAATATTCAACAGAACAGTTTTTACATCGTATTCAAGATTATTTTCTTTTGGAAACGTGGTGACTGATTCACGAGTTGTGCTATAGGTGTGGCATCTATGCATATAACTTGAAACTACGCAGGGCCACCAAGATATTAAGACAAATTTGTGTCACTTTCTGTGGACCCTGGATATTTGGGGACTCGGAACAAAAATGCACTTGTTTCACAGCCTGAAGTTCGACCCTGGGTCTAAAGGCCGAACATTCCCTTGCAAGATATTTTCTAAATTGCCAGGTTAAATGTAGGATGGATACGAACATAAATTGGACCCTCCCTGCGAGAACACTTGACTGTAAACTAGTAAGGGTTTTAGCAAAAATTAATACGATTCGGTGATTAACAAATTTCGTTTAAAAAAACCAATCGTTGCCATCGCTGCTTTCTGGTATGTAAGAAATCCATTACTGGCATTATGGACCTCTGATGCTACATGCACCTAGTAACTTCAGGGCTGTTTCTTTATGAATTTCACCAGGAAGGTCAAAGTTCACGGTCATAGTAACGATGCTTGTAGTAAATCTCCTTGAAAAGTATTGGCAATTAAATGGTTAATTGAAATAAATAGTCTTTTGAGCGCTTTGAGGCGTTGTTGGCACAAGAGGGGCTAAAGTTAAAGACCAGATATATTAATCGCAAAAGTACTGGATTGGAAGCTTTCCCGATACATGAAATGACCAAGATCAATGGCCATAATTTGTGGTAATCTGAATGTATGGGTGTGGTTATGGATCGAGGTTAGGCTGCGAGTATAATTGTATGAAAAAGTACTTAGTTATATTATTATGGGTTCAAGGGCGATATGTAAGATAGAACGATTTTCATATTCATATTGTTGTTGTTGTTGTTGTTGTTGTTGTTGTTGTTGTTATTATTATTATTATTATTATTATTATTATTATTATTATTATTATTATTATTATTATTATTATAATAGGTTAGTAGAAGCTCTTGGTAGCTGTATATCCCGGGTGGTCAGCTCGTGTGATCAACGTGCCGCTAATGCCCTTTACAACTTGGAAGCAGCGCCGAATGGCAGATGTTCTCAAATGGACCTTTAAGCGCTTGACTTCAATGGAAACTAAAGCCCATGGACGCTCTTCTATGCTTTCCTTTCATATACCGGTTATCGTGCTATCTCTTCTTCCTATTCTTCTTCTTCATCGCGTTCTTCGTCTTCCACTCCTCAGTAATCTGCAATATTTGATATAAACACAGGACTATTGCGATATTACAAATATACTCAACTTCATTAAGTGGTTAGCGTCCTGGCGTTCTTATACAGTGATCCCGGTTCGTATCTCTGTGTGTGACGATCTAACTATTGCTGGAAACATAGGCGACCCCCTCCGCTTCTCGTTGTCTGTCTGTCCGTCCGTCCGTCCGTCCCTTCCTCCCTCCCTCCCTCCATCCCACTCCCTCCTTCCCTCCCTCTCTCTCTCTCTCTCTCTCTCTCTCTCTCTCTTCTCTCCTTCCATCCATCTCTCCATACCACCTTCCCTCCCTCCTCCCTACACTCTCTCCCTCCCTCTCTCTCTCGCCTCACCATCTCTCCCTCATTTTCTCCCTCTCACTCCCCCCTCCCTCTCTCCCTCCCTCAATCCCTCCATCTCTCACACCCTTTCGCGCTTTCTCTCCCTAGCTAGCTTCCTGTCTCTCCCTCCACCCCTCTCTCTCCCTCCTACTCTGTCACTCTCCACCTTCTCTCCCTCCCTCCCTCCCTCTCTCCCTCCCTCCCTCCCTCTCCCTCTCTCTCTATAAATCTCTCTCTCTCTCTCTCTCTCTCTCTCCCCCCCTCCCCTCCCACTCTTCATCTCGCTCTCTTTCTCTCGCTCTCCACCTCCCTCTCCTATTCTCTCTCAATCCCTCGCTTTCTCTACTTCACTCTCCCTCCATCCCGCACCCTCCTTCCCCACTACTTTTCCTCCATCAATTCCCCACACTCACCCATTCCATCTCCCCCACCCCTTTTTCCTCCCTCTCTCTCTCTCTCTCTCTTGTGCGCGTACGGACGCACGCACGAACGTATAGAATAAAAATAATCATGTATGACGTAATGATTATGACGTCATCACACACGCCACTTATATAATTATGACGTCATATGACGTCAGATTGATAGAAGGATACTCTGGAAAGGTGAATTAACCCAGGATAAGGAACCCGTGATTTGGCAGGATATCAAGTCATTACCAGAACTACTATTGTACTCGGTGTACGAAGACATCTCAGGTTGTCCGCTGTATTGAGGTAAACAACATGGCTGTTCTTTAAACACGTGGTTGCGTGTCTAATAGAACCACCACTGTGTGGCTGAGACGGACACTTCTCATAGAGGGATATATTTCTAGCCATGCCCCACCCATTTCTAGCTAAGCTCCGCCCACTTTTGCGCGTGTTGAAATCGATTTTAAATTTTGAAACCTGAATTTCCAGAATCTAAATTTCAAGCTAAATGTATAGGTAAGCTATTGGATATTTTGAAACTACTTTGACTTGGAGGTGTAGCTGCCTATGGCAGCAACAGCTCGCAAGCAAATTCGTTTTGAAATATTCAACAGAATGATTATGAAGTTGTAAACTTACTAAAGACATAGGCTACATTTCGCACACTTTCTTGACGGAGGTGTGATGCTCATGCGCATACCCTCGCTATGGGGGGGGGGGGGGGAAGAGTTGTCGCGACGGCCGATTCAGTAAATCTCAATTGCGCATCACCGGGTATTCACTTACTGGGTGACGCAGACGATCAGCTGCATATAGGCTATATAAGCTTAAAAAATTACTAAATTTTCTTTTGGTAAAAGACGCAAATTTACATATTTTTATCAGAAATGAAAAAATTGTATTGGCTATGTTAATCTGCCACTTTATTCGACTACGTAATAGGCTTAGTAACAAAAACATATTATTTTGGAGACTATACACCCTACGAAAAATGTCGCTTTTGAGAGGATCGCGCATGAGCGATATTCAGGTGATCGAAAGGATGCGTGCCCAAGACGTTTTAATTTTTTATCATTCCGTCAAAGAAAGATATATATTATTTCAAAACTAAATGCTGACACAACTCTCCACCCTATGACCCTCATAATGCTGCTTACTGGGCCACGGCACGAGACAGTACTGATCGGCGGCCCCGTATTGGCCATTTATAGGCCTATTATCACTTGAGGAGACAAAAATAGCGCTGACCGCAGTTCAACGTTAACGCTTTGTTAAAAAGAAAATACACGTATGTGCTGGGAAATGATTTATCCCTGATACATCCGGGTTACTGGGCCGTGACTGGACAAATACCGGGCAGTATAGGTCCGGTACTGGTCCAGTACTGACCCAGTAGCCCGGATGTATTAGGGATATGGAGGATATAAACCATAATCTATCAGTAATTAAACAACATTTGAGATGGGATTAATATCCCTTTAACGACAGGCAGGCGCCCACAAATCTACACCCCGTCCAGAATCAACCACACTAATTTGCAGCTATTACATTTACATATATCACAGAATATCACTCATGTCAGTTTCAACAGAATAGTCTATATGTGCATCATACAAGCTATTCTATTGAAAAGGACAGAGTTATTACCGATATAGATATAGGCGTATTGGAAGTTTGTATAATGTCAAGCAAACTGGTATCATTAATTGGTTTGACCCCCCCCCCACACACACACCCCTCTCCCACCCCTCTCTCTCTCTTTCTCTCTCTCTCTCACTCTCTCTCTCTCGCCCCCCCCTCTCTCTCTCTCTCTCTCTCTCTCTCTCTCTCTCTCTCTTCTCTCTCTTCTCCCTCCTGGTTTCATTGCTTTCCCCCACTTCTCCCTGAGTCACCCCCTCTCTCGCCCCCCCCCCCTCTCTCTCTCTCGTGCGAGCACGGATTTATATCAATAACCCTTTCCACGCTATCCATCCATCATATGACGTCATACTTAACTACGTGACGTGTAGAATGACATCATAATCAATGCCGTCATTATGACGTCATGAATGACGTAGATAAGTATGTCGCGACAGCATAATTGAAGACGGACTACGCGTTGTTGTAAGAATTGTATGTATTTACTATTTAGTAAAGATTCTGTTGCATATTTTGAAACTAATTTGACTTGGCGCAGTTGCTGCTATAGGCAGCAACAGCGCCCGTCATATTAGTTTCACAATATGCAACAGCTTTTCTGTATAGTTTTCTGGAAATTGATAGTCAGGGAGTTCAGGGATCGATTGATCCCATCACGAGCGAGGTGTGGGAGGAGCTTAGCTAAAGATGGGCGGGGCTGAGCAAAAACTAGAAAGATCCATTGGTAGTGATGTCAGTGAGGATTGAACGACGTAATGGAGGTAATGGTTTTGTAAGAGGGACAGCTGGCACAGTGATGAGGCCGTGTTGGGGCTGCAGTAGCTAGGCCTGCTGGGTAGTGGCGGTGGGTGACAGAGGATGTGCGTAAGAGGTGCAACATAATTTTGATGGTGTGTGACATGATTCTTCATGTGGATTTAAAAAATAGTAATACAGTGTGTTTAGTAGAAAAATCATAATACGTGTTGTCACCTGTCATAATAATCAGCACTCGTACGCCATCTAAGAATAGGCCAAGTCCATCATGGACCCATAGCCTTAATTGTTGTATAATATACCCTACACCGCGCTTTTTCTACAGAATTAGTGAAAACAGCGAATATCTGAAAGAACTATGCATCAAAAGAGCAGATGACCTGGAAAACAGGATCACTTGCGACCCTGACCAGGAAAAAGCTGAGCCAATCAGGGAATGGTTCAGAGATGAGTTCACTGATACACAAAATGAGCCAATATCTCCACTTTCCCAGTCTGACGACGCAGGCCACGCAAAATATTCAACAGCCTACAAGTACAGTTGTCTGAAAATTGAGATTCAGGGAGTGCAGGGATCGGTCGACCCCAACATGGGCAAATCGTGGGTGGAGCTTAGCTAGGGATGGGCGGGGAATAGTTAAAACTGTATTCATCCATTAATTCAATGTCTCCAGAGATATCATCAGTTACATGATTTTCACAAATTCATGTCTGTATTTCAAATTATCACTTTAATTACTAATAAAACACTCACATGGATAGCTTGATGTCCGAGGCCCTGAACCGAATACTTGCAAGCATGCACATGCACACACCCATGCACACACGTACGCACACGTGTATGTGCAAGCGCACACGCAATTAGCACAAAAATCAGCGTTAATGAGTTTTAGAGGGACTATTCTGCAATGATATGGCATGCTCCAGATCTATACTAGCTGTGCCTTCTGGTAGGATCTATATACATATATGAGGAACCAAGTCAGAAACCAAGAAATGGTTATATTATTTTGACGATCTAGCATCAACAAAGAACCGTGCATATTTCGATTCTGACATGAAAACGTCAGCTGAACTAATGCCTCTCCTCTTTAATCAAGTCACAGGAAAAGAACCTCCACTTCCTCCAGTATCTGATAAAGAATGATTTACCCGTCCTTTGGAGGACTGAGCAGAAACAGGGGTCAGCCCGCCCACTAGATGCCACAGCTGCAATGCTGCTGAAGAGGATCTAGTACACTTCCTGGTTAGGTCTCCCCAGCTGCATTATGTGAAGAAAGCATACGTTGCGGTGTTACAGCATAACCTGGGTCATATCGGCCTCAAAGCAAACAAATTGAATTACTTTAGTAAACAGTGGGGGTAATGTTTGTAACAACCCGGAAGTTAAGTTGACATTTTTATTGTTGTTCACCTTGCCCCTCCTCCAACATACATGTTACATCTTCCCCTAATAGGAAGATTGTTAAAAATTAAATTTAATAAAGAAACTAAATTATAGGGAAATAAAATAAAGTACTGGTTACATTATAATAATATATGTTCATATGTTAATGTTAATTGTTTCTCTAAACATGATAAACGTAAGTCAATTAAACACATTGTCCTCACTATTCCCCTCATTCTTCAACATTGTTCAATTAAACGTGCAGGATGCTTACTTGTCTGTCCGCTTTTAGTTGTAATGGCAACCGGTTGATCAGGTAGTGCATGGCACATTATCTCTGGATAACGTGCCATGTCACAGGCTTGTGGGGTATTTGCTTCCAGTTCATCATTAATGTCAATTGACAAGTCTTGGAATTTCTCTCTAGTCTTCAAATAAGTCACGCCGGTTACGTCTGAAGATCTAGCCATGTTCAGTTACTACACAATAAGAACGAGGAGACACTTCCTCCATAACTCTTGCCTTACTGTCCCAACCATGTTTCCCCCGAATTCCCACAATATCATGATCATTCAGTTCCTTTAGAGGATTTGCACTCCGATTGTACATTTTACGCTGCTGTGTGCAGACACGATCACAAGGTGACTGGCTTCTCAACTGTTGTTTGTAGTTAGAAGCGTCTGGAAGCCTAGTTACCAATTTTCTGCATAGTAACAGTTCTGCCGGAGATTTACCACACTCTAATGGGGTTGCGCAATATGACAGCAGTGACAAGTGTGGGTCTTCATTATTTTCATTTGATTTCTTAAGTAAACATTTGACTATTTGAACTGATTTTTCAGCAAGACCATTACTTTGGGGATATAGTGGGCTAGATGTGATGTGTCTGAATTCATAATGATTTGCAAAATTCTTAAATTCAAAGCTGGAATATTGAGGACCATTATCTGCCACTACAATTTCTGGAATACCATGTCTTGAGAATATTGACTTGAATCCATGTATGACATGCTTAGAAGTTGTGTCTGATAGTATAATAATTTCTGGATACTTAGACATGTAATCAACAACTATAAGGTAATCTTTCCATGACAAATGAAACAAATCAGATCCAACTTTCATCCATGGGGTGGTCGGGATTTCATGCTGTTTTAATGACTCCTTCTGTTGCTTGTATCTATGTACCCGACAAGCAGAGCAGCTACTGACAACTTGTTCAATCTCGTTGGACATACTTGGCCAATACAGTACCTCTCTGGCTCTTCGCTTGCACTTGGTGATGCCCAAATGACCTTCAAGTATTCACTTTATCATTTCATCTCTCAGCATTGTAGGAACTATGATTCTATTTCCTTTTAATAGAACACCATCTAGTAATGTTAATTCGTCATGAAACTGATTGCATGGTTTGCATGATTGTCCATTTTCCCAACCATTCAGCAAATGTCGAATCACTTTCTGCAATTGAGTGTCGTTGGCAGTAGCTTCTGCACACTGCTTCCATTTTTTCAATGAAATCGGTAATGCTGACTTTATCAGATAAATGTGAACATCTAATTCTTTCTCCGTTGAACTAACAGGTGTTGATTGAGGATACGATCTGGATAATGCATCAACTAACACAAGCTGCTTACCAGGTGTATATTTAATTGTTAAATCATAGGCGCTAAGTTTGAGCATGAGTCTTTGAATCCATGGTGTGCAATAAGTGGCTTGTGGTCAGTTTCTATTACTATAGTGGCACCGTACACATATTCATAAAATGTAGTACATCCAAACACAAGTCCCAAAGCCTCTTTCTCTATCTGTGCATATCGTGTTTCAGTTGGTGTCATAGCACGTGATGCGTAAGCCACTGGCAACCAAATGCCATCATGATCTTGGAGTAACACTGCTCCCAGACCATCTTTGGATGCGTCTGTAGAAATTTTGGTCTTTCTTTTCTGATCATAGTACTTTAATACTGGTTCTGTGGTGAGGGTTTGCTTTATCATTTCCCATTCTCGTGTGTGGTGGTCTTCCCTGTCCCAACATACATTGTCTTGTAGTAATTTTCTAAGTGCTATTGTTCTCGCTGACAAGCATGGTATAAATTTTCCAAGTTATTTGATTACTCCGAAACCTCTCTGTAAGTCATTAAGACATGTAGGCATTAGCATGTCTTTGATCACACTGATCTTCATGGGATCAGGTTGAACCCCTTGACTTGTGTATCTGTCACCTAAGAATGTAAGCTCCTTTACTCTGAATTTGCACTCAACACAATTGAGCTTGAGGTTGGCTTTTCTGGTTCTTTCCATCACTTTATGCAATCTTTCATCGTGTTCTGTAAGTGTGCGCCCCCAAATACCAATATCGTCAATGTAGATATGTACACCATCAAGTCCCCCAAATATCTGTTGCATCGTTTTGTGAAAAACATCACTGGAAGAGCAGATTCCAAATGGCAATCTTTTGAAGCAATGTCTTCCAAATGGTGTGTTGAAAGTGCATAGTTTAGAGCTCTCTTCATCTAACAGTATTTGCCAGAACCCCGAAGAAGCATCAAGCTTTGAGAACCATTGAGCACTAACCATTTCATTTGTAATTTCAGTTTTTGTAGGAATGTGGAAATGTTTTCTTCTTATGCTGTCATTAAGATCTTTGGGATCCAAGCAGAGTCTCAAGTCGCCATTGTCTTTCTCCACAACAACAAGAGAACTAACCCAATCTGTTGATTCATCAATCTTATCCACTACTCCAAAGTCGATCATGCGATTAAGTTCCTTACGAACTCTGTCTCGGAGAGCCACTGGAATCTTTCTAGTCGCATGGATGACAGGCACTGCACCTTCCTTTAGTTGAATGTTGTGCTTCACTGGTAGGCATCCAATACCTTTGAAGATATCAGCATACTGGGCCATAAATGCTTTGATTGCTCTCGCTGGACTGGGATGTTCCATGTCAGGGGTTTCTAAACATTCATGTATGATTGGCTTAGTATCAGATACACCTTTACAGGCCAGAAATGGATTCTCTGTGTTTATTATGTGTATTCTTTTAACAATACCCAATGTGTCGCTTGTGTTCAGACCAAATATAGGTTGGGAATCTGTGGGTACTACTACGAACACAGCTTTAATTTGTTTTTTGGCAAATTGTATGTTTACATGACACCCTCCACTAATGGGAATTTTTTCACCATTGTAATCTGTTAATACTATATTTTTCTTAATGATTCTAGGTTTGTTTATTAAGCTATTGTAATCACTGAGTGGCAAACTGTTAACCTGGGCACCAGTATCAATTTTAAATGGCATTAATGAATCATTTATGTTAATACATGAAATCCATTCATTAGCCCCGCCCTCTTTACTGTCTATAGACCCAACAAAAAATTAATGTTAATCACTGCTAGAATCAGTATCATATTTCCTGTCATCTACTGTATGTATTCTCTTGGAACAGAACAACTTGGCAAAATGATTTTTGCCATGACATGTGTGGCATTGCTGTCCATATGCTGGACAGTTCATGATTTCGTGTTTATAGCCACATCTGTTACACAGTTTATCACCACTTTCTGATGACGGGAAGTTCCCTTTTCGTGTATTACGTTTGTATTGTTTTGACTCATGTGAGCCTGAAGCCAATGGAAAGGCACGCTTATCATCCCTTTTTACTACTCCTGCTATTTGAGTTTGTTTACGGTACCGGTACGAAAGATTTATTGCATTAACATTTTGTTCATCATTTTCTAATGTTTTCATGTGGGCATGCGAGTTTCTGAATTGCCTTCTGTAATGTCAAATCCGTCTCGCCTAATAAACGTTCGTTGACCTTTCTATTTACGCATCCAATAACAATTTGATCCCGAATTAACGAATCCGTCAGTTCACCGAAATTGCATGTATGGCTTTTTGTTTTAAGATCAGTCACGTAACATTCTATTGGCTCACCTTCTTTTTGCATGCGTGAACGGAACACGTGTCTTTCATATGTCTCGTTTTTCCGTGTAGTACAATAGTTCTGGAATTTATCAAGTAACACATCGTATTTGTCCTTCTGCGTATCACTGAAGGTAAAAGTGTTAAAAACCTCTATTGCTACCGATCCCGCGACTGTTAGAAGTAGGGAAATTTTTCGGGAATTTGTCTTTTATTCAGCCCCGACTGCACGGATATATAATTCAAATTGTTGTTTGAAAGTTTTCCAATTTTCGTCAACATTACCACTGAAGCTTAACTCGCTTAGTGGACGAATTTGGTCCATTGTTTACGTCGGATGGCAGCGGATTATCTCACTCCGATACCATGTAATGTTTGTAACAACCCGGAAGTTAAGTTGACATTTGTATTGCTATTCGCCTTGCCCCTCCTCCAACATACATGTTACAAGTGGTAAGTATAAAGTGGGCCTAGCGAAGGAAACTCGGGTAGCTAGAAACGATGACGACGATGATGACGGCGGCGACAGCGGCGGCTGCGGTGGGCAGTGGTGGCGCCAGTGGCACCGGCGGCAGTGGCCTAAGCACGAAGTGGCACTAGCTTAGAGAAGGAAACTCTGGTAGCTAGAAACGACGACGACGACGACGACGACGACGACGACGACGACGACGACGACGACTGCATATAAACTGTCCTTGACTGGAGTAAATTCTTTTTAGCTGCCATGACGTACTTGAGAAGAACTCCCATGATATGTGCTTCACGCTCCACCGAGAACGTAAGACGCTGCTGACTCCTGAGATGACAATCAGAGATAATGATAATAATAAGAATACTAATAATCAGCAAACGTATATCCGCATATGAAAACACGAAAGTGTGTGCTGCCATAACCCCACCTAATAGTACACAATTATGTTACATTAATCTTGTTGGGAGGTTGGTCTGGAGATCATCTGTTTCATTACCACACCATTGACAATACTTTTTAACGAATCCCTTCAATGAATGATCCCTCCTGCAAGACTGAAAAAATGGATAAATCATACCGGATCTTCAAGAAAGGTAAAAGATGATCAACAGTCAATCGACCTTCCGGTTTTAGCTACGCTACGCCCATCTCAAGCTAAGCTCCAGTACTGAGCGGCATTCCACAGTTCAGTGTACTTGATCCAATACTATCCATCTGTTTAATTAATAATGACATGCCAGGAGTAGTAGAAGGTATGATTAAGCTTTTTGCAGATGACACCACGAGTTAACACCAGAACTGACCCTGATTCACGCCCAAATACCCGAATGACGTAAAAGATTGGTCAGATACATGGCGACTCCATTGTAATGCGACTAAAGGCAAAGTTATGGCGTACCTTTTAGCACCGATTTCGCATGCGTCTCTACGCTGCTGACCTATATGCCAGCAACGCCTGTATCAAAGGCTGACTTGCTTAATTATATATTATATACGTATGATTCTCATTTATTTAATGACGCACCGATAGGAGACATACTTATATTTTCCCGGAACAGAATTGGCCGGGATTTCGGAATCTGTAAACCGTTTCAGAATCCGTTCAGTGTAAACTGAGATATTAACGATTAAAGTTTCCACAAAATCAGATGTGCGAGAAAACTACATAAGCTTCCAGCAAATTTTTACCGTGTGAAATTTAGGTCACGTGGTCAGTTTCATGGGCTATCCCCTGTACGATCATTAGCTACTTTAACTTCACGTCTTCATCTGTGGCGATTCTTCTCTATAAAAGGAGATGATTTCTCATCTCAACATGCTGTGCTGTGTTGAATATATGTTCTTATAACGTGTTATGGTGAACTTCCGACAATGGCGAGTCAATTACCTTTCATCTGGCTCAGTCAGTTAAAACACGCCTGCCCCCATCATAAACTGTTTGACCGATTTTCTCTCCGTAGATACAATAATTCCAGCATCCAGCTTTTTCAGGTGATTTTCCTGGGAAACAAAAACTTTCCCAGAAGTTCCATCTAAGACTTACGGAACCTTTATTCGTCCTCGATGGCCACCTGAAAATTGTATGCCTGTCAAGATTTCCTACAGCAAAGATGAAGTCATAGTAAATTGGACATTTCTATTCTGAACCTGTGACGTCCAGTAATGTCCCGTACACTTCTACAGTGAATTCGAAGATCCACGCAGATTTTTCCCCATCGTATATTCTTCAAGCTAGGATATGTTTGCCCTAAGCGAACGATTCTGTTCGGCTTTCCATTTCTCTTCAAATGTGTCTTTAAGAAAGCAGAAGAATCTTTATTTCTAAGATCACGTATCTTCACTGGACTGGAGATCGACTTCTGGCCATTTCAGTCAGAAGTAGAACACTGTTAGAAATCGTCTTCAAGTTTTTGTTGTTACTTCGTTTTTGTAACTTTATCGTGATTCCCATTGTGAACACTCATTCTCTTGACTGTCTTTCGTGTCATAAACACTGATCATTCTAACCAGGTAACAACATTTAGCTCCCCCGTCAGTGCAGAACAGCTACCTATATCCAGTAATTTAGCTGTCTTTCCAAATGTATAATATCAGACAATCCATTCCCCTTTGTATTATGACAACAGTAGCAAGATTTCCCTGGGCTCTCACGCTTTCTTCATCTCATCTGAAGCAGTGACATCTTTCTGTAAACACTAAACAACGATATTCCTTTCGTGCCTAAGTTCCCGATACTTCCAGCATCCATGTTGCAGAGCATACTGTTGGCGTCAGCAATGCCGCATACAAGAACTTCTTGAACCTGGCTGTCGTTCGTATTCCCCGGAGAGACATGTGTTTCACTCTTTCTAACCTAGGGCTGTCGCTAAGAGCGTCTGCCTCGATAGAACACCGGAGTTCGAAAATCCATGTGCCATGATTCGTTTCGTCCACTGAAGTCCGTTCTTTATCTGAGGAACCATTGGTTCTATCACTGTTTGTCTAGATGTTGATGTTGAGACTCAGGTTAGCTGAAGATTCAGTTCGACCTCATCTGAAACATGTCCATGAACATCGTGTACTGAACAATAATTTGTGTTCATATACACCTGTGCAAAAGTTAAGCACCACCCTATTTTTACGCACATGCGAGGGTATATTCATGTGCTATGAAGAAAGCAATAGCATAAACATTTATGTACCCATCCATCTTAGTGCAAGAGGTAATAATGCAACTAGAGGAATGCTGATTATTATGGTGGGGAAACACTGTATGTTTTTGTTTGAACTTGAAAACGAGGCCTGAATATGGTTACGTTGACACAACTGACAACTATTGCCCTACAGTTGACACACGTGGCTAGATTGTCATTAATGGTGTCTGAAAACGAAGTTTAACATCTGTGCACGAGTTTGAGACTGCCATTATTAATACCGGGTATATCCACCTTGTGCCTGGATGACGGCCTGGACACGACGTCTCATGCTGGTCACCAACCGACTGATACGCCATTGTGGTATTCGTTGCCATTCAAGATGGAGTGCGTCTGTTAATTCCTGTAGGTTCTGCACATGAGGATCCCTCCTTCTCACCATGTTTCCCAGAATGTCCCAGATATGCTCAATAGGGTTCATGTCAGGGCTCCTTGCTGGCCATGGTAGGGTTTCGATGGCATTCTGGCGGAGGTATTCATGCACAGCTCTAGCACGATGTGGTTGGGCGTTGTCATCCATGAATATAGGGTGGGTTCCAGGTGCATGATTTACAAAATGAGGGACCACAACTCTATCCAGTATGGAATCTTGATATCTTTGTCCATTTAGTGTTCCAGGTACAGTCAACAAATCCAGCTTACAATCAAATGAGATGCACCCCCATATCATAACGGAACCTCCACCAAATGGAACTTCTTCCATGATGTTACGTTGGTCGTACGCCGTGCGTCTGGACCTCCATACACGAGTTCGACCATCTGTGGCATGAAGCAGGAACCGACTTTCATCGGACCAGTGTACCCGTCTCCAGGATCTCATGTTCCAGTGTCTTCTTTCGTTGCACCACCTCAGACGCTCCTCTTTGTGGTGTGCAGTGAGGAGAGGACGTCTGACAGGTCTCCTAGCTTTCATGCCAGCAGCATACAGTCTCCTTTTGACGGTAGACATTGACACTCTATTGCGCGTTTCCCATTGCTGGCTGAGCACTCTGCTGTTGGTGAATGGAGATCTCCTAACAAGGCGTACTAGGGCTCGATCATCACGGGCAGTAGTCTTCTTCGGTCTTCCAGATCTAGGCCTGTCCTTCACCTCGTTAGTTTGCCCATGTTTTGCAATCAAACGACTGATTACAGTATGGTTAATGTTCAGCTGTCTGCCAATCTCTCTGCATGACATACCAGTGGTATGCATGCCTATGATTTGCCATTTCACACGATCACTTAACCTTCGTCTTGCCATAGCGGTTCACAATCAAGAGCTAATTCTCTCTGTACAAATAAACCACAGTCATGAACACACAATTCCTAATCTTGTAGCCTAAATCTGTATGTAATGTTCTACACCTCAAACTGGACTTTTACATAACTGAACACGTGTGCTGTTTCCCGCCACGCACGGACATCAAGCGGCGTGAAGTCATGCATGCATGTGCATTTCGTACTTGGAATTATGTCAGCTAACGCGGAGACAAAAAGTATGGCAGCCTAGTTGTACCATCATGTTTCTACGTTCTATTGTTTTTTCTGGTGCTTAACTTTTGCACAGGTGTATATATTAATATATTTATACTGGATATAAAAATTCACGAAAATGTAGGTTATATGAGTCTAAATACATTTCATTATAAGTGGCCCTATTTTTAATAAGGAAATGTATATATTGAAGGAAAAATGTCAGTCGAATCGAGTTTTGTCAGCTGTGTCAACTTTCAATTCAATCACGCTACGAGTTTTGAAGCAGTTGATAGAATTCGATTTCGGTTCTCCTTATTTTGTAGAAGTGAGAGGGACATTCAGCGTCTTATCCAGTGTTTACATGTCGCATTTCAAGAAATGAACACCATTGAAGTTCGACGGCTCAACTGGATCAAGGTCCTTTGTAAGTACTGGACAGCTGAACACAGGTAGCTGGTCACATTTAGTATGGGATTTATTATTTATTATTTGACTAGTCATAGTAGACGAACACGTATTTTCACCGGTACAGCTTTTGCTAAGTTCTAGATTTGCATAACAATGAGCAGTTGGCCCGGCATGTTAACCCTTTATTTTTGATGGCCTGTTTTTAGATTCTGGTCAGGATGTTGGCCTCTTAGAATGTGTAAGATTTTCTTCAAATAATGTTGCTGAAAGTTGTTGTAATGCACAATGCAATGATTTTCAGCCGTTATTTGACTGATTTCTCACATATTCTTTGACTGATGCTTTCTCTGACAGCATTCAGAGTTAATATGGGAGCATGTTAAATTGGAGTTATGCTCAGGCAGACCAGCATTCGTATCTCGCTAGAAAAGTATTTCGTATGTATTGGCGTAGTGATTTCCACCAGACTATGGTGGTAGAGAGAATTGAAGCTTAAAGGACACGAGAGCTACTCTCTTCATACCAGACAATATTATTTCACGTAAAAAGAGATGCTATAAAGCCTATTGTAGTCTGTAATGACAAGTCGTTAACAGAAAAATAGTTCTTCTGAATTCGTCGTGAAATTTAAATCTGTCAAAACTGTCGCACACAAAATGAGGTCAGGAATTTGCTGACGTGTAGATATTGATATCACACGAACCCCCATTCTCGCAACACCATCGGACCATACTAATTACGTCATAATTCATCGTACGTTACCTCTGGTTGTTTTCTCCCAGAAAAGCCCACGCGCAGTCGCAGAAAGTAGTTTTCACTCAGCTAATGAAAATGTGCGTTACGGTTTTCGGTCGATTTTGACAGTCAAATCTGTCAAAACTGTCGCACACAAAACGAGGTCAAGAATTATACTGAGCCAAAAAAGCTTAGCGACAGTGAAGTTTGGTTTGTTGTATTAAAACTATGCGCCCATTTATAACCAAATTTGCAGGCATATTTCGTCAATGTAATGTCTCGCTGATCATGAAGAAATGCAAATCATTTCTTGCATTTCTCGGCCGCACGCTTACTGCATGTGAAAATGCATTTTTCATGCACTGGCCCACATTGGCGGGTAGCGAAGGCAAAAATTCACCATATTGCAAAAGCAGATAACGAACGTTAACAGAAAACGCTTAAAATCCTACAGAACATGGGCCGCCGCCCAGGGCTAGCCGAAAACCAGTGCTATGAAGCAACGGGAAGACTCGCTGCTGGGCAGAGCGTTCGCGCTGTTGCTCGACATTTTAATGTTCATGCCTCAACCATTTCCCGTCTCCCCCAACGTGAGCAGGAAACTGGACATGTTAATGACCGACCACGATCTGGCAGACCTAGAGCAACAACACCACGAGAAGACCTCAACTTAGTGAGGTCATCACGACGTCACAGGTTTGAGACTGCGCCGCGGCTGTCCCGTAATTTGCACACCGCTACCGGCACTACAGTGCATGCACAAACTATGAGAAACAGACTCCATGATGCTGGACTACATGCCCGTCACCAACTTGTTGCTGTTTCGCTTACAGAGCGTCACATCGAGAATCGGTTTGCATGGGTAAGAACTCATCAGCGATGACGTGCTCAACATTGGAGCCACGTTTTGTTCAGTGATGAGTCGGATGGTAGGCAACGGGTTTGGCGACGTCTAGGAGAACGGTATGATGCAGCCAACATAATTCAGCACGACAGATTCGGTGGCGGCAGTGTCATGGTGTGGGCTGGAATTCATGAAAATGGCAAAACAGATCTTATTGTGATTCGCGGAAATTTAACGGCTCAACGTTTCTGTGAAGAAGTTGTCGTCCCTGTTGTCATCCCTTTTATGCAGCGTCATGCAGACTTTATGTTCCAGCAAGACAACGCCCGTCCTCATTCAGCTAGGATCACTAGTGATTTCCTTGAGGCTAACAACGTTCCGGTGTTGGACTGGCCAACGCGACCACCGGACCTGTCTCCTATCGAACACGTGTGGGACATTCGTGGCCGTATCGTGCGTGAGAACCATCCACATCTTCACAACGTGCAGGAGCTGGAAGCTGCACTGCTCCAGGAGTGGGATGCGATTCCTCTTCATGACACCAGGTGCTTAATTGGAAGCATGGGAAAGCGATGTACGGGGGTGGTTAATGCGCGCGGAGGTCACAACCGGTATTGACAGCTCAGTGTCATTATTTAAATTGGACCCTTCCGTTGAATGATTCCGTGTTAAAGGCGCGATGCTAGCATTACAGTAACAAGAGACTGTTGTTCAAATTGGAAACTGACCTATCAATTAAATAATATATTTGAATCAATTTATTGTTTTTGTTAAATAACATGTATACAGTAATATTCTCAGTGTTGCTAAACTTTTTGGGTTCAGTGTATATATATATATATATATATATATATATATATATATATATATATATATATATATATATATATATATATATATATATATATATATATATATATATATATATATATATATATATATATATATATATATATATATATATATATATATATATATATATATATATATATATATATATATTATGCATAAAGTTAAGTTTCTGTTTATTAACGTTTTAATGCCCAGGCCAACCAGACCCAGCTTCTACAGTGGTGTCAATGCCAATTTGCTGGCCAAGATAAGAGTATTTTTTTGAGAAATTTACCCTTGGACTGACTGGGTCAATAACCGAAGCCATGGTTACAGTGGTAAATTTCCAAAAGTAGTCCAGAGTTGGCTTGGAAATGGACTTCAATAAGCAAAGATTTCAATTTTATTCACAAATCCTGACCATTTAAGGGTTAAGAATGCAATATGTTGTTCATATTTCAGCCAATACACCAGCTATATGACAAATACAACATACCCCCACAGACACCACACATGTATATTTGTCACTCATTATCTCATTTGACTGGGTGTTTTGTGCACAATACACTACTATTGACAATACCAGTGTGCATTTCAGCCTGGATTTTCAGTACTGTGTGCTTTCTGGATGCTAGCCAGTTGAATTTGTTTAATTAACCCTTTAATGGTAAAGATTGGTTAAGAAAATTGTCATTTTCACTTAGTAAATGTCCATTTGCAGACTCTAAGACTCTAAGACGACATTTATTGAAAATGTATCACTACAGTGCCTTGGTTATCGAGCCAGGCCTTCCAATGATAAATTCTTGAACATATTCACAATGCCACAACAGAGGTTTTTGCCGGCTTGACCATTAAAGGACTCTGTTAGTTGATGGATGTTCAATAATATAGGTTTTGGGCCTTTTGAATAAGAACTTGGCATTATTGGTCAATGGTCAGTGGTCATCATTTCATATCCAAGTTTTTCCATTTTGGGCCTAAATTCTTTCATTCTTACCTAAAATATTCATGTTTCCTGTTAAAATGTTTATATTTGGAACTTAGATATCAATTCTTCACACAGAAATGTTTGTATTTCCAGCCTAAATTCTCTTACTTTTACATTTTGCATCCATATTGTTTGTCGCTGAACAGAGCAGTTGCTTTTTAGTCCAGATTTTCTTATTTCCTGTTAAAGGCTTTGTATGTTTCTGACCAGAATCTTCGCATTTTCAGCTTAAATTTCCACATTACTAGTCATTTGAATTTTTGAAGATATATGCATATTAACTATCAAAATTTATATATTTCTGGGTAAACACTTGCTTATAATCCCAAATTCACAGATTTCAGTAACAAATTTTTGCATTTTCACACATACATGTACCGTATTTTTGCATTATAGGTCAAAATTGTGGTTTCCTGTCAAGAGTTGTGCATTTAAGGATCCAAAATGCCCCTGTTTCTGACCAGAGTTTTCAGATTTCCAACTTAAATTTTAAATACTAGCCTATATTTAGCAAAATGTTCATATTTCCATTGAAAAATTAAACATTTTGAGCCCAGCTATGCATATTAACTGTCAAGATTTATATATTTCTGGGTAAACACCAGCTTTTAATCTCTAATTCACAGATTTCAGTACCAAATCTTTGAATTTGCACACATATTCTTGCATTTTAGGTACAAATTGTCTTGTTTCCTGTTAAAAAAAAGACTGGCTGATATTTGAGGAAAAACTCCATTAGAAATTGAAAATTTTGAGCGCAGATATGCGTATTAACTGTCAAAATTTATATATCTCTCTGTAAACCATTGCTTTTAGCACAAAATTCATAAGTTTCAGTACACAACTGTTTGCATTTCAACACCAATTTCTGCATTTAAGTACACATTTTCATGATTCCAGCCAGAATGTGTGTTTGGAACATAATTTTAACAACTGTTTCTTATTAAAATAATAATACCCAAGGTGAGAGATACAGGCCCATCATGCCCATTGTGCCTTTTGATTCCAAAGTCTAATTTGATCTCTGGCAGTCTTTGTGTCATTTCCCGACATCTCACTGAGGCCATCCTTGAACTATGGTATGTTTGTAGTATTAAACGCTAATTTGGATATTTAAAGATTCAATACAATTTTAATGGAAAATGCTTTTCTTCATTTTACCATGAAAATTAATGAGAAAAAGAAAGAGTTACTTATGATTTGTCATCTAATTTTGAGAAAATCATGAGGAAAATGTTACGTAAACATGCCTGAGATACCATTTACTCATGTGTTTTCATCTAATTTTGAGAAAATCTTGAAGAAAATATTGGGTAGATGACCACAACTACCAGTTCTATATGGTTTTTCATCCACTATTTAGAAAATCTTGAGGAAAAGTTGAGGTACCTCATGTGTTTTCACCAAATTTATTCATGTGTTTTGACTAAAGCGTGAGAAAATCTGTAAGAAAATGTTGAGTAGTTGGCCACAATTCCAGTTGCTTATGTGTTTTCAACAAATTTTGAGAAAATCTTGAGGAAAATGTCGAGTAGCTGACCACAGCTACCATTTTCGCATGGTTTTTTCATCCACTATTGAGAAAATCTTGAAGAAATGTTGAGGTACCTCATGTGTTTTCAGCGACTGTTGAGAAAATCTTAAAGAAAATGCTTAATAATAGGCTCCACGTATCAGTTGCTTCAGTTTTGTCATCTAATTGGGAGAAAATATTAAGGAAAATGCTAAATACCAAGGCCTCAGATACAATTTACTCATGTTTTCAACAAATTTTCACAAAATCTGGAAGAAAATGATGAATAGTTGGCCACACGTACCAGTGACTTATGTGTTTTCATCTAATTTTGAGAAAATCTTGAGGAAAATGTTGAGTAGCTGACCACAGCTACCATTTTCACATGGTTTTTCATCCACTATTGAAAAAATCTTGAAGAAATATTTAGGTACCTCATGTGTTTTCTATTCAAGCATTGCCTCACACAATAACCAGAAATGTATTGTTACCCCAGTTTCGCTATAATATGTTACATATTTTAGCTGTAGTTTATCGTATATCATATGATTTGTATACATCCCAACCTGGATGTATTCCTTTATCCTATAAGATAGCATTCATAGAGAGTTCGACATGACGATCTCCAGTTATCCTTATATTGTAGCATTGTCTAAATAATCATTGCTATTAACATGTTATTTTCACTTCAGTGGAGATTTACTTACACTTAGTTGTTCACGCCGTCTTGCCAATTCCTATCATCTATGGAATCGCATATCATATCATTCCTTCGAATTAGTGAGTTAATGATTCCTCCTTAATACATGGAATTTAGACTAGTTTTCCTTTCAAAACATGTAATTCAGACTGTGAAAGTCCCACTATATCTCCAGGATGTCTTAAGTACACTGGTATATATTCCTCTTGGAGGACCTTGAGAGCAGCTGTCAAATTATCATATTGTAATATCAATGGTAGATTCTCAAGCTCTCATTATTGATATATCAGATCTTCATTATTGAATTGTTGTACCAAATGTATTATTATTATTATTATTATTATTATTATTATTATTATTATTATTATTATTATTATTATTATTATTATTATTCTGTACGCAATTGTAAAAAATCATACTTCTCATCATGAGCCCGATCTCCACTCGATATAACGAAGTTGAATTTCTACTGCTGTGACTTTCAGTCCTCATTGATGGTCATCTGGTCCCAACTAGTAGCTGACAATCTCTGTAGTGTGCTTACTCTCACATGCCACACGCAACTCGATAGCATGGTTCATTAATATAAATTTGTTAATCACGCAGGCATCTGCCCTTGAATGAATTTAGCTAAAACACTATATATAAAAATTAATTAACCCTCCACCGTTGTCCACAGTTGTAGTCCCTTTCTGGAACTCATTGGAGTTTTGTGCAAGATCAGCAACTTCTGCAGTGTGTTTGTATTTCATGCACCCGATAGCTTTGTTCATCTGGAAAAACACGCCAAACACACAAGTGTCTCTTTCCCTAGGTTGAATTAGTGCTCTCTGTGATAGTAGCTAGGATGAGGTTTTCAGCAATACAGCTTATCACCTCCACATCAGATGTACTATAACCTCCATAAAACGTATGTAATTACCTTTGCAGTGTAGCGCGGATCGACCAGGCAGGTACTGGCCATCCCAGCCAAGCTGGGTACAAACCGCCCGTCCTGGATTCGTTTCCAAAAGCGCACCCCCCCCCCCCCCTTGGGTAGAGCAATAAGCGTGTAAAAGCCTATACAGAGGCATTTCGTCATGAAAACGACTAAGTTTGTTAGAACGTGTGGTGCGCATGCACGCACTCGGATGCTTCTTCGACGACACGTCTATCGAGATCGGTAGTGTGTACCTATCGTGTACTGCGATGGTACGCGTAAATGATTATAATACATTCATTCTCGTCGTTCTTGGTATCAATCTAGACCAAAATTTGAGGACGTTTTCAAAACTGAAAACCATTTTAAAATCGCTCTACAAATGGCCGAGTTATCATCGAAACTCCAGGTTAAAATATACGTAATCGCGAATATATATAGCTAAATACAGTGATTTGTGTACACGTGACTTGCTGCGTCACTTCACATATCTATACATATCTAAATATGTAGTTATTTGTGTAGACGTCACAGTATTCTAGTACGCTGATTGGCTGGTACATTGGCTGATGGTTGGTTCAGGCAGCCAGTTCTGACGTCCCAGCGAGTATAAAAAGGGGTGAAATTCGAAGATCAGGAGCATCGTCGGCGTAGAGGCCGAGAGTCGAGAGCTGACTGGAGACGTGGACTAGACGAGTGGACTGGAAAATATGCGATAAGAATGATACAGAACATCCCCCACGGTTCCTTGCAGCCTTGAGCTCACCCACACGTAAAAGCAGTTCTCGGCTAACCCGCATATATTCAATTTTAAATGCACCCAGACGGCCATCCGGGAGCAATAATAAACTAAAGTATGGCTCTCATTTCTGAACACCTATAAGCGGAACTTATTGCGGGATGGTCCTTGTGACCCATTATGTAAATTCTACATAATGTAGAGCAGCGAGGTTTCTTGGTGGATGACTCGCCGGATCTGCCCACCACGCAGATGTGGACTTCAACCACCGCACTGCATGTCCTGTGGCCACATTTATAACTTTTTGACCGCAGTTGAGTAGACGTTGCCCGGTGTGACGCAAGAGCTATGCGACGCACCCCACACCGTGTGCCTCAATATGTACAGGCATTAATTACATTTTTATAAGTAACCCTCTCTGTTAATGGGCTATGATTAACTTTTATACTTCTGTCGCCGGACAGAGAACTTTCTTCACACCATTTAAATCCTGATTTAGTTATAGAGATGATCTAGTAGACATTACCTCATTGCTCTGTGTTACTGTCCTGAGTTTGTACCGTATCATCATGGAGTCAGCATACGGAGACCCATCTGCGGAAGTCAGCGGCGGAGATCTGCATGCGGAAACCTTCCATCCTCAGGGAACGTGTCGACTCACGCTACGTGCATGTAGCGCCTCAATTTCAGTAACATAGTAGCCTGTTCCATCCAAGTAACTACTAGGTACTCAAGTAACTATACCTATTATATTTTCTCGTCATAATTCTCGTCCGTATAAGGTACTGATGACTAACAGGTACCGTACTGGTCTTAGAGCCGCAATTTATGATTTCTTTATTACTGTGTATATTATCCTTATTTACTGTAGGTGCTTTAACTAACCGCACCATTTAGGTTATTGACCTATTCTTCACTCACTACCTCACTTAATTATTATGTAAAAACTATGATATCGTTTTATTGCATTGGTTTGTTATGTTGATGGCAGTTGCCATCCAGTTATTATGTTTTGTTTATTTATAAAAACTCTGGACCGCAGTACGCTAGGAAATACTAAGCAGCAACAATATACGCATCACTTGTCCCCGCCACCAACAATTTTACACAGCTCAATAGGATAGGTTAATAGTGGTTAGGGTCAATTTCTTCATTAGGAGACATATAGTGTATGACTCTTTTCCGGCTGTTGCGGTAATCTAGCCTGCACTCTAGCAAGGTTGTGTAAAATTGGCCAAATACCTATAGGGCCTCACATTTATCAAGTTATTGTCTCTTTCCATGATCCACCAAGCCGTCAGGCTTTTTAATTGTTTGGATAACCCTACCCACACATTGGACTGATCAGACTCTGGGAAACTATCAGAGGTTTTCGAGTGGTGACGGCCAAAGTGTGGGTTCACATGCATCTCCCCCCTTCCTCGGATACTTGATAGATAGATACTTTGCTAAAGAAGGAAAGCACTGCGAAAACATGTAGTTATTATGGTAGGATGATATTTTATTCCCGGCCTGCAGTGCATATTGGGCATATTAGAAATAAACCTAACAACAGGTCAAAGTTTAGGACCATAGGACTGGTGATGGACGAGACGCGCATCTCCACCCAACTCATTGTAGTGTCTGGGTAGGATCTTGGTATCCGCCACACCCTCACGGGAAGGACACTCATGGTGGGTATTCGTCTCTCTGCCCCAACTTAACGACATGTCAGTCATTAAATTTGCTTGTGTAAAATGTAGCCATTGTCCAGTGATGTGTTATGTGGTTACGGAGCAGGGTATCCGGATTCTCACCCAGTTCGGATATGTTGCGAAGTAACATGTATGCTTGCTATCCATGTGGGTAGATGCTTGCTAAAGCAGCCTACAGGAAGTGGGTATCTGCGCCCATGGAAGGCCATATCTAATGACATTTAGGATAGCTGCCACTTGCGCCAAAACTAGTTCTCGTTTCTAACACTTAAATTGTAGGTTAGGAATATCAGAAGGCCCGCATAAATAAAAGCGGCACCTACCAATACAGTATCTTAGAATAACATAAGACAGGGACTTGTGAATCCTCCGGGAGTCGCTGGCCCCGTCTTCACATAAACCAGTATGCATCACGTTAATTATATTTTCACTAGGATGGTCTTTTTCCCTAGCATTTTTGTTGAACAAAAGAGTGACCCTTTTTGCCAGCTCTTTTCCTCCGCTTCAGTGTTGAAGGCATTTTTCTGTGATGGAGGCCCGCGCGAGGCACTTGCCTCTCGCATAGGTGGGATATCCTGGACAGAGGACCACACGTGGCTACTACCTCTCGCACCATTAGGAAGTCATCTAGGTGACGGAGGCCCGTGCGAGGCACTACCCTCTCGCAACATCAGCAATCTCTCTAATTGTATAATGACGGTATAATAGCTTATATTAAGCTAAACAGTGACCTCATTGTGCGGATGCTTCCCTTGCGGAGATACCTCTGCGGATTTACGAATCCGTGTGGTACCTCCGGCGACCCCAAGTGCAAAGTGCACCAGCTAGCTCTACTTTATGTATTATTATTATATGCTCAGAAACTGTCAGATGATCCACCGTGTTTGACAAATAGTTACCTCTTTTTCTATATAATTTATTCTCCATAGTCTTAAATTAACATGGAAAGACATACTGGTGACACCAATAGCTGGGATGATACCATGCAGTTCAATCTCAGTGGCAATGGTCACACGGCCCCACTGGAACGATTGAGTTCCACCGGCCTTAGGAGCCAGTCTATGTACTTTGCGTCATAGTACGCCTCCACCCGTCTATAGACCCACACCTGTCTATGGACCCTCATCAAGGTGTAACTCAATGGACTCGACATGACATGTGCAGTTTCATCAACGCGAATCACACTCTCGGGCATGGCAACCTCATCATCGTCAGTCACACCGACGGGAAACATCACCACCACCACCACTAACCCGCCGCCCAGTTTCTGCATCTTCGTCAGTCTTCCGCATACCACCACCTCCAGGATTTGTACCCATCATCTCGCCCCGTGGACCAGGCTGGGTCATTCTCCCCCAGAGTTTAGCGGGGAATATGACTGAGCTAATTACAAGGTCCAGTCCGAAATAATTAGTAGAACTAATCGGTGGACTAATGAACAGTTGGGGGAATATCTAGCCGTGAAACTTTCAAGGAAAGCCCCCTACAGGTTCTTGCAGATCCAGGGGCTGACTACACACCTACCTACACAGAACTGGAGAGCACGCTATCAGAACGGTTCGGTGACACAGCTCTCGGAGAAATGAGTCGTCTTCAACTAAAGAATCTATGACGACGTGCAGGAGAAACCTTGCCGGAATTGGCTAGTCGTATTCAGAGACTTGTCACTCACGCATATCCCAGCACAAACCTCGAGGACATCACCCATTTACATATGGACACATTCATCAACGTGTTGAGCGGTGAGCCTTCACTGAAGGAAAAACTCTTCCTGACAGACCACGGTAGCTTACAACAGCTTATGGCTACCGTGGTACAGATCGAGAACGTCTTAGAGCGGGAGAAGAACAATCATCGCCAGCTCCATCCCATAAATGAAATGAGTGACACTAATTTAGCCAACATGACCGACTCTAGCACAGCATCAACAACTGCACCCCCGAACGAGCCACATCACAACCACAGCACGACAATCACCAGAATCATGCACCTAGAACAAAGGGGCGTGGCCAACAGGGAGGCGACAATGGTGCCCCAGGATGTGGCAACCAGCACAATAACAGCAACCGTCCCAACGTTCATGAGAGGATAGATGAGATCAACAAACAAATCTCTGCACTCACTAATTTAGTCACCACACTAAGCACCACAATCGCTACTTCAAACACCAGGACCACACCCACTACCAACACCACACCACCATCGAACACATGTTTCGGATGTGGCCAGCCGGGCCACTGGAGGGAATGGTGTCCTAACTGACCTCGGTCAACAACTCCAACCGCTGACCACCAAACCCCGCAGCCGGATAAACTGTTAAACCCATAAGGGCACCGATTGAAGAGTCACCTCAGTGCCCATTCTCATGACTCGGCTCAACTGCAGCCTCCGTACAACAACGTCCGATGGCCTACACTAATCATCAATCATCCACAGTCCCACATACAAACGCATGCACGGCTTCACATACGGCCTCCCACATCCGCAGCACTGCCACACCCTTTTAGCGGAAACAGTGGCCCCACTATTTCTGCATCTATTCGACCTTCTTTCTTATGTAAAACAGAAGTGGTGGGTACCAGCACCTCCACCGAAACTACGTTTTTGCAAACACCACGACCTACCACCAAGGCACCTAACACCCAGTGTCCCTTGGTGGTTTGCAATTCACAACTCCTTACTGCTACATCACCGACACACACTATCAGCAGTGATTCGGAGGACAGAATTCATCCAACATCATGGAGACATGAGAGGAATCACCGTACAAGGAAATGTAATGGCTCACAATGGCGTTGTTTCTTCTGCGCTTCACCTAAACATCCAATGATGCGATATAAAAAGTGGCTGACACAGCTAGCCCTTATCAAAGAACAAGAAAATCCTATCCGCACTGCTTTATACACCTACACCGCATCTACAGAATTGGCAACATCTCCACCACCATTGCTACCACCAGCTCCGTCGTCACCAAAGCACTCACAGCAGCTGCGATGACGGGCTGGCCCTTTCCTCACTCATCCACCAACTGCACTACAGGAAGATATTCGGAAACAGGCCGACTATATACAGAACGATGCCACTCCTAAACCTCTTTCACAGACGCCATCAATAGAAACACTTCCACAGGTTCACAGAAAAGTAATTTATACATGTGCCTGTCTGTTCAGCGGCGTTTCCACCAGTGCCACCGTTTACACTGGAGCTTCCATCACCATTTTCAACAAGCACTTATATGAGAGCACCCAACTTCATAAGAAGCCACCCCTTAGGTCTACAAACATCTTTTTGCAAACAGCTATGGGAGCCGATGTACCCATGGCTGGTGTGGTAAACCTTGTGATACAGATAGAGGAGATGCAATTCATTCAGCCAGTTGTCATCGCCTCTATCCAAAACGATTCCCTGCTTGGCTCTGATTTCCTCATTATATGATACGTGTGCAGTAATATTAACCAGTACAGCCACAGTTGAGACGGGACAAGAACGGATCTTGTGGGCCACCGCACCACAATTAGGAAGCAACACTCACACCACTATGCTGGAACCCGACCATGACTATATGATAGCCTCACTATGCACCAGTCCCCGTATGATCGTGGACACCACCAACAAAGAGCACGTACCCTTTAGAGTGTTCAATGCCACAGCGGAACCAATCACCCTTGAACCAGGAGTCGGTTGTAGCCACTTGGTGGATGTGATATCACTGGAGACACCCACCTCCATAACAACATCTACAGCCACTACCGATGACCTACCGGAACATCTATATGATTTATACTTACGTGCCACAGTAGGTTTGATGCAGTCTCAAAAACTCCATATACAGACACTACTTCATAAACACCATGATAGTTTCTCATCAGGGGACACGGACCTCGGAGAAACTCATCTAGTGCGACACTCCATCGATACAGGAAATAATCACCCAGGGCGTCAACCGGTATGACGTCTTCCCATTCACAAGGAAGTGGAAGCTCATCAACAAGTAAGCGACATGTTGCGGACTGGTATTATAGAACCATCAGCATCCCCATGGGCCAGTCCCATTGTACTAGCAGCAAGAAGGACGGATTCTTGCGGTTTGGTATAGACTACCGCCGCCTTAATGATCTTAGCGTCAAAGACGCGTATCCGTTACCATGAATAGATCAGGCCTTGGATTCCTTGTCTGAAGCCAAGTGGTTTTGCACCCGATACATCGGACGAATCGGTGCTGGCTTCAGCCAAGAAGAAATATCTGTGTGTAGCGCTTGAACCAACCGAACAACAGTGTACCTGCACCTTCACCCATAATTCCGATTTGACATTACACGTAAACCGGGATCATCTTTTCCAGCGTGCTTTTTGTGTGGACTGTTGGTATCTTTACACTGCAACCTGCTATGGGGTAACTCACGCGTTACAATATAAGCACCGTATTCTGGTAGTGACGATATAACCGGGAGAAGAAAGTGATGATGTTGAAGTACTGGCCACTCGGTTCGAGACCAGACTTCCGCTTGTAATACTTCCCATCTTGAAGATGGCCAGAACAAAGCATACAACATGGTGACAGTCAGAAAGCATGCGCCACCGTTTAGTAACTCCCGCCACCGTAGCAGCAACACATTACGTGTTCAGTCATCACGTCACAACAGCCACCGCCACGCCACACTCATCCACGCCATCCACTCCGGTAACCCATGCAGGAAGGACCCACACATCACCTGCAGTTTCCAGTCCAGCAGCACCCGCCATTACCATGCAATCCGGCACCCACAAGTCACCAGCATCAGCCACCGCATCCACACCCGCAGCAACATCGACACCTGTGATCGGCCAGCCAATAGCAGTGGTAATCACGTTTCCGCCAGACGTTGGTATACAGGACATTTCATGATCTCCATCTCCTAGTGGTCTCGTAATTGATGACAAATCTGCCGCATGGAGCAGTTAGTCACCATTGCCACCATATCCAGCATCTTCACACCGCATTCATGGATCAGATCGCTTACGGACCCAGTCATTCTCAAATCCACGACGCCAGACCGAGCATACGCAGGGAGAAAATGCATCACACACTCACAGGGGATCCTACCTGTTCCCAGAACCACTATTGAAATCCACAAAAATCCGGAAGCTCTCCTCACAAGCCCTAGCCACAGCAGCATCACTCCCGAGGTCAATTATACCACGCTCGACACAACCACCGTACCGACGACGCTGACCGCCTCAACAACAACAGTCATGACAACATTTTTCTGCCAGCACCATTTCACATGACACCAGTAGCCACCACGGACACTGTTAACACGTCTACAGAGACTCCCACACCACAGACTTCTACAAACATTCCAGATAGGGCCCTCTATAGTCGTGAAATATCGGCTAGAGAACTACACCCGCCACGACCCTCCACTGCAAGTCATGATACCCAGACTCGCTGGTGGAACTTTGCAGCAGATATTGGTAGGCATTTCTGCCACGGATGCAGCAGAATTAATTCGTAGTTGTGTGACTCATGGAATACTACATTATTATTATTTTTATTTTTGAAATACTATTCTTATTATTATATATGTTTTAACAATTGATACCTGGCGCCTAGGAGGACCATGGTCATCCTACACAGGTGCACAATATTCTTGCACAGCTGTGTATCATACAAAAATGATCGCTGCGGGTTCCTACATTGTAAATACGTCGTGTGCGGCGTAAGTAAACAACACACTGCAGAGAAACAATGTCATAATCCCGTCATGCAGTCTCAGCTACGCTGAGGCTGCCTGATAAACTAAGCCTTTCTATGCTTTATTATTTTACTATTTTTCTTATTGTTTTTAAACCCCACATCAGTACGATGGGGGTAGATTTGGGACAGCGAGAGCTACTTGTGCAGATTCGCCATAACGGACCACACTCTATGCATCCCCACATATATTAGCGGATGCATAATTATAATTAATCAATATACATAAACGTGCATCCCTTATTTTACCCGGGATGCACTAATAATTAACACTAAATCTGTAATATCCTTTATGGGTATTTTATGTGATTTAATATCGCTGTTTTCTATCTCCTACTGTGATTGTGGTATGTTGGAGCTTGGGTGTTTCCTGTGGAGAAATAATTATCCGCATCCAAAGGGAACAACCATGCGAGCTATTGTTTAGAAATCATTGTCTGAATAATGTAATAAAGCATGCACCGTAACATTTAAAACAAACAAAAAAAAGAAAAGGCCTGAAAAAATAATTCCAGGTCAAAAATCAAAACCAAATATTTGAGCCTGGCATGCTACCGACTAACCTTACTATTCAGCTCGATAGGATAGGTTAATAGTGGTTAGGGACAATTTCTTCATTAGGAAACATATAGTGTATGCTGTAGCTCGCCGGGTAGTGTCGGGCCATTCCAGTGTATCTTGTCGACTCACCGCACCACAAGTGCACGACGAGTGATGACGCTGGTTAGCATCCGGTCTAGTGGTGACGGACCTTGTACGAGACTGACCTGCGGGAAATAAAAACCGGCTCCTAAGGCCAGTGGAACTCAATCATTCCAGTGGAACTCAATTGTTCTGGTGGGGCCGTGCGACCATCGTCGCGAACATTAAACACAACTGTCTCATCCCAAGAATTTGTGTCAACAGTATGCCTGTCCATAGCAATTTCGTATTCTATGGACTTACAAGATTTGATTTGGTGACCTAAAAATATAAGTCTATACAATGAGTTTACCTAAACAATTATAAATATGCTAGATAAAACTACACTAAGAGCATACGAAAATACGAGACATAGAGGCAGGTAGATGAACCTTTAAACATGGGGCTCCCGGAGGTACCACACAGATTCGTAATTCCGCAGAGGTATCCACGCAAGGGAGGCTCCTGTACACGAGACGTAGCTATCTAACTTAATATAAGTTATTATACCTCTAAGCTGAAGGGAAGAAGGTTATCTCAGACGAAAAAGTGATGTGCCTCACGCGGGCACTACTCCTAGTGCTAGTTTGGGTGAGGAGTATTATCCTGGCGTGGACCGTCGTCGCTGAATCCTTGCGAGAGGCCTCCGTCTCGGGAAGGTGTCGCCATGGCTTAAAGCGGGAGAAGAATAGTAGGAAAAAATGGGCCCACTCGAATATTTCAATCAAAAATGCTTTAGGTTATTCTTTTACCGCTCTAGAAAGTTCTCAATACGAACTGCGGTTGCCGTTAATTGGGCCAAGCTCCCGTGGTCACCGAGAATTAGTTTTTCTTTCAGAGCGGGTTCACCACTTAATGCGTCGATGAAGTATCGAGATGCAAATGAATTACCCCCTCCATATTGGTGCTCGGATATGCGTGGGTGACTAGCCTCCTAATTCGGCTAGCTAACTCAGGAAGAGTTTCCCCCGCGTGTTGTTGGAGATTTTAAAGTTGAAGATGACTGGTTTCTCCGAGGGCTGTGTCGCCAAATCTCTCCGTCAGTGCTCGTTCCAACTGTGTGTAGGTGGGTGTGTAATCCGTTCCCAGATCCGCAAGAACTTGGAGGGCTTTTCCAGAAATTTTGCGGCGAGATATTCACCCATTTGTCGATTGTCCCAGCAGTTAGTCCGACTTATTATCTCGAACTGTATCTTATAATTGGTCCAGCCATTCTCCCCACTAAATTCGGGAGGGAGGATTACTCGGCCAAGACTGCTGTAAGAATGCAGTGGTTGAAATCTGGGTGGTGCGGGTATCTGGGAAGTCGATGATTGGATTGAAGTTGGTCGTGGTGCCGGTGGCGGTGGTGTTGGTGTTTCCCGTCGATGCTGATGCTGAGGAGCCAGGACACAAGTACTCCAATTTAATGAGTCCACCCAGTTTGTTGAACCATAGACTGGCATGGGTCTATGGATGGGAGCCGGATTATGGTGGAGATTGCGTGGTCGTTCCTCCCGCGGTGAGGACTGCTCTTCCTCATATGGCGGTGGTGCAGTCGGCTGATGGTCGTGATGAGTTGCATGACTGATATACCGGCGAAATGGTGGTGCCGATTTCTCCCGATAACTCTGCAGTGTTCCCCTTGAAGATAGCGTTTCGCTAGAAGGGGGTGGAGCGGGAGGCTGTCTATGTTGTGGATTATCACCCGGCCATACAGTCTCCGTAGATGACACGGCTGAATGATAGTAGTCTGAAGGACTGTAGATATGGCCTTAATCGGGTCTTTGTTGGAGTCGTCCACGATTCGGCCCTGTTGGTGTTGGCCTGTTGCGGACGTCCGATATGGTTCTAAATTCTGTTCCTGCCTGTAAGGCATCTCGAAAAGTACCATCGCTAACAGGCAAAAACAGGTTATGGTGCGGAGTTGTTGATTCCACTGAATTTCTGGCATAGTCCGTGAGCATGTGTGCCGAAAATCCGTCGTATGAGGCTACCTCTTGATCGAAGGAGTCCTCGCTAAATGGAGATGGTACTGAACTAAGCTCACTATATGGTGTGGGCATGAGTTCGCTGCACGTTATTAGTGATGTTCTTCGGGCCCCACATCGGGCGCCACTTGTAGCTCGCCAGGTAGTGTCAGGCCATTCCAGTGTATCATGTCGACTCGCTGCGCCGCAAGTGCACAACGAGTGATGACACTGGTTAGCATCCGGTCTTGGGGTGATGGACCGTGTACGAGACTGCCCTGCAGGAAACAAAAACCAGCTCCTAAGGCTGGTGGTACTCAATCGTTCTGGTGGAGCCATGCGACCATCGCCGCGAACATTAAACACAACTGTCTCATCCCAAGAATTTGTGTCACCAGTATGCCTGTCCATAGCAATTTCGTGATCTATGGAATTACAAGATTAGATTTGGTGACCTAAAAATATAAGTCTATACAATGAGGTTATCTAAACAATTATAAATATGCTACAGTAAGAGCATACGAAAATACGAGACATAGAGGCAGGTAGATGAATTTTTAAACATTGGGCTCCCGGAGGTACCACACAGACTCATAGGTCCGCAGAGGTATCCCCACAAGGGAGGCTCCCGTTCACGAGACGTAGCTATTTAACTTAATTTAAGTTATTATACCTCTAAGCTGAAAGGAAGAAGGTTATCTCAGACGAAAAAGTGATGTGCCTCACGCGGGCACTACTCCTAGTGCTAGTTTGGGTGAGGAGTATTATCCTTGCATGGACCGTCATTGCTGAATCCTTGCGAGAGGCAAGTCCCTCGTGCGGCCCTCCATCTCAGGAAGATGGCTTAAAGCGGGAGAAGAATAGTAGGCAAAAATGGGCCCACTCGAATATTTCAATCAAAAATGCTTTAGAAAGAAAAGACCATACATAGTGAGATTATGACTATAGGGGCACGTACTGTTTTACGTGAAGACGGAACGGAAGATTCCTGATGGATTCCTTCGTCACCGTCTTATGTGATTCCTAATATGCTGAGTTAGTAGTTGCCACTTTATTTCTGCGGGCCTTCTGCTTTGCTTAATTCCTTTTAGTTGTTTTCAGAACAAGAATTATTTTAAGCCGCAACTGGCTGATATATACCTAGCTATTAGACACGGCTGTCACAGAGAACAGATGCTCTAGGACATCAATACTGTAGACAGCGCTCACACATGCTACTTAGTAGGATCTCCGAACTGGGTAAGAATCCGGACATTCCACTTCGTAAACACATAAAACATTACAAGACATGGGTTACATTTCACGAAAGCATTATTAGGCCATCTCTCTTATCGTTATGGTGGGGGTAAGAGAGACGAATACCCACTGTAAATGTCCTTCCCACAAGGGCATGGCAGATCTAAATATCATACCCAGACATTTTAGCAGAATTCGGTGGGAATACGTATCTCGCCCGTCACCGGATCCTATGGAACTAACCGTTTTACCTGTCATTAGGTTTATAAACAAGTTGCCAGTTTGCACTGCAGTGTGGGAGGATTGTCAATAAATAAAATAATAATTAATACATGTGTTTTCGCAGTGCTTTCCTACATTGGCTTAAAGTACTATCTATTAAGTATCCGAAGATACGCGGGAGTGTGTGTGATACCGCACCCTAGCCATCACCGTTCGGAAACCCCAATAGTTTCCCAGAGTCGGATCAGCCCATGGTGCGGATAGGGACATCCAAACAATTAAAAAGCCACAAGCCTGCGTGGAGCATGAAGAGAGACAAAATCTTAGAGTTATGAGTCTTACCGGAGTGCGGGGCTAGATTATCGCACTACCGGAAGAGAAGAAGAATATATTACACAGTATGTAAATAATGTCTCTAATGATTTTGAACCTATCCTATCAAGCCGAATAGAAAATGTTAGTCGGTAGCATGCCTGGCTAAACAGAGTTATAGCATGGACAGCGACCTCAGTGAAAAATTGTTGGTGGCGGGAGAAAGTTTTGCATATATAAATGTTGCTGTATAGTGTTTCTTACGTACACTGCAGTCCTATATTTTCTATAATTAAGCAAAACATGTGAACGGATGGCCACTGGACATATATATATATATATATACATAATCTAACCAGAACAAACAATACGGTGTCAAATGATTAAGATATATATATATATATATATATATATATATATATATATATATATATATATATATATATATATATATATATATATATATATATATATATATATATATATATATATATATATATATATATATATATATATATATCCATTACACGTATGCCTGCACCTACATGAGCTTAACGTAATAACGTTCTAGAGTATTGTGTAGCACGAGTCGACCAGACGGGTGCCGACCGTCCCAGGCGAGCTGGGTTCAGAACGACCATTCCGAATTCATTCCGGGCACGCCCCCTGAGTAGGATAGTATGCGTATATAAGCCCTATAGGAGTCCGTTAAAACGCGTGGTGCGCATGCGCGTGCGTCAGAGCTTACCTGACAACACGTCTCGGAATTGGAAGCGAGGGCTTGCCTATAGTATACCGAGTTGGTACTTGTAAATATCTTAAACTATGTCGTCCTCGTTGTTCTTGTACCGATCAGGACTGGAATAAAACGAGGATTATAGAACTACGGTGATTCCCGCATCAGTCAGATTTCAGCTCATCCGCGGTGGAAAGGAGTTCTCGGCTTCCACAGTTTTTTGATACACCCGGACGGCCATCCAGGAGTAATATAATAACTTAAAGTAATAACTCCCTCATCCAGACTTTTCTAAGGGTTGACCATGCTGAAAAGTGGACTTCAACTTCCGCACTGCATGTCGTGTGTGATTGTCTGGTGGGACTTTGCTAGGTGTGCCGCGAGAGCTATGCGATGTATCCCGCACCGCGTGCCAGTTATTGTACATGCATAGTTATATATTATCCCTCTGTTAATGGGCAACTTCCAACCTTTCATACCACCGTCGCTGGGCGGAAAACTTTACAACTAATGTTGAAATTATTGTAGCAGCTAAGAGACTATCTAATGGACATCTCCTGAACTGTTCTGTCTCAATGTCCTGAGAGTGTGCCGTATCTGACCTGCCTGGAGAAGCCAGCTTGCGGAGACCTGCATACGGATACATGCCTGCGGATGTCTTCCTGCGGAAATCTTTCCAGCATTAGAGAATATGCCATCTCGCGCTATTTATATGTTACCGCCTCAATTTCAGTAACTCATGAACTTGTTCCATACCGATGACCAATAGGTACTCAAGTAGCTATACTATTGAACATCTGATTATTATTTCCGTATATGGTACTGACGACTAATATGTACCCTACCACTTAGCTCTATGGTGCTCTGTTGATGGCGAACCAACTCATATCTGCAATGCTGACCCAAATGCACTGCTCTCAGGGATCATGAATGAAATCGCTCACAGCAACACCAGAGACTTGATTAACCAGTAGTATGCCAAAATTCCTGTCATATGTTCAGCTCTTGGTGTTATTACCTGTATCCCATCAAGAAGTACTTTGTGGATGAGCTAATGACATTGCAGACCGTGTGAAAGTCGCCAAGAATGCTGGCCAGACAATGTTCATCATCACACCCAAGCTGTGATTTCTTGATGTGATAAATTACTTGGGTCCTGGGGTCTCTTATGCGGCGTGGGTCAAAGCCTCTGGGTGCATACAGCAGAAGAGCTGGTTCCTGTATGAATGATCATCTATCCAGGGCTTCCTGACTACCTGGCGTGAACATCGTAACTGCGTTATTCTACAAACAGCATTGGCAGTTACCGTTAGCATACATGATCAAGGACTGGAAAGCTCCTGTCCGACATGCTGTCGTGCCAACATTTTTCTAACTTGTAGTAATACAAAGCCTTGTCCAACTCAGAGTCAGGCGATGGTATGGCTGCCTGTAGTAACTGAAAGACATTCAATATATATTCCCAATCCTTGTAGAATCCATTAGCCCGCAGACGCTGCCCGACGACACTGCCACCCGCAAAGATGTATTCGATGAAGCGGAGCTGTCCCTTACTAAATCCTATGTAGAGCTTCAAAGCAGTAAGCTCCACCATAGGCTCAGCACTAGAGCACTGCACTAGCTTACCCAGCACTTTTTATTGTACTCCTTCAACACAGTGCGAAAGACGTGATAATACTTCAAGCGCCGGTCCATATTTAAGCATAGAGATACTATATATCACCATAGAGACAGATATTTCTGAATACGAACCATTGTAGCTACTGGCAGATGCAGAACGATGCTGCAATACGCATTTGGCAACATTCAATCAAAATTATTGTTTAATAAACAGAAAACTGACATCGCAAAAAATATCACAAATATCAGACGCAAAAAATTAGCTGGCTGAATCTATTCAGAGAATAAGTTCCATAAAACATGATGTGCAAGCATTTGTAGAATGACGGAATAATGTCTCGAACAGACATGGGATGTGTTCAGATCCTGCCACTGTGTGAAGGAGCCCGCCATTTTAGTTTGCTAAATGCCGTCAGCTAATGCACATTGAACCACACTGATGATAAAAACGCCATTCGCATGGTTGTGGTAGGACTATATTACACTGAATAGCTACCTTACGTGACAGTGACCTACTTTAACATGCATTGACACATCTGTGTTTTATTTCTTCAACAATTGCACTGGTACAGCTGATGTAAGTAGCTGAGGTTCATCACGGAAATGGAAAAGCAATAATACCCTTACTAGGAAACAGAAACAAGAGTACATGCCCTCTTTAAGGGAGATGAAGCCAAGAACAAGTGCAGTATTATAGCAATCAGAAACCACCAAAATACTACATAAGAAAAAATATGAAACCTGGCATGTATAAATGTTTCAGAATTTGGTACTACAATTCAGAATTTGTGGATACCTACCTGGAGATGGGCATTAGAATATGTATCCATTTCAGAGGGTGGGGTGAGGTAGGGTGGGGTTGGATTGTTTGCTAAGGAAACCTCGCGGAAATTGTGAAAATACAAGATATGAAAAGTTGCTTCCGGCATTCTGAGTAATCACCAGACTGTCTTGACATATGTATGGCTAGAAAATATATCTGGTGTGCAACAATGTAATTTGGGGATACAATGCACACAGTGTACCCTCTTGTCACGTAACCCAATACAAACACTTCTAATGGAGCGTGAGCCCATTCAACACAAGAACATGTTCATCAAAGAATCCCACATCATGACCATAAACATAAAAGAAATGAAATCTAAGAAGAGGTTCTCCATGGCATCAGAATCAAAGAACAAGTTGCTCAAGTAATCGAAAACTGACTACAGAAAAATAAAAACCTATCACGTCGTCGTTTATTTTAAATTTTATTCAAATATATATGTTACTTCCTAACAGCAATGGTTTTATTCAGAATAAACTGTTTAATAAGTATTTAATATTGGTTATAAATAAGCCTTGTATCTAACCCACCATTCATAGCAATAATACACCCAAACCTGTCGAAGTGACCAGCTACGTTTCAGCGCCAAAAAGGCGGTTCTGTTTTTAAGACTTGGTGAATCACCATGACCATTGTTTGTTCCAAAGAGCAGTGTCAAACATGGGTGATTCTTTATGACTTAGTTAATCACTATTATCATTTCTCCCCAGAGACATATCCTAACAAGGTTGCTTCTTTAAGAGTTGGTGAATCAATACCATCATTGTTTGTCTCCAGGACTAGTGCCAAACAAACGGTTCTTTGCGCCTCAGTGAACTACATATTTGTATTAAGAGACCACATATCTGTAGTGAGCAACTGTGTATGCTCTGTAAGATTGTCGCTTGAGAGTTGAGACAGGTCATAGATGTAGGAAAGTGTTCTAAAGTATGTGTGTGTGTGTGTGTGCGTGCGTGCGTGCGTGCACACGAGCGTGCGTGCGTGTGTGTTGGGGGGGGGGGGGGTATGTGCGGGCAAAGCCAACCCAGATCGGGAGATCTAGGGATCCACCCCGGGATAATGTTCTGAGATGCCATCTCCTGCTCGTAAAAGGTGGGGAATATAAAATTCCAGGTGTATCCCCTAAAAATGGGACGTTATCTCCATAGGGTGTCAGGGTGGGGGCAAATGGTAACCACTTGCTTATACATATGCAGGGTTTACTGCAGCACACAGTTTCTCCAGAATTTGCTAATATGTTACACTAACTTGACTTATATTTCGTCGTCACCATAATGGCGATCTGAAGCTCGGACATTGTCTCCACTTCTTTGAAATCTTCATAATAGCATACTACACGAATTATTCATGAATGGAGGGTAGCAGTGACATATTGGCATGAACGCAGTCATAAATCACTTATTATACAACCAGTCAATTTCACTGATTGTGTTACAGAAAAAACATCGAATTCTCCAATTTCCATAGTAACCATCTTCTCTACGCCAAGCCACATCTCATCATCTGGATATTTATGACAGCCATAAGTCAAACTTAAAGTTGCATTTATCTTTATCAGGTGAGTGGGGGCAGCAGATGTCCATATATCTTCTTGCCATGTGTTTTGATACATTTATTACTGAATCCATACCCTTATGCCCATCCGTCTAGATCAGTTGTCTCATTGTGGACTGAAAGACATACCAAAGGGGACGGCCATTAACAATTCTGGAGACTACCCCTCCAGAATGAAATAATATTGGCTAGAACAGGTTAAATAAATTATCTTTTTATTTCTATTCATGTTTTGTTTTATCTGATTTCTTTATTCAGCTGTCCTTAAATTACGTTTCTTGGAATTCACCATGGCGTGGTCGGATGAGGGGAAATATAGCACCAGCAGCAGGATATTGTAGCCCAGCTTTGTGACAAAATGTAGCCTATTGGCAAACAAAGATGTTAATAGTAATATAGATCCATCTGGCTGGTGAATGTATTGTTTGAGCCAATTGATTAATGGACTTTTCCATTTTTATCTATGCCCCGCCCATCTCTAGCTAAGCTCCACCTACATCTCGCTCGTGTTTGGATCGATCATCTGAACTCCATGACTATCAATTTCCAGAAGACTATACAGGTAAGCAATTGAATATTTTGGAACTAATTTGACTGGGCGCTGTTGCTGCATATGGCGTGTTGGGATCGAGCGAAATCTGAACTCCCTGACTCAATTTCCAGAAAACTATACAGGTAAGCAATTGAATATTTTGGAACTAATTTGACTGGGCGCTGTTGCTGCCTATGGCAGCAACGGCGTCCAGTCAAATTAGTTTCAAAATATTCAACAGCATGTTTATTAAATAGTAGCGACATACAATTCGTACGACTTGTCGGACTATTAAGAGTCAAAGACGGGCCAAATAGAATCATTTATGATGCAATGATTATGACGTTATCCTACACGCAGCTTAGCTGATTATGACGTCATATGACGTCAGATGATAGATGGATACTCTGGAAATGTGAATTGGATTCCAAGAACAGGAATAGTTTTAGCATCGATACAGTTTCAAGTGATACTCTTCTGATGATGTTGAAACACTGATGCCAAAGACAATTCTAGGGAATATGACAATTACTCCAAAATGTTGATTTTTTTAAACAAATTTAGTCATTAAAGGGTTGAAGAGCTTGCTTGACTCAGATCGTAATATCTCATGCAGATTGCCATGTTTATTTGTCAGACTTAGACAAGTGTAGACCAGTATCATGCAAGCTTCAATCAAAATAAGAAATGATTCATTATTCTCACAAAGCAGTTAGTAGATTAATCTATGTAGGTACACACTTTGGCTTTTGGTGTGTTTCAAAATCTTTTCCACACGAATAATAGAGCAATCATCACCAATATTTCCTGACGTATTGAAATTTCATTCGTGCATCAACATATACAGAAAGTTGTATCAGTGTTCATTGATAGCTTTGATTGACCTCGCAAATGAATTTCAATAAGGCCATGGCTATTATACACCTGTGCAAAAGTTAAGCACCAGCAAAAACAATAGAACGTAGAAACATGATGGTACAACTAGGCTGCCATACTTTTTGTCCCCGCGTTAGCTGACATAATTCCAAGTACGAAATGCACATGCATGCATGACTTCACGCCGCTTGATGTCCGTGCGTGGCGGGAAACAGCACACGTGTTCAGTTATGTAAAAGTCCAGTTTGAGGTGTAGAACATTACATACAGATTTAGGCGACAAGATTAGGAATTTTGTGTTCATGACCGTGGTTTATTTGTACAGAGAGAATTAGCTCTTGATTGTGAACCGCTATGGCAAGACGAAGGTTAAGTGATCGTGTGAAATGGCAAATCATAGGCATGCATACCACTGGTATGTCATGCAGAGAGATTGGCAGACAGCTGAACATTAACCATACTGTAATCAGTCGTTTGATTGCAAAACATGGGCAAACTAACGAGGTGAAGGACAGGCCTAGATCTGGAAGACCGAAGAAGACTACTGCCCGTGATGATCGAGCCCTAGTACGCCTTGTTAGGAGATCTCCATTCACCAACAGCAGAGTGCTCAGCCAGCAATGGGAAACGCGCAATAGAGTGTCAATGTCTACCGTCAAAAGGAGACTGTATGCTGCTGGCATGAAAGCTAGGAGACCTGTCAGACGTCCTCTCCTCACTGCACACCACAAAGAGGAGCGTCTGAGGTGGTGCAACGAAAGAAGACACTGGAACATGAGATCCTGGAGACGGGTACACTGGTCCGATGAAAGTCGGTTCCTGCTTCATGCCACAGATGGTCGAACTCGTGTATGGAGGTCCAGACGCACGCGTACGACCAACGTAATATCATGGAAGAAGTTCCATTTGGTGGAGGTTCCGTTATGATATGGGGGTGCATCTCATTTGATTGTAAGCTGGATCTGTTGACTGTACCTGGAACACTAAATGGACAAAGATATTAAGATTCCATACTGGATAGAGTTGTGGTCCCTCATTTTGTAAATCATGCACCGGGAACCCACCCTATATTCATGGATGACAACGCCCAACCACATCGTGCTAGAGCTGTGCATGAATACCTCCGCCAGAATGCCATCGAAACCCTACCATGGCCAGCAAGGAGCCCTGACATGAACCCTATTGAGCATATCTGGGACATTCTGGGAAACATGGTGAGAAGGAGGGATCCTCCTGTGCAGAACCTACAGGAATTAACAGACGCACTCCATCTTGAATGGCAAAGAATACCACAATGGCGTATCAGTCGGTTGGTGACCAGCATGAGACGTCGTGTCCAGGCCGTCATCCAGGCACAAGGTGGATATACCCGGTATTAATAATGACAGTCTCAAACTCGTGCACAGATGTTAAACTTCGTTTTCAGACACCATTAATGACAATCTAGCCACGTGTGTCAACTGTAGGGCAATAGTTGTCAGTTGTGTCAACGTAACCCTATTCAGGCCTCGTTTTCAAGTTCAAACAAAAACATACAGTGTTTCCCCACCATCATAATCAGCATTCCTCTAGTTGCATTATTACCTCTTGCACTAAGATGGATGGGTACATAAATGTTTATGCTATTGCTTTCTTCATAGCACATGAATATACCCTCGCATGTGCGTAAAAATAGGTGGTGCTTAACTTTTGCACAGGTGTATATATCGAGTGTGCGATTCCAGAACTGTCATGCATCTGTCATCTGAAGAAGAGGTTGAATCATACACGAGTTGTGGCTACACAATAGTATAGCATGGATTGAGGTGGTATGAAATAGCCCTCTACCAGGGCGTGTAATCGACCTTTCTAGTTTTAGCTATTCCCCACCCATCTCTACCTAACCTCCAAACACAGCTCGTCCGTGTTGGGATCGATCGATCTCTGAACTGCCTGACTATCAATTTCCAGAAAACTATACAAGTAAACCGTTAAATATTTCGAAACTAATTTGGTTGTCTATGGCATCAACAGCTTCCAGTCAAATTAGTTTCAAAACAGTCAATGGAATATTTATTAAATGGTAACGACATACAATTTGTACAACATATCGGACTATTATGCGTAAATGACGGACTATTTTGAATCATTCATGACGTCATCCTGCACGCCACTTAGTTGATTATGATGTCATATGACGTCATATAATCGATGGATAAACTTGGAAAGGTGAATTTGATTTTTCATTCATAGTCAGTGGTGCAAAAATAAAAACATTCTGACTGCAAGTCCTAACATTTCCAGCACGACAATATCACAGTACTAACATGGAAGGACTAGTGGATATGGATATATTCAGGATCTACGGCATGTCTTTCAGGTTTACTAATATCTCTCAACAATGTTTAATTATGATTCGTCGGGCCACTCTGTTAGTATGCTAGTCGGTCCCTTGGAAGAGAGAGAGAGAGAGAGAGAGAGAGAGAGAGAGAGAGAGAGAGAGAGAGAGAGAGAGAGAGAGAGATAGAGAGAGAGAGAGAGAGAGAGAGAGAGAGAGAGAGAGAGAGAGCGAGAGAGAGAGAGAGAGAGAGAGAGAGGGGGGAGGGCGGGTAGGTGGGGCGGGCGAGCGGGCAGGCAGGCGGGCGGGAGGTAGGGAGAGAGGGAGGGAGGAGAGAGAGAGAAAAACAGAGGGGGTGGAGGGAGGGAGGGAGGGCGGACAGGCGGGCGGGAGGGAGGGACGAGGGGAGGGGGGAGGGAGGGGAGGGAGAGAGAGCTATAGGGAGGAGGGAGGGAGGGAGGGAGAGAGGGAGGGAGGAGAGAGAGAGAGAGAGGAGGGAGGGAGGAGAGAGAGAGAGAGAGAGAGAGAGAGAGAGAGAGAGAGCAAATGAAATGTTCCATGTACATGTACATTACTGTCACAGAACTCGTTCATTGTCAATATGTTCGTAATCAGATTCACGGTGATCATACATGCAATGCAAGTCAATATCCTGGCATTGTTTTGCTTGAATATTCAACGAGATATTAAATACAGAAAGTGCAACATTAGAATGCTTACAGTTATACTGAAGCATTAAGATTAGAACATATTTAAAAAAATTCAGTGACGATCGTCTCTTCTGAGCTGCCATTTTACTTTTATATTTGTCGGTGCCATTATTTGGGATTCTATTGAACAATAAAACCCCAAGTAAAAGTGGCTACAAAAATCAAAGTAAAATGGCCGATCAGGAGAAGACGGTCGTCCTTGAAATTTCAAATATTTTTCTAATGTTATTGCTTCAGGATGACCTTAATGAGCATAATTGTCTCATATCAGTTAAGACCGGTCATGTTCGGAAGCTTGTCAACATGTGGTGGTTATCTTCCGTGGTTTACAGTAATACATGTTGACCTTATGCACATATACTGTACAATGAATCAATTTGATCATGTTTAAACGCAAACAGTAAGTCACAGCGTCAGATAAAGTACTACTGTTGAAAGCAGTGTGATGACCAATAAGGATATGCTGGTATAACTACTGCCTGTATTGCAGCCGGTATGTTGACATGACATAGTACATCCCTTGTATTTGGTGTCAGCGAACAGAAAAATACCACAAATGTTGTCCATGGCAGGCATTGAGCAGCGTCTGACTGTCATCACCGCCATGAACTGAATCAATAATAATAATGTACTACACTTACCACCACCGCCACCACCACCACCACCACCACCACCGCCGCCGCCGCCGCCGCCGCCGCCACCGCCGCCGCCAGCAGCAGCAGCAGCATCACCACCACCACCACCACCACCACCACCACCATCACAAGCACCACCACCAAAAACACCAACAAAAACACCACCACCATCATCATCGTTGTCATCAGCATCGTCTTTGTCGTCGTCGTCGTCGTCGTCGTCGTCAACCATGCATGGCAGCGAGTTAAGTGAGCAGATACTAGACTCCACTCTTCCTCAATGACTCTGAGATCATTATCTCTGAGAATTTGTAATCTAGTACTAGATTAATCTGGCCCAGCTGTTTCATGTGCGATGGTCATTAAACGTTCCAAAGGAAGAATACTGATACAAATAATAGGATTCATTATATGACAATTATATACACTGAAATACAATTTTTTTATCTACAAAAATACTATCATCATTAGTGGCGAGTGAGACTGAGGTGCCGTCACGGATCTACTATCAAAAGATTAATTGTTATATTGCTTATAATTATAATATGTCAATAATAATGATTTTCACTTATGGTTATAGCGATTCACTGATTAAATAGGCTAATATAATTTTCGCGCACCATTTCTATTGCTTATAGCCTATGATAGATGATATTGACCAACAATCAACATTTAACCCTTTGCACCCTGGATTCCAAGAATCTTAATTTCAAGACAATCCTATAGGTAAGCTGTTAAATATTTTGAAACTAATTTGACAGGAACCTGCTGCTGCCATAGGCAGCATCAGCTCCCAGTCAATTTAGTTTCAAAATACTCAACAGAATAATTATTAAATCGTAAAGGACTATGGTGTTTTTTGTCTTTCGGGTTCAAAGGGTTAACATGTATCCGTTACAGTTCTAGGATTGCAATATCAGGACAGCTATACAAGCAAGGTGGTGATTATTTTGAAACTAATTCGACTGGATGCTGGCAGCGAAAGCTCCCGGTCATATAACTTTTTGAACATGCACCAGAATATTGCTTACATTCAAATCTGCTGATTTAGTATGAAATGATTAAACGGTTAACATGGATCTGAATAGATTTATTAATGAGGGCATAAGTGACTAGAAATCATATCCATAAATTAGACTCGTTAATAAGATTTCGTCGCTTCCGATGACGTCAGAGAACCTGGGAACAGAGAATTAATGATGGCACATCATCAGATGGTGTCTGTCTCGATGGTGATTACAATAATAGACTGATTAATATAAGTTGCCCCACCACCGCGTGTGCAGATGAAACCTTTAAGAAGAGAATTTCTATATCAGTTTGTCAAGAGAGATGTCCACCAAAAGTAGATATTACAATGCATTGTATCAAAAATCTATGGTATATCATATGAAGGCAATCTCTCAAATAGTAACATATCAAGTATGATGATGATTACTGTATTCTGCGGCGGTAGTAGTAGAAACATCCTACAGCTGCAATCAGTCCTTCTTCATTTTTTCCCACTGTGTCTTTTTCTCGGTCGTAATTCGTAGCTTCCTCATGTCTATTCTTGACTTGAGTGTACCGAGTCCTGCTTTCTTGAGGTCACCTCGTAGCACGCTTGGCAGATTTATGCAATGACGTCGTCTCGTGGCTTTGTATTTGCTGGCTTCCAGTAGGGCGCATTCCAAGGCTCTCTGTGCTGGTGTCTCTTCTAGCATCCTTAGCACATGGCCAAACATGGACCATCTTTGCTGGACGACCTTTACAGACAGCGGCGGCGTATTACACATCTTGTATAGTGCATCGTTGGAAATTATGCTGTCTGGCCATCGGTGTCCAGTGATGGTGCGTAGGTGTTTGCTGTGGCAGGCATCCAGTTTGTCTAGAGCTGCCTTTGGATCTTCCCAGCTGTTTCAGTTATACAGCATCAAGGATACATAGGTTTCATTGTGTAAACGTAGCCTCTTTATCAAGGGCAGCTTTGACATACGAATCCATAGCTTCCAGAAGGACTGGAAAGCTATGTTCCCTATGAGGCAGCGTGCAACAATGTCAGCAGTACTGCAAAGCAGTGAGCCCACGATTTTACTTTTCCTCCATGGTTCGCCGCTACGAAGCGGATCGTCATTTTCTATAGTTTCATGCTATGTAGATAGGTATATGTGGGTGAACTCTATTTTGGATTCATTCATAGAGATCCTCAATTTTTAGTTCGCTTGCAGCTATTGGGAGAGGTTCGTCAAGGGGTTTCCTTTCCTCATCTATGAAGGCCACATCATCGGAATATTTCATCTCTAGATGCATACTCAGTATTGACACTAGGGGTGGGGGTGGGTGGGGTGGGTGGGTTGGATTTTGGAACATTCCAGTACGGATTTCAATGTAGAAGCAAGGTAACAGGTGAAAACACCGGAGATAGACCATCTCGCCGTGGGGAGCCGATTGCTGTCTCAAACTCTACAGACTTCACTGACTTGGCTCGTACTCTCAGCTGATTGGTGTCTGCAAGCAGTGGTCTCATTAGTCGTAGCTCATCTTCATTGTAATTGGCCTGGCGTAGTACATCTAGGGTCTAGGTTCTGATTATAAGCCAATATCATGTATATGCACAGATAATTGATTCTCTAGTTAAACAGACGGATTGTAGATGTGTCTGACTTGTCTGACTGTGTATCCAATCCATCTGACCATCTTACTATGTTCTAAGACAATGATCACGTGATTACCCATCACTATAACCTTTATCCCCTCTTGTGGCGACTTGTCCCTATAATGGTTACACCGCCTCTACAGTAGTCTTTGGTCGGTCTAATTGTAGGTTAAGAGAAAACTATTTTAGAAATTGTACCACTGGAATGACTGGCTCGGTTACCGAGCCAATTATTCCAGTGGTAAATGTTAAAAAATAGTCTTATCTTAGCATGCAAATGGACACTGATTAAGGACAATTTTTGATTTCCTAGACGATTAACCAATAATCAGCAAGCTTGTTAAAAACCAACTCTTTAAAAAATATGTTGCTAAATTCCACTGGTAAATTTACAACAACAAAACAGTTCTCTTGGCCAGCAATTGGTCATTCACTGAGCAAATATTTGAATTTAGTCTTAAAATCTTTACAAGTGAAAGGGTTAATTGATAAAGGTAGCATTCTGGGCGCTTTGGGGCGCTGTTGACACACGAGGGGTTAACTTCAATGCAGCATCGTGGTAGTCCAGCCAAGCTTTCACTACAGTGCTGCTCGATTTGTGTATATGTCGAATGAAATGGATCACGATTACTATTGTTGTAGGAATTGCATATGAAGCAGGACAGGCCAGACACTGAAATCACTTAAAACACAAACGTATGGATTAAATGAGGAAGTTGAAAACATACATGTAGTGCACATTGTATCAATAGTCATTTTACTTAGTAGGGTGTCATGTCCAGTAAATAAAGTAAATTGATAGATTTACCCATTTTTCTCAGCTGCTTTTGTGTCTTAATCTCACCAAACGTGTTCCGAAATTATTGGTATTATTACAGGTCTGTGTCTGTATCAGTGTCTCAGTCTTTGTGTCCATGTGTCCGATGGCTTCTTCAAGGAACTTCTGTTGCAGATTTCCTGTGGATTCACTAAGGTCACTCTTGATTTGGAGTCAAATTGGCAAAGGTCAGTGACATTGACACAGTATGACGAAACTTCACATTACCTGAATATAGAGAGAGGAGGGAGGGAGAGAGAGAGAGAGAGAGAGAGAGAGAGAGAGAGAGAGAGAGAGAGAGAGAGAGAGAGAGAGAGAGAGAGAGGGGAGAGGGAGAGGGAGAGAGAGAGAGAGAGAGAGAGAGAGAGAAAGAGAGAGAGAGAGAGAGGAGAGAGAGAGAGGGGGGCGGAGAGAGAGAGAGGGGGGCGGAGAGAGGGAGAGAGAGAGAGATGGAGAGATGAGAGAGAGAGAGAGAGAGAGTGTGTATAGTTGGAATAATCTATGAAACCAGTCGCTATGCTTTTGTAGTCCAAATCAACACAAAATGCATACATTGTTTATATGGCTACTATCTGACGTTAATATAATACGGAAGACCATTAACATAGAACATGAATATTCACTTTCCACTGCAGGGACTGTTGAATATTGCATGAAGTAATTCATACCCATGTATAAAGTGGCAGTAGTCATTATACGTCGTTAATGGATCCCTATAAGTAGAACATGTGTTTTAAGGACACATTATCCCCGTGGTGTAAGCAGTTACAGAATGGCAGCTAATTATCCCTTTAATCTCAAAAGACCAGTAACGCCAAATTCCTTTATCATGTAAGGGATATTCCGTTGAATATTTTGAAATTAATTCGAATGGGAGTTGTTGCTGCTAATGATGGTGATGAAGTTTCCGTTGTTGTCGCCGTCATCGGCACTGTCGTGTTGACGGTAATGGTGAAGCAACGTCGGCAGTAGCGGTGGTTGTTGTTGTTGTTGTTGTTGTTGTTGTTGTTGTTGTTGTTGTTGAGGAGAGGGTGGCGGCGGCGGTGGGTGGTCGTGGTGGTGACGATGGTGGTGGTGGGTGTTGGTGATGTTGGTGGTGACGGTGGTGGTTGTTGTTGTGAAAAACAATATTGGTGATGAACTGACAGACAGCACGGCTAACGAACGTGCCAATTTTTTTGCAGAGGAAAGTCAAGCAAAATTTGCTCCGTAAATATCTAAAGATTTAATGTGTTTTGCGTGTATTTCATATACTAATATTTATATCATTGTTTAGCTAAGAATGGCATGCTTAAGAACGTGTGCTTAGTTTTCAAAATTATGTAGAATCTTTCGAGTTATAAGTGGTTTTATATTTATAATATTGATAAATTACGTATATTTTCGCAATGTAGTGCCGATAGTAGCACCAGTGTTCATTTCTAGCCTTAATGACGGCTACAGTTAATCCCTTAACAAAGAGAAGTTAAAAATTTCTATAGCGTTCCGGGTCTACAACGACCGTATCTGTGATACAATGTTTACAATGGACACCTATTCAACCTTAGGCCGGATAAGCACGTCGGGACTATTAAGTGCGAAAATGGCGGAGTCAGAAATTTTGTGTTTGTCACTAGTGAATTCGAATTTAGATTTGTCAGGTAATAACACTACTATAGATTTTTCAAACTGCTAAATATGATGAAGATGACATTTGCACTATTAAATACAACACTTTCTCAATAACCGTGCAATTGAAAAACCGCGATAGCATTTCAAAATTGGTCACAAAATGCGAGGAATGTTATGGCGTTGGTATGAAAAAGGGTGCCAACGGAACAATATTTCGTGTAAATCGACACATACGCGATGACGAGTCTTGTATAGCAACGGTCACGCTCTATAAGACCACGGGAGTAATACATGTTCAGGGTAAAGACTCTCATGACTGGATTATTAGAGACTTCCGACTTCTAACAAGCACCATTAGTGATGACGCTTGTAGTGAAAGTGACAAGAAAATCACCGAGAGTGATAGGAACCCGTCGGCTTTAAATACATCAAATACATCTCTAAAAAACACACGGACTACCGACATTGCGTCTTCCAGTATGGAAGATGATCTACGTTCTGAAGACGTACCGGTGACTACAAATGAACAATGCTACTCGTTTGGTAGCGAGTTGAACCTATCGCTATCGTCGCCTATACAAACACAAATGACGACAACGGATGGTGAGTTGAACCTTCATCCATCATCACCTATCCAAACCCAAACGTCGCCGAAGGAACTATTCACGCCAGAAGTAATGAGCACACCTTTGTACCAGAGTTATCACACTACGCCCCCTCCATTAACCGAATTAATAGAACATGTGATTGTGTTAAGAAATCTGCTTAATGTCCATAGTTTGGCACCACAATGTCAACTTTATATATGCGAACTATGCCCGCGTGGTGATGAACCAAAACGACAACAGTTCATTACCAAATTTAATCGCTATTTGGAAGTTTTGGAACATTTCCTGGATTTCACAGTCATTGAATCGTCAAAGTTATTCTCTTCAAGAAATCGTCCAGGTGTCATAAACAATTCATTATTCTATGCGGACAAATATCACATAAACAATGCTGGATCTACAATTCTTGTACGCCGTATAAACGAATATGTGACAATCATCCGTAATTCCGCGTGTAATTTCTGCGGAGAACCTAATCATAAATCTTCGTTATGCCGTCACGGTCGACCGGTCTTGTGTTACTCGTGTAATTATTATGGTCACAAATCAAATCGGTGTCCTGGACAATAATGGCCCGGCGAGGAAGGACAGCCTACTAAAATCTTGAAATCTAAAAACATCTTGAGTAAAATAAACAGTCCTGACGGTTCATTAAATAATTCCAATACCCCATATAAGAGTTCATTAATGCGGACTTCTAATATATTGAGTGTCCAAACATTGTCCCAGAATAATGATATATCATGCCATGGTCTTCTAAATAATAATAATGATAATAATAATAATGATTATAATAATAATAATAATAATAATAATAATAATAGCAGCAGCAGTAGCAGCTTTATCACTGAATCTTTTTATAATATCGCTACTAGTAATAGATTTGAATTTTTAAGCGATAATTGTTACGAAATGCACAGCGATATCGCATCCCGCTGTGACAAAGAAGTGGGAGATTCAGAATTAGGCCTATGTCCTGTTTTCATGCCACAAACTACGCTCATTCCTGCTGTAACTTGTACTGAAATTCGTACCAACACATATGGTAATGACACTACTACTGTCATTGATAATGATTGCGTTGTAATTGCTGGAAATGGTCTTAGCTTTCACGTTGACAATCTAGCGCAAAGTAACATTGTCGGCATGAAAGATAACACTGATTCCTGCAAGTATAATAATAATGATAATAATGAAAATAATAATAATAATAATAATAATAATAATAATAATAATAAGAATAGTAAAAATAATAATAATAATAATAATAATAATAATAATAATAATAATGATGATGAAAATGATAATAATGATAATAATAATAATAATAATAATAATAATAATAATAATAATAATAATAATAATAATTTCATTAACGACCTAAATATTATATCATATTGTCATACAAAAAGGGCATCCAATCTAAGCACGCCTATAGCTGCTACTAATCCGCTTGACCAATGGATATGTCCCCCTGATTTTATCAGATTAACTGCGCGACACGACCTTAAAACATTTAGCATAAATACAAAAGGCATACGTATAGGTCATTTAAATGTGCAACAACTACTACCTAAGATAAACCAATTAAAAATAATTATGGAAAAAAGTGTGAAAGAGCTTGAAATTTTCGGTACTACTGAGACTGCCCTAAGTAGCATCACCACAAATAATTTAATCGACATTAGTGGTTATAATATTGAGCGGAAAGATAGGGTAAATCGTAATGGAGGCGGCATCATAATGTACATCGAAGAGAATCAATCGTATTGTAGGAGAACTGAGTTAGAATCTATGTCATTGGAGGCACTTTGGATCGAAATAACGCCGTATAAAATGAAATCATTTTTACTTGCCTGTGTATATAGACCTCCGGACTCCCCGACTAGCTGGACAGACGAATTTGAATCTTTACTGGAGGCGGCATATTTACATAACCCAGACATTATTCTGATAGGCGATTTCAATATAGATTTCCATTTACCCATAATCGGAAAATGGCAAACCTTGATGAATACTTTTCACCTTGAACAATTAATTGAGAAATCAACCCGAATCACAGAGACGACATCTACTTTAATAGATCATATATACTGTACGGATAAAACCAAAATTACGTCTGCGAGTGTAGGTGATTTGGCGCTAAGTGACCACCACCCCGTCTTTGTTATTCGCCACTGTTCCATACATAGAACAAATACCCACCATTCTATAACGCGAAGCGGCACTATTTCGGTATACAGCTGACAGAAAATAAGCATAATCCTTCAAATATATGGAAGATCTTAAAAAGCATCAGCCCCAAAACAAACAAAATGCCATTAATATTATTAGATAACCAGGGAAACGAGGTTAGAGATACCGGACAACATTGTGAGATGTTCAATAAATACTTTGCTACTGTTGCATCCGACCTTGCGAATGCCATACAAAATAAAAACCACGCGATTTCACAGGATCTTGTAATGCATGTTAACAGTAGAGTTCCAAACGATGTCCAGTTTAAAATACCTGGAATAACAGTAGATTATGTTTACCGTGAAATTTCGCGTTTAAAAATTAATAAATCCGCAGGGTATGATACTTTGAACGCGCATTTCCTAAAGCTGGCCGCTCCAGTTATCGCACCATCAATCACCGCCATTATTAATAAGAGTATTGATACAGGAGTATTTCCTACCATGTGGAAATGCGCAAAAGTTAAACCCTTACACAAGTCCGATAATAAAAGCGAAATTAGTAATTATAGGCCCATTTCTATTCTGCCAATTTTATCGAAAATTCTGGAAAGACATGTACACAATTATCTATATAAATTTTTGACTACATATGATCTATTATGCGAATCTCAGTCCGGCTTTAGACCCAAACACTCCTGCGAAACCGCGTTGCTAAAATTAATAGACACGTGGCGATTTGCAGTCGATAATGGAGAATTCGTTGGAGCTATTATGATAGACTTCAGAAAAGCGTTTGACCTTGTAAACCACGACATACTGCTACGAAAACTAGGCATTTATAAGTTTCATGCATTTGCGCAAAAATGGTTTAGATCGTATTTAGAAAACAGACAGCAGTATGTTTCAATCTCGGACAAAACATCTGGCATGTTACCAGTCACGGTAGGCGTACCGCAAGGCTCGGTGTTAGGACCTTTGCTATTTATTATCTACGTGAATGACCTCCATATGAATCTTACCTGTAATGTCGATATGTATTGTGACGATACAACCATGCATTGCCATTTCGATAATGTAGCAAATATAACTGAAAAATTAACAGCTGATATGGCATCCGTCCATGATTGGTGTCAAAACAATAAAATGGTTATAAATACCGACAAGACCAAATTACTAATGATAGGCACTAAATTCAAACTAAAACAGATAAATCCGGAAATTAAAATATCTATCGTCGATGGAGAAATAGAAAGTGTAGAAAATGCAAAACTCTTAGGCTTAAATATTAACAACAATCTCTCCTGGCAACAACACATCAACAAAATTTGTAGCAAAATATCTTCCCTAATTTTTATGTTAAAGAAAAATAAACGGTACATGAATGTTGAGCAACGAACCTTATTTTACAAAGCATACATACTTTCGCACATTGATTACTGTTCTCTCGTATATTACGCAGGTATGCCAACATTGTTGAGCAAACTAGAAAAACTTCAAAAACGTGCAGCGAGAATCATCTTAGACGTCCCACATAGAACACCATCGCGGCAATTATATGATGAATTGAAATTGACGCCACTATCACAACGTATAACTATTAAATCAAACATTATGACATACAAAGCACTAAACAACCATACACCTAAGTACATCAGCGACATGCTTACACCCATAGAGACAGCACACACATTACATCTACGATCTAAAACTAATAGCCATTTGAAGCCTCCGAAAATACGAACCAACTATGGAAAATACAGTTTCACATACACAGCTAGTCAAAATTGGAATTCCCTTCCTACGTGTGTTATAAATTCAGAAACGCTATCATCTTTTAAGCACAACATGCACATACATACACACTTTCAATGATTTTATGCTTTGTTTCAACGTACCTGCATTAATAATAATAATAATAATAATAATAATAATAATAATAATAATAATTAATAATAATAATAATAATAATAATAATTTATCGATTGCAAAATATAATAGTATCTAACCATAAGAGCCGAATTTAACCTGCTCGGGGCCCAGGGCTAATGACTTTCTGGGCCCCAGTGTTCATTAATCTCCCGAAACTAACGGACTTCTCCGGGTTTATCTATGCCCCGCCCATCTCTATCGAAGCTCCACCTACTCATCATTCGTGTTGGAATCGGTCGATCTCCGCAGATTTTGGATATCATTTTATAGAAAACTAAATAAACTATTGGATATTTTGAAGCTAGTTTGTCTGAGTGCTGTATCTGCCTAAGGCAGAAACGACACCCAGTCAAATTAGTTTCAAAATACTCAACAGCATGTTTATTACATTAGCATAGAATTACAAATACATACTTATTATTGTCGTCTTTCCGCCATTTGATATTTGATATTGAAATGGTTGAAAATAGGTTTTCATTGCAACAATTATGTATAGTTTTGTATATATTTTGTGCATGATTTGTAAATTTTGTAAATATAATTCTAATTAGTTCATATAGTTATTTGGCGAGGGCCTCTGGGAGATCAGGGCATTGCTCTGAAGATTTACCCTCGATAAATAAAGATTCTTATCTTCTTATCTTATCTTATCTTATAAAATATAGATGTAAAAAGAAGTTTGATAATAGTAAATTCATTCAAAATTTATCGGAATACAAATGGGAGATAATTAATTTAATTAGCGATCCAAATGAAGCGTTAAAATTATGGCATGAAACATTTCTTAGTATTCTAAACAAACACGCCCCTATTATTGAACGAAGAGTAAAAACATATCACCAACCAGGCTGGCTAAACGAAGAAATATTACAAACAATCAGAGATCGAGATTATTGCCATAAAATCAAGGATATGGTCAAATATAAACAACTGAAAAATAAAGTAATGTCTCTCATAGAAATTTCAAAACGGCAACATTTTGGCGTACAATTAGTTCAAAATAAAAATAACCCGGCAAACATATGGAAAATAATGAAAAGTATAAATCCGCAAACTAACAAAATCCCATTAACATTAATCAATAAGGACGGAAATCAGATTAGAAATACTGTGCAACATTGTGAAATGTTCAATGAATATTTTGCTACAGTTGCTTCCGACCTGGCAAATAGCATAAATAATCAAGCGTATGCCATATCTGAGAAACTTAAAACACATATCAAAGTTAGAGTGCCCAAAGAAATCGAATTTACAATACCCCAGATAACACTGGATTACGTTTACGAGGAAATCAAGCATCTAAAAACAAATAAGTCAGCGGGATATGATGATCTAAACGCCCATTTTCTAAAACTAGCTGCACCAGTTATTACCCCATCAGTTACCGCCATCATAAATAAAAGCATAGACACTGGTATATTTCCTACTTTGTGGAAATATGCTAAAGTAAAACCACTACACAAGTCAGAAAATAAACGCGAGGTAAGTAATTACAGACCCATTTCTATGTTACCTATCTTATCCAAGATAATTGAAAGACATGTACATAATTATTTATATAAATTTTTGACAGCTTATAGTCTGTTGTATGAATCCCAATCCGGCTTCAGGCCAAAACATTCCTGCGAAACTGCGCTTTTAAAATTTATAGAAAACTGGCGATTTGCTGTTGATAAGGGGGACTTTGTAGGCGCTATAATGATAGATTTTAAAAAAGCGTTTGACCTTGTTGATCATAAAATATTAATACAAAAATTAGACGTTTACAAGTTTGACAAGCTTGCGTTAAAATGGTTCACTTCCTATCTCGAACATCGGCAGCAGTATGTGTCAATCTCAGACAAAATATCTGGATTTCGCCCCGTAACAGTAGGCGTTCCGCAAGGCTCTGTATTGGGTCCGTTATTATTTATTATTTACGTTAATGACCTCCATCTCGGTATTAAAAGTAATGTTGATATGTACTGTGATGACACAACGATGTATTACAATTCTGATAGCGTAGCAAAAATAACCGACAGACTAACAGATGATATGGCATCCATCCAGACATGGTGTCAAAATAATAAAATGATTGTAAATACAGACAAAACAAAACTACTTATGATCAACACCAAGTCTAAGCTAAATCAGATTGATCAAAAAGATATTAAAATTCATACATGTAACGGAGACATAGGCAGTATAGCCAATGCAAAACTTCTAGGATTACATATAAATAACAATCTATCATGGCAACAACATATTGGCAAACTCTGCAGTAAAATAGCATCACTTATTTTTATGTTGAAGAAAAACAAGCAATATATGAATATAGATGAACGAAACTTGTTTTACAAATCTTACATACTATCACACATCGATTATTGCTCCCTGGTTTATTGCGCCGGTACACCTACACTACTTGTAAGCCTAGAAAAATTACAGAAACGCGCCGCTAGAATTATTTTAGATGTCCCTCACAAAACCCCATCAAAACAGTTATATGAACGATTGAAATGGACTCCGTTAGCGCAACGATTGACTACAAAAACAAGCACAATGACGTACAAAGCACTCAATAACATAACACCTAAGTACATTAGCGACCTATTCACCCCTATTGAAGAAGCGCATACACTGCATCTACGCTCAAAAACTTATAGTCATTTAAAGCCTCCAAAAATAAGAACTGATTACGGGAAACATAGCTTCACATACACTGCAACTCAGATATGGAATTCGCTACCTAGAACTATTACAAGTCCACAAACACTCTGTTCTTTCAAAGGAAATATACACAACCATATAAACATGACATAATTTTCTATATGTTAGGTTTACAATGTTTGCGACTAATTTAGAAAAGAAAAGTCATGTATGTTTAGAGTATGTTGGGAGTGCGTGAGTGCGTGCGAGCGTGCGTGACTGAGTGCGATGGGTTGTATGCTTCTTTGAGTTGCATGAGTATGTTTGTGTCCGTAAGACTAATACAAATAATAATAATATTAATATTAATATTAATAATAATAATAATAATAATAATAATAATAATAATAATAATAATGATAATAATGATAATAATAATAATAATAATAATAATAATAATAATAATAATAATAATATCAATAATAATAATAATAATAATAATAATAAAAATAATAATAATAAAAATAATAATAATAATAATAATAATAATAATAATAATAATAATAATAACGTACATTTATTAGATTAAAATGTCTGCATACGATATTGTATGCTTTTGAACATAGTGTAAATATTTATTATTCACATTTTGTACATATTTTTATATCATCTCGCACTGCACATATTGCACTGATCATTGTTGTTTTTGTGAGGGCATCTGGGAGAGCAGGTTATCCTGAAGATTTTACCCTCAATAAAGAATGATGATTATTATTAACTCGTGCAGTCATCTCTCCTCTTGTAGTGCATGCACGTTATTGAGTCCTTGTACATTTAGCACACGTATTTACACATGCTGGTAATCACAGCGCAGCGGTGATACCCGCCGATAACACGGCTGTCAATGGCAATACGCAATCGATGTCACTGTCAAGTGCTGCTGGGATGGCGATGATGTTGGTTTTAATTCGGCCTCTAGACAAATACGATACGGTAACATCTAAGTGACGAAATTAAGCCTCACAATTAATTCCTCTAGTATGCTTAAATCTCAGTATACTCGCTATTCCATAACAAACTATACAAAAAAGCTTCTGAACAATTTGTAAGTAATATGACTGAAGCAGCCGTTGCATTTGAAAGAAATGTCTTACAGTCAACTTACCTTTTAAATATCTAAAGAACAGTTTTGGCGATTATGGTTATTGTTCAAACGCCTATCCTTCTGGTCTGTGAAATGGTTAACAATGATGTAGGTTCTTACACTAAAAGCTCAGTCGTGTCCGTCACGCACAGGCGTTAACATCGAATGAGTAATTGACCATTTTATGGCCGATTCGTGGCGGCCAAAACCGACCTCCGGTTTTGAGGAATGCCAATTTACAGGCCAAGAGAATACTATTTTTGAAAACCCACTGGAATGACTGGCTCGATAATTGTGGTAGTCATTCCAAAGATAAATTCTCAAAAATAATATTCTATCGATTTGCAGTTGGGGATTCAATTTAAAAATAATTTGATTTTCTTGACCAAGTTGAGCCATTAAAAGGTTAAATGAGTATGAAAGTGAAGATTATAACATTTATTGTATACAGTTTGTGTGCCGAATTATTGCAGAGGCAAGGCTCACTAAATAACATAATGCGAATGTGTTTGTGTGTGGGGTGGGGTGTGGATGGGGGTGGGGTGTGGGGGAGAGATTTTACAATATGCTCTTAGGCAACATTCAATCAGATTATTGCTAAATAATTGGCAAACTGATATCGGAAAGAATAACACAAATATCAAACCGACTGAAATTGATTTGTGCATAAATCTATCCCGGCAATATGTTCCATAGAAGCATGGTCATCAAGTATCCACAGCCTGCTGGAGTCACGTGTCCATTAGACATGGGATGTGTACAAATCAAGAGGTCGTGTCGTTGTTTTAATTTGTCTAACCCTTGGGACTCTGGTGTTAAAGTTTTAAATTTTCAAATTAAATTAACAGATGAACTGGTGTTCATTTTTGAACAAATTTTTTGGGAGATGGTGCTGTCGTAGACAGCAACGTCTTCCACCAAAATTGTTTTAAAATGTACACTAGTTTCTTTGATATTGACACAGTTAAACATAGAATATTGACATCAGAGTGGTAAGGGTTAATAGCTGCGGCTAATGGAGCATTGAAACTAAGGCTAGGCACGTCTAAACATTTAAACGTTTAATAATCTGTTAAACGGATATATATTAAATCGATTTAAACGTTTAAACGGAAAAAAATATTAGAATTCCATGATCAATAAATTGCTCAAATCGTTGACTGTCATTAAAAATGTATGAGCACCATAACCGATATTCTACTGAACATTTTAAAACAATCTTAGTGGAAACTGAAACAACAATGGCCTCCCGTCAAATTATTGTCAAATTGGTTTCAAAAGACTAAAGAACATGGCTTGAGATGCACACAAAATGAGGTCAAGGATTTGCTGATGTTGCGTAGATGCTGATATCACACGAACCACTGGATGGGTCGAGTTCATTTTAATGTACGTATCAACACGATCCGTAGTGTTCCTTTTGCAGTCCGCTACGGAGATGGACTGGGTACTGATATGTCTGGTCGCTGAAGTGGAGTCTGTGTAACAGTCTAGTCGTTGTGATGACGTAAGAAGATGGCCGGTCAATGTATTAGAGGTGTATTCTCATAGAAGCCACGCCTCTATTTTTAGATTAGGTCTATTGTTGACTCAATAATTATTGCCAAGGGTAAAAATCCGATCATCCACTGACTTAAAATAGACAGGATGTAGTATTTAACGGGTAATTAACTGTTTGTATTAGTTGTATAATGACGTTATCAATGACATTATTTAAAACATTTGTTCTGCAAAAGATTCGCGTATTTTAAACACAACATTAGGCTACACGGACGCACTTCCAAGCGCACAATTGGCTGGTTCTTGAATCACATATGCTTGGCGCGTGGACGATGTTTTGTTGATTTGGGCGTGGTTTAATTATTATATTAATTTATCTGCCGGATTCAATGGTCAAGCCGGACAACCTTCGGAAACGTTTTCTAGTGGCAGAACGCGATTTCTTTTGTAAATTTCCGTTGTAAATTTACCAAAAAAAATAGTCTTCCCTTGGCCTGCAAACATTATAATTCTATTGACAAGTTGTTTCTGTTAAATCTTTTAACATTATTTAACATCATCGTAAATGGACGGTGGGGCAGCAACACCCTCCAGTCAAACTAATCTTATAATATTTAGCAGCGCATCAGCCTACGCTTAACATCACCAATGTTACTAGAACACTATAAAATGCATCTGCTATTTGTTAATTGAAGTATCATGTATTATATCCTTAATAAAATGTGCAACATTATTACCACAAAATCGTTATTGTACTATGATGTCACCATGACATTCAAGTACTTACGTGATTGGCCAAAATACATTTAAACGGCTAAACTTTTAATAAATGAACACTTAAACGGTTAACGTTTCCGTTCCGAAGACAGAGCCCTAATTGAAACGCACTGATTATAAAAACATCATTCAGGTTTTAGATGTTTTGATATGGTTATATTAATAAAATACCTACGTTATGGGAATAGTGGTCTATTTAAAGGACAACTAACCTCATCTCATGACATTTATACAGATGATCTAACAGGCCACTCATAAACCATGTTTGGGACTTTAAGCGATTTATCATCCCGTCAAAGAAAGATATTACGGTTTTAGTAGCTAAATGTTGGTTGATTTCCACATCTTATGATGGCTGTCATGATTTACTTTTCAACCAATCAGAAAAAGCTTAGCGTATCTGCCTCGGTATATGAGCTCAGTCATAGAGGCACCAACTATAGCGTGACAATGCAGTCTCAACGCAACCCTACAGTTAAGCTGTTGAATATTTTGAAACTAATTTGTCTGAAAGTTGCTGCAACAACTTCCAGTCAAATTAGTTTCAAAATGTTCAATACTATGATTATTACATAATAAAGAATGTAGTGCGTTGGCACATACATGGCATCACACGTTATCGCTAAATGAGACAAAATGGTAGCGATCACTTTTCAACACTTACACAATATTACAAAGTAGATAAGTGTGATATAGATCAGAGAATGTGACATGATATGGAATCTATGGACCATAATCTATCGGTGCAATACAATATTTGAGATGAGATGCATCCCTTTAAACATACCTTGACACACTTGTGATTTTGTTTCCTCAAGCATTGCACTGTTACTGTTCAAGCAAATAGCAGATATTTGTCGAGGCAATTGAAAAAGTCATGGTATTCAACACTAGGAAGCGGAAACAAGAATACATGCCCTATTAAAGACAAGAACATGTGCAGTGTTCTAGGAATTAGGCGCCAACAATATACTCCACATGAAACTGGAAATCAACAACGCATTTTGCAAGGATACGAACCCAGACCCATAGATATATATTGGAATTTGGCATCATAATTCCGAATGTATTGGTACCTAACTGCAGATGGGCACTGTAATGTGCAGCCCTCTCCGGCGGGCTGGTTGGTTAAGAAACCCCTTAGGAGATTGTAAAAATAGAAGATATGAGAATTTTTTTCTTACGTAGCCAATGTAGGACAACTGCCCATCGTGTACCTCATTGCTATGCGCATCAAGACAGACACTTCTCAAGGAACGTGAATACAAAACATGCTCATCAACGCATGCGAAAGAGTGAGCATGTCGATAAAGGCAAGAAAACCTAAGAATATAATGTCTATTGAATGAGAATCAAAGAACATGTTCCTCAAGAGATCGAATACCGAATGCTGGCTCCTAAAGGAAATAGAAACCAAGGCTGGAAATGAAATATAAGAATAACATATCTAGATATGTTGTTTATTTCCACAATAGACCATCGGTCCTTGAGTGTACAGTGGTACAATTATTATTGGCGGATAACCAGGAAAACATATGTATGTACAGACTCACACACACGTGTATGCACACGCACACACACACGGGCACGCGCGTGCAGGCACACACACACACACGCGCACGCACGCACGCAGGCACACGTACACGCACACGCACGCACGCACGCACGCACGCATAAATAATATATAATATAAACATCAATGTAAATATATAAATTGCGCGAAGTTTACAGGTTCATTTACATAAAGGTGTAATTAATGCATTGATGATTGGACATCAGAACGTATAATGACAATGTGGCAATAATAAACATAATCACTTTGACATCCGGTTAATAACTTACTAATGTGTTTGTTTGGATATTTCTAACTTGCACGTGATTGAAGGTGCTGATATACATTAGCCATTAACCCTTTAATGACTAAATTTCTTCAAAGAATTTACATGTGTACTTATTGAATGTCCATTTCCAGGCAAAGAGAACACCATTTTTGAAAATCTACCACTGGAATGACTGGCTCGGTTATCGACCCAGTCATTCCAGTGCCAAATCTTCAAGAATAGTCTTCTCTTGGCCTGCAAATAGACATTCGTCAAGCCCCCCCCCCCCCCTACAGAGGCCGGTTTTGGCCGGCTTCGTCGTGAAAGGGTTAAGAGACGGGATGAGGCTAGACCAAATTCAATTTTCTCACTGAAAATGTCCATCTGCAGGCCAATGCTATCCCCTAATATTCACCACTGGAATATCTGGCCCGGTTATTGGGTCAGTCATTCCAGTGGGGGACCCAAAAAAAAGGGTGCTTCTCAAGACCAGTGCAATAGCCATTGCTCAAGACCATCTCTCCTCATTTCCTACTAAGAAAACGAAACGAAATGGAAATGAGGAGTGCGGTCCGGCTCATACATTCCATTCCATAATTGTCAGTCTCCTCATAAATAGACGGAATTTTGAGAAGATTGACGATTCGACGACCCCCAAAACCGATTCCCATCTCGATATCAATCACATTTAATTCAGTAGTATCTTTTATCAAGGACACACCTCTAAACCCGGGAGACAGAGTCCATTGGAAACACTACACATTTTCAAAGCGGTCTATAAAAATATGTCTGTCACCTATATTCAAACTAGTATCAAACACTGTCATGTGTTTACCCCCCCCCCCCTCCCCCCGCCCCGCACACCCCTCATTCTCATTCATATCTCACCCCACCCCACCATATTCATCCATACACGCACACGCATACATACACGAACACGCACATGTACATGTACACGCACCCACACGCACCTCAAGCACAAGACTGGAGAAAATGCTCATGATAAAATTTCCCCTCGTAATTTAAAGGCATGATATGAAAACGCTGCTAATTTTCGTGTAACAGGTATATTATTACTCTTAAGCAGGTGTACTATAATAATAGGGTTTGATATGGGTTTGCGTAGATTAGAATACATTGGGCATATTAGTATAAACTGATATTCATCTTCTATGTCATCTGTACAGAAAGGACATGTTCTCTCAACTAACGGTATTTGTTCCCATCTACCTGTCTCAATATGGAGCTTGTGCGATGCGGTTCTGAGCCTAGTAAGAGCATATCGATTGTCTGATATTTTTTACTTTATCTAAACAGCATTTGTAGATTAATGTATCACCAAAGTAATTGTATAACTTGGTTTTGCTATTTAATCCCAGGTTCCCCTCCACTCTTGTAAATAAATATCGTACGCTCATATGACGACAACATTTATAACAATGAATTTAATATAGTTGTTTCTCAATGCTCAATAAAGAGTGGATCTTTACGGCTTAGTGTATCATAATTGTCATCATAATTTTCATTGTTTGGCTCCAAGATATTTCTTAAAGAATGCCACATGTATTAAGAGACCACTTGTCTATTGTGATTAATTGTTGATGCTTTATAAGGTGGTCGCTTGAGACAGGTTTTACTGTAGCACGCATCTCCTCTGAACTTAGCTAATATATAGCACTGACTAGACTGGCATTGCTTCATCATCGTGTCACTCACATCGTCATGTAAGCATTCCCGAAGGAGCCATCGTGAACAAAAGCTGTCAGTGACATATTGACATGAACGCAATCATAAAACTTCCAACACCTATTACAGAATGTGGTCATTTTCAATGATTGTATCATAGAAAAGCCGGCATATTGTCCAATTCCTATCGTAACCATCTTCTATGGAGAAGCCACATCCTATTGTCTGGATAGTTTATGGCAGCCATAATTCAAGCTTTAAGTCGCATTCTTATCTGTAGGCCATCATCTGTCCATATATCTTCTTACCAGGCATCGTGATCCATTTTGTAATGATGCCATACTTTGTTGCCAACCGTCTTCTTGTGAATGAAAGATATCTACAACAAGAGACAAGCGTTACCAATGCACCTTTCCCATTCTAGCTATGCCCCGCCCATCTCTAGCTAAGCTCCACCCACACCTCGCTCGAGTTGAGATCGATGAACAACGCCCAGCCAAATTAGTTTCAAAATATTCAACAGTATGTTTCTTAAATAGCAAAAACATACAATTCGTACAACGTGTCGGACTTTAAACGGTAAAGACGGGCTTAATCGAATCATTCATGACGCCATGATTATGACGTCAGCATACACGTCACGTAGTTGCTTATGGCGTCATATGATTGAGTGAGGAAATGGATTCATGAATTCCAAAGATTGTCCATTCATAAATAGAGGATATTGTTTCGGATATGTTTGGTAACTTATATCATATTTCCACTCATGTCCTGTTTAGCTAACTTTTCTAATTGGATGACCACTTCCTGTAATTTATCATAACATGGGTGAGGGGATGGATAGCGAAAACAACATCCCGGACGTGTACCATAATATATACCGGCGGTCGCGACAACTAACCCCCATAGTGAGCGTATGCGCATGCGCCATCTAGCCAATATATACGATGCCTGTGATAATACATACAATTGCCAAACAAACTTATGGCGGCTGCATGTGAGTAATCTGTCCGGGTAAATTATTAATTTTGTCTACTTTTATAAAAATGATATGGGTGTCAAAACACGATATTTTGTCATAGATAAATGTGCAATTGACAACCTTTAGCTGGCTGGCATTGACATGTTGACGTCATAGATGATTCTTAGGATTAAGGCAAGATCCAAAATGTGTATTTAGACACAAATTGGATGCTTTGAAAATTCAATTTTCTTAGCGTGATGGTAATTACATACTGCTATTAAAAACTGACACCTGGCCTGAGTTCAGGAAGGCGAATCTTCGACGAACGTTTGCGTTCTTCGTGGGACGGTGTTCAGTAATGTGTCGTCTACATTACTAAGCTGTAGTATATAGTGAGTATACGACACATTATTGAACACTGCTACGTAACGGTGACCATTTTTCACGCTCCTGAACGCACCCCTGGTGTCACTGTCATGGCCTCGTTTTTGGGATATGAATTCCTTTGGCAACTTTTGGCAACGAAAGAGTTTCGATCGAAAACGTATTACGTGTTGTATACATACCGTTCTACTAAAAATCAAGGAATGTGTTTGATTACGAACAGAAATGGCAGTAAGATGAAGCTCAATGCTATGACTAACAATGGACAACTAACATAGTGCCTGAGGTTTGTTGTGATTGCGTTACCCTTTGATACATATTTCATTAATACAGCTTTTAGAATAATACCATCAGAAAGCCCACAATGTTCTTAATTGATAAATCAAGTTTCTCAGTCAGTCATATGACATCATAATGAATTACGTAGCGTGTAGGCTGACGTCCTGTTCAAAATATGTAATGAATGACGTAGCCAAGGCCATCATGAACTTTTAAGCGTCTGTCAGTTGTACGAATTGTATGTTTTTACAATGTGATAAACGCCCTGTTGAATATTTTGAACCTAATTTGACTGGGCGCACACGGTCAAATTAGTTTCGAAATATTCAACAGCTTATCTGTATAGTTACCTTGAAATTGGAATTCTAGGAATTCAGAGTTCAACGCATATAAATCCATCCCAGCATGTGCAAAGCATGGGCGGAGCTTAGCTAGAGATTGGCGGGATGTAGCTAAAGTGGATTCATCCATTGCCCCCTGTGTTTTGAAGTAATATGCTACAAAACTTTCTCCATGGAGATCGATTCCAGGAACATGAATTACTGTCAGACATGGCTATAATGGGCATCTGATTATCGACGCCAAAAGATGATGTCTTAAGGAATCACCAATTAAAGGGATGCTAATCTCATCTCAAATGTTATATTGCACCAATAGATTAGGTTTTATATAATCCATATCATTCACAAATCCAACTAAGAAATTCGTCTGATCAATTGCGTGCATGTAACCCACTTACAACTTAGCTAACAGCTTTGTATCTTGAAGTTCTGTGGCATACGACCGCACTTGTCCGGCTAAGTCTGTAGTAGATCCACTTCAGTGACGAACCGTCACAGAGAAGCACAATTTTACACTAACAGCCTGATGTTCCACCACCCCTCGAACAGATCGAGTCTTAACAGGACTAATATCCGTTCGAATATCTTCTGATTATCGTTTCTGTGCTCTCTGTAGTTTCAACGAGCTGAATTCGTTGAAGCATAATTTATGTCAAGACGTCTCATGTGATGTTAAAGTCTGTATAATTCCACTACCACTATCAAGTCGCGAAATATTGCTGTTCATTGGTGCGCATCCAAGTTCATTAAATGCTATTTGGCATTGTTAGCTAACGTCTCATATCATGAACCATAGCTGGTTTATCTCGTAGACTGTGCTGGACAAATGAACGATTCATCACAGAAGTTCCAGTCAGTTATGAGCACTTGGGATGTAGCATCGGTGCTAGAACCGCTAGTGGATGTTTGAAAAGAAACTATCCCACACCGCGTTGAGATTGTTTATTGAGTATTACTATATAGCTGCTATTACAATTTCCTCAAACATTGACGATCTAAAACGCATAAAATAGGGCATCAAAAATGGTGATGGAATAATTACTTTAACATAGGGGATCTTTACGGCTTAGTGTATCATAATTGTCATTGCCCAATAGCTGCAAGCAAACTAAAAATTGAGAATCTATTTATAAATGAATCGAAAACAGAGTTCGCCCACATATACCTATCTACAACGCATGAAACTAAAGCAACTCACGAGCCACTTCGTGAGGGCGAACCATGTAGGAAAAGTAAAATCTTTGCAATACTGTTGACATTGCTGCACGGTGCGTCATGGAGAACATATCTTTCCAGTCGGAAGCTATGGATTCGTAGATCAATGATGCCCTTGATATAAAGGCTACGTTTATACAATGTAACCTGCGTATCCTTGATGCTGTATAACGGTAACAGCTGGGCAGATCCAAAGGCAGCTCTAGACAAACTCGATGCCTGCCACAGCAAACACCTACGAACCATCACTGGACACCGATGGCCAGACAGTATAGCTTCCAACGATGCACTGTACAAGATGTGTAATACGTCGCCGCTGTCGGTAAAAGTCGTCCAGCAAAGATGGGCCATGTTTGACCATGTGCTAAAAATGCTAGAAAAGACACCAGCACAGAGAGCCTTGCAATTTGCCCTACTCGGAGCCAGCAAATACAAAGCCATGCGAGGATGTCATTGCATGAATCCGACAAGCGTGCTACGAGGTGACCTCAAGAAAGCAAGACTCGGTACACTCAAGTCAAGAATGGACCTGAGGCAGCTAAGGATTTCGGCTGAGGACAAGCCACAGTGGGCAAAAGAGAAGAAGGACTGATTGCAGCTGTAGGATGTTTCTACTACAGCCGCAGAATACAGTAATCATACATCATACATTCATATCCTGTCACATTCCCGTTTCTGTATCACATGTATCAGTTTTGTAATATCGCGTAAATGTTGAACAGTGATCGCCACCATTTTCTCTCCTCAAGCGATAGTGGGTAATGTCATGTAAGTCCCAATACATTACATTCTTTATTATGTAATACTCATCTCGTGGAATATTCAACAGCTTACCTGTATGATTGCTTTTATACCACATTGCCAAGCTATAGCTTGCACCTGTATGCCTGAGCGTATACACCGAGGCAGACACGCTAGGTTTTTTTCTGATTCGTTGAAAAGTAAATCACGACAGCCATCATAGTCTGTATAAATGTATCAACATTTAGCTACTTAAGCTTGACTATCTTTCGTTGTCGGCATGATAAAAAGCTAAAATGTCAGGGATGGGTTCAGGGTGGCAAATTCTATCACCTGAATGGTTAGTATAAGATGATGTGAGATTTCCTTTAACACGATTGTCACGTGTTTATCCGTATGACTTGTGAACTTCAATCGAACGTACGAAATGATTTATTGCTGCGCCCATAGCACACTTAAGCAAATGGATCTACGTAAACGGACACTTGGGATGGAACAATTATTTTCCACACGAGTAGCAAGATAATAATTAGCTATTTCCTGATGTACGCAAAGTTTATTCGGCTGGCAAAATGTTACAAAATTGTGTCGGTTTTGATTGATCGGCTGATAAGCTCCAATAAGTTCATAGCTATTATATTGATTTTCTGCTTTAAATGGAAATGTTGAGCAAAAATGTGTATGGTGGTGAAATATAAAATTGTATCAAGGTATGTTGGTTGATTTTATTACATGCCAGTTAGAGAAACTAATGATGGAAGCCGGCCATTAAAGCAAACAGCAATTGTTCTAGTAGTACCACAGTGTCAGAGTAACAACATGGAACTGCTGCCGACTGTGGTCAATGAGAAAGAGGGAGAGAGAGAGAGAGAGAGAGAGAGAGAGAGAGAGAGAGAGAGAGAGAGAGCGGCTTGAGGGAGGGAGGGTGGGAGTACGATGGTGAGTGGGAGGGACGCCGCGTGAGAGAGAGAGAGAGAGAGAGAGAGAGAGAGAGAGAGAGAGAGAGAAAGAGAGAGAGAGAGAGAGAGAGAGAGAGAGCTTTATTCGTTCGAACCTGTATATATTGCGGTCGATCGGTAAATATCTACAGCCATCGCCTGCCTCGGCCAAATTGACATTGGTCGATGTCATAGTTAGCTTTCTTGAAGCCACTTTTCTGTACATTTATGTCAGAGATATCAATGGAGAGATCCAATCTGTCATCCAGAATATGACGTCATAATCAATTACGTCACGGGTAGGCTGACTTCACAATCATAAGGAGTCATGAATGACGTATATATGGTATGAATTGTACGACTTTGATGGATTTACTATCTATTAAACATTCAGCAGCCAGTCAAAGTATTTAACAGCTTACCTTGATATTTGAATTCTGGAAATTCAGGGTTCCAATCGATCCTAGCATGCGCAGAGTTTAACTATATTCATGTCTTCGTGAGCTTTATCCAACAAGCTCCACATTTATGTAGATTTTCATTGAATAAGATATTAGATATAAAATGATTTAATTTTTCAATTTTATTTTTAAGGCTAATTCTGTCGTAGCCTTTTCATAGTCTAGGATACCCTAGATGTATCTAATCTTTGTATAATTTCTGTATTGCTTCGTAAGCAATTGTGATTTTACTTTAACAAGAAATTCTGTGGAATTCTAAGACTGACGATGCTGCTGCTGCTGCTGCTGATGATGCTGATGATGACGATGATGATGATGATGATGATGATGGCGATGGATGTAAGGCTTTATGATGATGATGATGATGATGAAGATGATGATTCTTCAACATTCTCCACTGTGTCGTGTTCACCGGAAGTGCCCTAGCCGCCTATATGTTCTTTCTCGTCTTTATTGGTCCTAGATTACGCCTTTTAAGGTCTGGTCGCAGAACACTTAGGAAGTTAATGTTGTGGCATCCTTTGCATGTCTGAAAAATGTTGGCCCTACCACAGCAAATTCTAGTAATTTCCAAACAGGCGTATTTTCTGGCATTCGAAGAATATGTCCGACTATAGACGGTCGCCGTTGCTTTACTCCCACAGTCACATATGCAGGGAAATACTTTGAGGAAATTACAGAGCTTTGACTTTTAAACGGATGCTAATCGTATCTCAAATGCTGTATTGTAATGATAATTTATAATTTATATATTCCAGATCATTCATATCCTGTCACATTCGCTTATCAGTATCACAATTATCTGCTCTGTAATATTGCGTTAATGTTGAACAGTGATCGCCACCATTGTGTCTCCTCAAGCGATAGTGTATAATGTCCTGGAAGTGCCAATGCATTAGGCCTACATTCTTTATTATGATATAATTATTTTGTTAAATATTTTGAAACTAATTTGACTGGAAGTTGTTGCCTATGGCATTAGTTTCAAACTATTCAACAGCTTACCTGTATGATTGTTTTTATAATACTACATTGCCAAACTATAACTGGCACCTCTATGACTGAGCGCCTATACCGAGGCAGACATAGTAGGGTTTTTTCTGATTGGTTGAAAAGTAAACCATAAGACTGTAGAAATGTATCAAAAGCTATTAAAACATGAATATCTTTCATTGTCGGCACAATCGAAAGTTCAAATGTCAGGATATTTTGGATTATTGGAGGCAAATCCTACCACCTGAATGGTTAGTATAAGGTAAGTTGAGTTTTCTTTAGATTTATACCTTGCCATGCCATACAACACCGTTCCAAACTCAGAAAATGTTGTTGATGACAGGGTTTTGAGCGCTACAGGATGCAAATTCAATTATCTAGAAGAAGATTTATATGAGAGTGTACTGCAGCTTCATTTAACAGTACCCAATGGACCTTTCCAAGTTTATCCGTCCATCATATGACGTCATAATCAACTACATAACATTTAGGGTAATGTCATAATCATAATAGCATGAATGATTTGAAATAGTCCGTCTTTAGCGCTTAATAAGCTGACACGTTGTACGAAGTGTATGTCTTTACCATTTGATAAACATTCTGTTGAATATTTTGAATATTTTGAAATTAATTTGACTGAACGCTGTTGCTGCCATAGGCAGCAACAGTGCCCAGTCAAATTAGTTTCAAAATATTTAACAGTTTACCTGTATAGTTTTCTAGAAATTTATAGTCAGGGAGGTCAGGGATCGATCGATCCCAACACGGGCGATGTGTGGGTGGAGGTGTCGCTAGTGATGGGCGGGTTATAATTAAAGCGGGAAAGGTCATTGGGCATGATGAGTAGGCATATAAGAATCATTCTTAATGAGATGAAGACCTCCCAAACATAGGAAATTAATATAAGACGCATTCTGTTTTAAATTATACCCATAAATTATACATTTACAAGTGAATTATACATATCGTTTCAAGTTTGAATCTACATATAATGCAAATAATCAAGATATATATGACTCAAAATATGCTAAGAATAATGTTAAATTGTATTGTGCAACCAAGCGTAGCAAGTGCCGTGGACAGATATGACACTGTCGCGCACTGTGGAGGAAGTTCTGCAGTAATGTACGGATGACTCTGCTAAGTGCCACAGTCAGGGTTCCCAACAATTTAGGACAGTGTGTGGCCACTCCTTACAACTTGTGGAATGTTAGCCAACTCCTCTGTCAAGGCCAACTCAAGATACTGAAGGCTGATGGGTTGAACTGGTCGAGCTGAAATTGCTGTCTGTAGAAGATCCCAAGCATTCTCAATTGGATTAAGGTCATTTGCCAGAAGGGTTCGGATTCCATATAGAGGTTAACCAGCCTTGATCTGTGTGGTCGCACACTATCATCCATCAGAATGAACTCTTACCCTATTGCATTGCCATAGGGCTGGGCAAATGGATGGAGAATTGCGTCCCTATGCATCACGCCAGTCAGGAAAAAATTTGGAAGCAGTAGAGGTCTGTATGTCCACCTGCGCTAATACCGTCAAGAGCATGACTGAACCGCCGGCATCAAGGTCATGCTCCATCACCTTGGTATCAGCAAATCTGTCATGTTGACGTCGCTACAGGCAAACACGCCCGTTGTGAATGCCTACGCAGAATTGCGACTCGTCTGTGAGCAGCAAGACAACTTCCCATTGAGCAGGAGTTTAGTTGAGATGTTCCTTACTTTATCCCAGTCTCGCTTGAGCTTCTTCTCACTGAAGGGTATCTACACAGCAGGTCTGTTGGCCCTGAAATCATTGACATGCAGTCTCTTTCTATCAGCATGGGTGGATATCAGCAACTCCATCGCGACTCTAAAGGGGTTTCACAGTACTATATCATTAATGCTAACGTTTGGCTGCGTAATGTTTATTTCACCTGCACAGTGTCCATTTCACTGTCGGTTTCTTTAAAGTTCTCGTGTCCTATTAAATATAGACACTTTTGCACGAAATATGAGATGCCTGCTGATCTCTGTTCAATTTACCCAGCATGCTATGCTATCCAGCATGCAACACTACCCAACATCACTACCCAACATTAAATTTCCTCCATACTCGTTGTAACTATTGGACGCCATATTCATTTAGTCTATTGTCTGTATAGGCCAAGATTTCTCTAACAAAACCAGCCCACCTGCCCGTGCAAAAAGTCATTTGTCCTCAAGCTCTGGAAGCGTAAGCATGCACGTAGGATGTATTCACAGCAGTACATTCCAGATGGTTCGCCTAGAATTGGACAAGTGGTTCATGATGTTTTTGACAGGCTTACCGACTTTGTAAATAAGAAACGTGATGTTGAAAATAATTGTATGTTTATAATATGTGGCGATTTTAATGCTAAAACTAAACTCCTGCCAGACTTTGTTGAAAATGATATTTTCCGCTATTTAGCTCTTGATGGAGAATATGTGGAAGATATAAATATAAAACGATTTTCTAAAGATACTGGTAGGGCAAATATAAATGGACATAAATTAATTAAAAAAATTTTCGGGTATGCGGATTGTTAATGGTAGGGTGGGGAGTGATTACGGGGTTGGGGAAATAACACGCGTAACAGCAAGGGGAGAAAGCCTGATAGAGTACTTCTTGTGCTCTATGCAAAACTTAAGTATGATAAAAGACCTTAAAGTTGAAGCCCCGAACGAATTATCAGACCTGTGTGGTTATGTGTGAAATCAATGTAAATACTGTAGCGACCTATAAGACCCCGATCAAACTAAGCGATGCAATTTTAGACAGAAAATACAGCTGGAAACCCGAATTGGAAGACGAATTTAGAAAGAATTTGTCAGCCGAGTGCGTACAAAATTTACTCAAAGATATGACCACGATTTTAATTGACCCACTCAATATAAGCGAAATTACCATTGCAGAGGGTGTTGATAAATTCACCAAAGCTATAAAAACGGCAGCTGATAAACAATTCCTAGTTAATAAATATCGCGATAACACATTAGTAATAGAAAAAGGTCAGTTTTCAAGTATTCAAAAGAATGTGAGGAAAAGCGAATGCATTTTTTCGCGGACTTAGTAGGTACCGGAAAGAAAAGTCTGAAATGTCACGGACTAACATCATAAAATCAAGAACCGAGTTTAAGTGGTCTGTTAAAATGAACAATATAAAACAATCTGGAATTGTAACCAGGAATCTACTTAACGCGCAGTATCAAGATAGTAAACAATACTGGAAAATTTTGAAATCCGGTAAGAAGATTAGTAAAATAAACATAAATCTCGATGATTTCGTCGCCTTTTTCAAACAGGTAAATAATCCTACTGGCGATTTCTACCAAGCTGAGCCTGATATAATTAACTACGTCCAGGAAGAACTAAGGACGAGCAACATTAGTACCGTTGACGAGTTAAACACGACGATAACCGATAACGAGATTAGAACGGCAGTAAGTCAATTAAACAATTGTAAGAGCGCCGGAGCTGACATGTTGATAAACGAATTTTTCAAAAATACTTTAAACAAACTTTTGCCTATTATAAATTTACTGTTCAATATTATTTTTAGTAGCGGATGTTTTCCTAAAATATGGTCTGAAGGCATTTTAGTCCCTCTGCACAAAAAGGGAATTACCATGGATGTTAAGAATTACAGAGGGATAACGCTGTTAAGTACACTAGGTAAATTATTTACAAAAATTCTGAACAATAGGTTAAATACATGGGCGGAAGTAAACGGTAAATACGTAGAAGAGCAGGCAGGTTTTAGGACCGGTATGGGTACCATAGATAATATATATATATATGTCCTAAGTGGTGTAATTTCTCACTTGTTAAATAAATGGAGGAAGTTGTACTGTGTCTTTGTCGATTATACAAAGGCGTTTGACTACGTGGTGCATGATTGTTTAAAAATGGTTAAAAATAGGTGTTACGGGAAACATGATAAATAGTATTATGTCAATGTACAATGACGTAAAAACTCGAGTTAGAGTAAATTCTACCGTATCGCAATATTTTACATGTCGAACCGGGGTAAGACAAGGGGAAGGTTTGTCGCCGTTCCTTTTTGTCATGTATGTAAACTGTATAGTTCAACTGTGAGCTGTATAGAAAGGGAGGGAACGGGGTGGACATATATATGTTAAAATAATTTCTAACACTATATGCCGACGATATAATATTAATGGCAGAAAGTAGGCGCAGTTTGCAGAGAGAGTTAGATATTCTAGCAGATTATTGCAAGCGATGGTGTTTAACCGTGAATATTGACAAAGGTCATGGTTTTCAGGCGCGGGTGACACCAATTTTATCTTATGGTAGTGAGGTATGGGGGTTCCACCGAGGTTACGAAGTCGAAAAGTGTCATCTTAGGTTTTGTAAACAGATTTTAAAAGTAAAGCAAAATAGCCCAAATTGTATTATATATGGGGGATTGGGGAGGGTGCCTCTGTACCTGATGAGAGAAGTAAGAATTTTAAAATATTGGTTCAAGATTCTGGAATCTGACGATCACAAATTAGTAAAATGTCTATATAAAGCAATGTATAATGACTGGTTTAATAATAATTACTGTAATAACTGGGTCAGAAAACTTCGAGATTTGTTATGTACTCGCGGATTTAATTATGTATGGGAAACGCAAGGCGAGAATCTCGATACGGGACATTTTATTATTCTGTGCAAGCAAAGGGCTATGGATAATTTCACCGAAGAATGGAAGGGCCAATTAGAAAATAGCAGTAAATGTAGGTTAAATAAACATATTTCGCCGGATTTATCATATAAACATTATTTAGACAAAGTTAGAATTGCCAAACACAGACAGGCGTTGCGCCAGTTCGAACGGGTTCGCGTAAGTTACATGTAGAAACGGGTCGATGGCATAAACCTTTAGCAACACCGTTGATTGAGAGAATATGCTTCTCATGCGACGATCTGGAAGACGAGTACCATTTTATTTTAGTTTGCCCACTATATCAAGAATACCGAAAGAAAAGTATAAAACCCTACTATTGCAAACACCCAAGTGTTTATAGATTGACCGAATTATTAAATTCCGCAAATGAGCAGGCTCTGACGGAACTCGCAGCATTTACTTACAACGCATTTTTTAAGCTGGCTGAACTCGTAGAGTGAGTGCTTCCTCAGCAAGACACCGTAGTCTCCCTAAATTATATACATAATGGTGCTCGGTAATAGGTTGATTGCGCAATTTTGGTGAAAATCTTACATTTTAGGAAGCAGTCATCGGAAACTGTCAAAACACATCTGTACATTTATCAAACTTTGCTAAAAGAAGTATGTGGTCGTAGGCTCTCAAATAGGTTCACAATCAACGTTGTTTGGTAAATATCTTGCTATGCGGAATCTGAGGGTCCTATGTCCCGGGTGAGCATATTGTTTTATCCTAGATATGATATGACATTTATTTGCATTTTTGCCTGTTTAGACAAATCATCATAAATTACGCGAGACAATCAATGCAACTTACCAGAGTGCTTGAGAATAGAATTGTTGAGATTATGTGCTTGGGGGTGGGGGTGTGGGGGGGGGGGAGGCTTGGATTGTGTGCCTCGATGTAGTGGGGCGGGGTGAGTCATGACGCATGATGATTTCATTCCATATAAAAAAATTTCGTACGGTTAGTTGTGAATTTGAATGGGAGACTCGTGCCTCTAATTCAATTTGGCAGCTTAAAGAAATTATATTAATTAATATGCGTAGTCAAATCATCGTGTGCTGGGATTTATTTCGTTTCTGTGCATCTGGGTGCACAGTTTAGGCCTCTAGGAGCATGTGGATTTAGCAGTTTTGTTTTCGGACATTCTGCGGTGGATATGCACCTTTAAGATCTATGCATATATACATGATAGAATGGATCCTTCCAAGTATATCCCTTGATCATATGACATCATAATCAACTACGTGATCTGTAAGATGACGTCACAATCATGACGCCATGAATGCCTCGATATAGTCAGTCTAAAACGATTAATAGTCTGACACGTACGAATTCACCTTTCCAAAGTATCCATTCATCATCTGACCTAGTATGACGTCATAATCAGTTCAGCGCGATGTAGTCACAATGATTACGTCACAAAGGGTTCCATATAGACAGTCATCAAATCTCAAAGAGTCTGACACGTTGTATAAATTGTATGTCTTTGTAATTCTTTGCTCTTTAATAGACATGCTGCTGGATGTTTTGAGGCTGGTTTGACTGGGCGCTGTTGCTGCCTTAGGCAGCACCGGCGCACAGTTGAGTTAGCCTCAGGATACCCAACAGCTCATCTGTATAGCTTTCTGGAAATCGATAATCACGTTTAAGAAGAAATAGCTCCTTCAAGGACATGAAATGCCATGTCCAATCCAAACACGGTCATAGTTTCTATATATGGTAGAAATGCCTAGAAATCTTTAGCATGATTAGATCTACGGATTGTAGTGTATGGTATTATTCACCCCATAGGTGTGTGCGTGCGTGCGTGCGTGCGTGCGTGCGTGCGTGCGTGCGTGCGTGCGTGCGTGCGTGTGTGTTTAAATGTACACTCAAGGGCCTATGGCTTATTATGAAATAAATCAACCAAGGTTGGTAACGATGAACCTAGTAGTTCGAAGACTCAGGATCTATGTCCATTCGACCAAACGATTGGCTTCGAAATATGTGATGGGATCAAATATTAGATAGAGAAGAGAATGACGAATTATGACGTATCATTGATAGATTCAAATGACGACGGATCTGAGAGTTGACAGAAATTATGATGTTCCATAAATGTGGACTTATGAACTTGAAGTGGCAGAAAATGCTGAGCTCATGGACTTAGGAGCGATTGTCGATAGCATCCCGGTAAACTGGCAGATCAGGGCATGTTATTCTCATTAAGATTTTAACCAAGAAATTGATCCAAGATGTCAGAACACCGTGGAGATCAACTTCTTATCAAGAACCAAAACATTAATAATAGATTAATAGGAAATTATTTTAACGCTATCGATTACCGACAGAATCCTGTGAGCACAGCTACAGTCTATGACGTATTGGAATCTTCTGCTACTGTCGTTGTTGAGACTCAAATAGCCAAGTAGTGAGAATTCATTATTTCCTGAAAGGAATTTAAAGCTTAAATCTGATTTTAAAATAACAAGAAAATAAAAGTTTTATTCTGACGCATAGTGGGTACAATGTCACGAGACAAGAATGATAAGAGATAAAACGAATCAATGGATCGAGGTAAGGAGCAAAGCTGCTCAAGCGGAGCTAACTATACTAATTAATTAGGGAACCGCGAAAATTGCTCAATCAACTTTGGTTAGACTTAATCACTCAATCTTAGCTAACGCTAAGACTAACCAGCTAATGCTAAGACTGACCATTTAATGAGCGAAAAATAATCGAGACTGATAAACTAATTTACAGATATATGGCAAGTAACCTACGTGGTATATTTCTATACCCTAGAGATAATCGAAGAAATTGTAATCAGACTAATCCAACCCTAGGAGAAATGGTATAATGTGTGAATGTTGGACATGTGAAACATAGACTATCATACCTATAGTCTTGTTAGCGAACCAGCAGTCCAATGAAGAAGAATCACGACTGGTTTTACTGGAACGAATGTCTTCAGAATTAGAGAAACGCACGTAGCTGGTCTATATGGTCGATGGAGGGTGAAATACCGTGCGACGCAACAGGGTTGATTCGCTCACGTAATGAATCAAGATGGCGAACCGACTAGAGATGGATTGATGTAATCACGAACAGGGTTAGGGTCAATTCCGATTGGAATTGGAATTGATCAGTCAATTCCAATTCAATTCCGGAATTGGAATTGATAAATCGGAGAACTCCGAAATTGGAATTGGAATTGACAAATTTTAAGACACCGGAATTGGAATTGGATTTGGAATTGATAATTTCAATTGACCGGAATTGATAAATTCCAATTCAATTCCAATCAATTCCAGTCATAATTTGTAATAGATTTACTGAACATTGTTGACTATAAAATGTACATGTAATATCTGTAAATTATACACTGCTCTTTATATGCCCGTAATGCATTTCATCCTAAATGATCTATACGATAACATTTACCACATTTCATTCTCTATGCAGGTTGATGATATGTATTATGCCACCTGTTATTAGAATTCAGTGATGAGCAAGTTAGCCCTTAACCCTTTAACACCTAAGCCGGCCAAAACACATTGTGCAATGAGTTTCAGAAAGGTGCATTGGCACGCCAATGGAAGACTATTTTTGAAAATTTACCACTGGAGTGGCTAGCTGGATAACTGAGCCAGTAATTCCAGTGGTAAATTTTCAAAAATAATCTCTCGCTCTGAATTGACACAATAAAGATCTGATAAATGCTATGAACTTTAATACATTATTGAATTAACTCAATTCCCAATGACCAGTGACCAATTAAGCCTTTTATCCTATGTGAGCTTTGTACCGCCTCTATTTTATCAAAGCTGTTGATCTTGAACTTATTTCATTCTGCATCCCATGGAAATGGGCTTTCATCTCTATGAAATCATGCCATCTTTAAAATCATACAAACATCAAGATGTTAGCAATAGTGTTCAGTAAAGTAATAACTATCATCTGCATGGAATGAAATGGGTGAAGAAAGCAGCACATTACAAGATAATTGCCTTGTAATTATACCCTCCTACATAACAAAGGAATCATTGAACAACCCCCTCTGTGAAATGTCTCATCTTTTAAAACCCAGACACCTGAACTAGTGGTTTTATTCAAACTCTACATACATGTGCTCAGCACTCTCACTCAGTACTGTACTATATACATTGTATTCTAATGCTTTTTAATGCAAACATTTAAATAGCAAGGTTTACATGTATCTATAATAATTATACATGGCATTAACCTTTAGTTATATTCATCAGAAAAAACTCGGCATTAAGCTATAATTAGGTCAAATAAACTAAAAATAAGATCTGCTGAATGTTGACTTTTTGGACAGTAATTTGACCGAAAGGTGTAACTACTTATTGGCAACAACAATTTTTATTCTAATTGTTTTAAATATTAACGGAGAAGCCAGCCAAAAATGCCTTCTGCACTGGTCTTGAGGAAGGATCATATGTATGCTAAGAGACTATTTTTGAAAATTTACTAGTGGAATGAATGATTCCATAGCTGAGCAGATTGTGTCTGTCAAGAATTATGTTGAGGTTCATGTCAAGTTTCTTAATATCTACGTCACAGGATTAATACATAAATACGGGAATATCCATTTCTGGCAATTTCTGGCCATAACTCTGGAATAAAAGACAGTAGAAATATCAAATTTGCCAAATCCCTTCATATGCTGTCTTTCTCGGGGTAGTCTAAGTTTCCGGCCAAAGAGTCTAGGTCATAGCGTCACAACGCGCATTCAGGAATACGGATCTCAGATAATACCTCTGGAATGCGAGAATGTATAGTCGTCAAACTTTGTACATCAATTCACATTGTGGGTAGGTAGAGACAATTTGTGTTTCAGGTTAATAGGTCTGACAGCAAAGCCACAGGATCACTAACTACATACCGGAATGCACATTTATTTCATAGCTCTGAATCACAAGAAGGTAGAGTCAGCAGATTTTCCACAAGCCTACATATTGCGACTATATAGACTACTTTAAGTTGAAGATCAAAGGATCAAATATATAGGCCACGGAGTCACAAGTTGAGTAAGGGTCACTAAGCGCATTTGCAAAACAGAACACACGCATGAGTAAGCAACCCCTCCCATTGCAGTCTAAGTTATGCATGGGATATTTTGAAGGTCAGCTGTGCTGTGTGTAAAGCAGACATGTTGTTTATACGATCAGCACAAACGTGTGTGAGTAGAACTGGCTATGAAACCAGTAATGGCTATAGTTTCATAGTCAATGAGATGCGCCAGAGTCAACACACACACACCCTATACCTTTATCTATTATCTGATGTTAGTAAAATATGGTAGAACAATAACATAGAACATGCTAATTCACTTTCCATTGCATGAGCTGTTGAATATTGTACGAATTGATGCATACCCATGTATAAAGTGATAGCAGTCGTTCTACGTCATTAATGGAGCCTTCCAGTTTTAGCTATGTCCCGCCAATCACAAGCTTCACCCATACCTCGCTCGTGTTGAGATCGCTCGATCCCTGAACTCCATAGCTATCAATTTCAAGAAAAGTATACATGTAAGTTGTTAAATAGTTTGAAACTAATTTGACAGGGCGCTGTTTCTGCGTATGGCAGCAACAGCGTCCAGTCAAATTAGTTTCAAAATATTCAAATATAAAACGCCCGTTGTTTTAATTTGCTTAATAACGTCAGCTAATGGCACATTCAAACACAATGGTGATAAAAACATCATTCGGGCTTTAGATGTTGTGATAGAGCCATAGTAAATCAAATATCTACGTTATTGGAACAGTAATCTATTTAACCATGTATTGACACATCTGCGTTTTATTTCCTCATTCATTGCTCTGTTAATGCGTATGCAAGTAGCTGAGTTGGGTTGAGAAATGGAAAAGCCATGATATTCACACTCGGAAGTAGAAACAAGAATATGTGCCCTCTTTAGCGAATATAAAGCCAAGAACATGTGCAGTCTTCAAGGAGTCCGAATCCAGTAATATACTCAAGAAGTAGGAGGAAACCAATTCGTAAAGGATATGAAGCCAGGTACGTAGATATGCTTTGGAATTTGGTGTTATAATTCCGAATTTGTGGGTTCCTAGCTGCAGATGGACATTGGAATGTGTATCAACCCACCCCCCCCCCCCACCCCCAATCCCCCTTCAGCGGGATTGTGGCTTAAGGGAACCTCATAGAAATTGTGAAAATAGACGACACCATTAGAAATGAAAGGTTATTTCCAGCATTTCGAGTGATAAGCAGACAATTTTGGCACTATGAGACAGACTCCTGTTGTTATGCTTATAAATACAGCTCAAGATATCAATGGCTAGAAAATATATTTGGTGTGCCACAAGGTAAGTTGGGCGATAAAATGCACGTGGTGTACCTCCTTGTCATCTTCCCCAATACAAACACTTTTAATGGTACGTGGGCAGAATCCACTCATGAGCAACTTATAGAATCCCACACTATGACCACACCAATGTAACGGCAATGCAACCTAAGAACACCTTCTCCATGACATCAGAATCAAAGAACAAGTTCCTCAAGAAATCGAAATCCGAATACAGTTTATCCAAGGAAACAGAAATCAATCCACGGCTCATGCTGGAAATGAAAAATAAGAAAAAGCTATCTTTATAATCTTATTAATATAGATGATACTTCCTAACAGCAATGGATTTAATCAGAATGAACTGCTTTATGAGTATTTATTAATGGTCATAATTTAGAACTGGATCTAAACCATCAGTCATAGCCTACACGCAAAACTGTCTAAGAGACCAGCTCCTGTTTAGCGCCAAAAAGGGTGGTTCCTTAGGACTTAGTGAATCAAAATCATCATGGTTTGTACTCAAAACATATCCTAACACAGGTGGTTTTTTAAGCTATTATCATTGTTTGTCTCCATAACTACTAAAAATGATGGTTCTTGGCCCGGTAGTGAACCACTTTCTTTGTATTAAAAGGCCCTGTGTGCATGCACTGTAAGGTTGTCGCTTGAGATAGGTCATAGATGTAGGAAAGTGTCCAAAAGTGGGGCATGCAAAGCCAACCCAAGGCAGAGAGTCAAGGGATCTAACTCCGGAGGTTTTCTTGGACATTTAGATGTTCTGAGATGGCATCTCCTGTATTTAAGGCAGGTGGGTGGTGTGTAAATATGGAATCACGTGTATGCACTCAAGTGGTGGGGCAAACTCATATCAAAAGAGGGGGGGGGGGGGGCAACTGTCCACCCCTTGCCTACCCCTATGCAGGTTTTACTGCAGCACACATTTTCTCTAAACACTAATATATGACACTAACTTAACTTGTTAACTCACCTGCCTTGAAGGGCCAAGTGAGTTTATGCCGTGGCGGCCATCTGTCGTCCGTCTGTTATCTGTGTCCATCCATCGTCCGTTTAACAAACCGCTTCTTCTCCTTAATGGTTTGACCGATTTCAACAACATTTGGATGCAAGCATCCTATGCTGGTATCCTCGCCTAGAATTTCTAGAATTTTGATTGGGTAGTTTTTTGGGGCAAAATTTGTATAAAAATATCTACCGGAAATTGTCAAAATGTTACTCCTCCTTAGTTGCTTGATATAATTTAACCAAACTTAGCCAGACGGATTCTATGGTGGTAGGCCCTAAACTTATGTTCAGAATTTTGATTGATCGTTTTTTGGCTGACAATCTTAAATTTTATGAACGATTTACCAGAATTTGTCAAAACTCTGCTTCTCTTTAGTTGCTTGATATTTATCGACCAAATTTGGTTAGAGAGACCATATCGTTGTAGACTCTAGAAATTCTCTTCAGAAATTTGATTGGTCAATCTTTTAGGCGAAAGTCTTAAATTTTATGAAAAGCTTACCGGAAATGGTCAAACGCTACTCTTCATCAAACGCCTGGTGGGTTTCAACTTAATTTGGTAGAAAGGACGCTGTGTGGGTAGACTTCAGAACATGTATACATAATTTTAATGTGTCAAATCTTTTAGTGAAAATCTGAGATTTTATAAAAGATTTGATGAAAATTGTAAGAACGCTATTCCTCGTTAATCGGTTGGCAGATTTCAACTTAATTGGACTGGAAGGGCCCTATGGGGCAAGGCTTCAGAACATATATACATAATTTTGATTGGTTCATTTCAAATTTTCCGAAAAATGACGGGAGATTGTTTAAAGCTATACTCCTTATTATCTTATTGGACAATTCCAACCAAACTGATAGGTTTCAGAACTCGTGTACTGAATTTTGATGCATCAATTTTTCCGGCGGCTATCTTTGATTTTCAGGAAACCATTTGAAATGCTACTCCTCATTAACTGATTGGACGATTTCAAACAGATTTGGCTGGAAGGTCCCTAGGACAGTAGGCTTCAGAGCCTGCATACAGATTTTTGATTGGTGAATTTTTCGGTGGCCATCTTGGATGTTCAGAAAATTTCTGGAAATCAGTTGAAAGGCTACTCCTCATTAACCGCTTGCAACCAAACTCAGTTGGAGGGACCCTAGGCTTCTACGCTTCAGAACTTGTATACATAATTTTGACTGTTTGTTTTTTATGAGTGACCATCTTGTATTTTCGAAAAATGGGAACTTGTTTACGGCACTGCTCCCCATTAAGCGCTTGGACAATTTCAGCCAAATATGGCGGGAAGAAGCCTACAGTGGTAGCCCGGAGAAATTATGTTCAGAATTCTGATGGGTCAATGTTTTGGTAGACATATTCCATTTTTTGAAAATTTTGCGAAAGCATTTTAAAAAGCTAATCCTTAATCAATGGCCCGATTTCAATAAAACGTGTGTGGAACGATCGTATGATGGTAGGTTTCATATTAAACAAGAATCTTGTTTTGTCAATTTTCTTGCTGGCTATCATGGATTTTCCCAAAATTATCCAGGATATCTATTTAAATGCAAATGGTTCAAATTCTAATGGTCCTGCTGAGCGTCACAGGACCTTGGGGCTCTTGTATTTCGTCGTAACCATCCTGGCGAGCTGAAGCTCAGCCATTGACGCTTCAAATCTTCATGCACACATGCATAAAGAATTTCTCACATACAATGGCTGTCAGTGATATATTGACAGGGACACACTCATAGAACCGGAAACACTTATTACAGAAACAAGTCAATTCCATTGACTGTGTCACAGAAAAAACATCGAAGTATCCCATTTCCATAGCAATCGTCTTCTATGCGCCAAGACACATTCCATGGTCTGGATATTTATGACAGCCATAAGTTTAAGTTGCATTTCTTCTTATCCGGGGGCCCCAGCAGATGTCCATATTTCTTCGTGCATGCCTTTGATACATTTACTACTGAAGATATATTTTTCGCCCATTCAACTGTCTTCTTGTGGAATGAAAGAGATGCGGTTTCTTCACTTTATATCAGGTTGCCATTTGGGCGAAGTAATACCAAGATAACAAAGGGGAAAGTAATTAACAATTCCAAAGATTACTCCTCCAGAAAGAAATAATGTAGGTTAGAAAGAGTTACATAAATTATATCTTATTTCCTCTCATGTCTAGTTTATCCGTGGTGTGGGTGGGTGAGGGGAGAAGATGGCGCCAGCAATAAATATCTATTGTAGCCAGGCTTTGTGCCAAGTTGCAGTCTGCTGACAAACAAAGATGTTAATAGTAATAAGGATCCATATGTCTGGTGAAAGTAATGTTTGAGCTAATTGATTAATTGGATTTCAAGAACAGCAATAGTTTTAGCGATACTCAAGCGATACTCTTTTACAATACACGTTGAAATATTGTTAGCAAGAACAATTTTATGGAATATGGCAAGTCTGTCAGTTAATCACATTTTTGACATTCCTGATAAAGCTCTCGCAGTATGTTGCAATTGAGGAATCCAGTTTTACCTATGTCCCGCCCATCTCCAGCCAAGCTCCACCCACGCTTTGCCGGTGTTGGGATCGATTCCTACACTCCCTGACTCTCAATTTCCAGAAAACTATACCGGTAAGCTGCTGACTATTTCGAAACTAATTTGACTGGGTACTGTTGCTGCAACAGCGCCCAGTCAAGTTAGTTTCAAAATATTCAATAGAATGTTTATTAAATAGCGCAGACATACAATTCGTACAACTTGACAGACTATTAAGCGCTTCTGACAGACTTAAAGGTGCATATTCAAGGCAAAATTACTGAAAATAAAATTGTTTAAATTATATATTTTTAGAGGGTCATACTGTGAGCCTCTTCTTCTTCTTCTTCTTCTTCTTCTTCTTCTTCTTCTTTTCGATCGCTGGTATCACACTTGGAGAGCCATTCTCAAGATGAAATCTGTGGTTTTCTGCAGTTCTTCCACAGGCCCATACAGCTTTTCAAGAAAAGAGGTTGACAAAGGCCAGATCTCTTCTCTCAGCAGCTGATACGTACTGCAACATTGAAGTATGTGCTCTGTGGTCTGTTCTGCTTCTCCACAAGGACAAGCGGGCGATGTCGTAAGGTGCAACCGCCTATACATGTGTTGGTTTAGTCTGTTATGTACAGTTCTGAGACGAAAAATGGTCACTTGCTCTGGCCTCGAGAGATGATGGTAGGCATCTTCTGATTGAGGTGTTCTATAGAGTGACTTGATGATAGTCTTCATCTCTGTATACGTAACCATGTTTTCTGTCTGATTCTCTTCTGCACCCACCTTTGCCATCTTGTCTGCTTCCTCATTTCCTTGGACTCCACAGTGTGAGGGGATCCACTGCAAGCATTTGATGGTTTGTAGTGCTTCTTCAAGTTGTGGCAGCTTACCTTTGGTGATAGCCTCAAGGACGGAGCGGGCATCAGATAAAAAGACAATCTGTGCAATAGGGTCTGCTGTTCTGCTGATGGTATTAGCTGCATGGACCAGTGCTTCGACTTCAGCTCTGTAGTTTGTGCAGTGTTTGCCTGTCGGTATTGCAGCTGACTCATGTTGTCCATTTGGATACTGTATGTGCAGTCCGGCACCTCCGCTCCTAATTGTATCTTTGGCTGATCCATCTGTGTAGATCCTTATCTATGTCTCCTGAGGGTACATTTCTTCCAGCATGGCTAGGGTCAGGGCCTTCTTGCTCACATCACTGTGTTCATCTTTGGTTGTGAGATGAGGTACTGTGGTGCGAATAGCCATGCTCTCTAGTTTGTTTTCCCAGGGTGGAGGATCAAGGGTGTGGTTTGGGTCTTCTATTTGTGCTGGCAACATTTCTTGGTGTTTCCTTTGAAGTGCTTTTGTCTCTTTCACAAAACTTGATCTTTTAAGTCTTCCTGATGACAGCTGTGCTTGCCTGATCTTCATCGGGTGGTTGTTGAACGATTTGAACTTTGCAGCTTGGATCAGTGCTTTGCATTCCCTTCCTTTACTAAGTGGGGGGATGCCTGCTGTCTGCTCCATTGTTTCTATTGGTGTTGATCTCATTCCACCAGTGATGATGCGCAGTGCCTTGTTTTATACTCTGTCGAGGTTCTGTTGATGAGATTTAGCTGCTGTCATCCATGAGCTGGATCCATACTCAAGGTGTGGTCGTACGACACCTAGGTAGATGGTCTTGAGGATCCTTTCATTGGCACCCCACTTTGTTCCTGCCAGCTTCCTCATGATGTTTAGCTTTCTTCTGGCCTTTGCCTCTGCGTTCTGGATGTGCTCCTTCCATGTTAATCCTCTGTCATAAGTGACTCCCAGGTATGTCTGCTGGTCCTCGTACTCGAGTGGAGTACCGCCCAGTGTCAGATTGCCAACCTTGGTTTTGGTGGACAGTGAGAATAGCATGGCTGATGATTTTTCATTGTTGATGGTAATACACCAGCGATTGGCCCAAGCTGTAATTCTTCCAAGGCGAGCTGCATTCTGTACGTGGCAGTCGTTGTGTACTCCTCGGTGCACCAGAGTACGAGGTCATCTGCATAGAGGGCTGCTTGGATCCCATTGGGCAGCCCTGCTACAATATCATTAATATTGTGAGCCTATATGTAATGAAACGAAATAAATCTTAACATATGTTGATTTCATTCCATATAAATTAATATAATTTTTTAAGTTGCGAAATTGAAATAGAGGCACGAGCGTCTCTTTCAATTTCGCAACTTAAAAATTATATTAGATTACCTGTAAATATATATATATATATTTTACAGGTTTCTATGCGAAAAAAAATTATATATATATATATATATATATATATATATATATATATATATATATATATATATATATATATATATATATATATATATATACATATATTTATTTTTTTTACAGGTTTCTATGCGAAAAATTACTAAACTTTACCTTAGAACTTTAAACAAGATTTTTAGAATATTCAGAGCAGACTGAGCAGTTGTATTAAAGTTCGGTTGTTTTGACATTAACACACGTCCATAAAGTAATATGGGAGTGCTTCTGGGCTGAATCAAATCATCAATGCAAACGCGATTTATGTAGTGGCAGTTACGTGTGACATATTGCCTTTTGTTATCTGTAACCGTTGCGTGTATCTTTTCAAGTCAATGTAAGATATATAGTCATATGCTATTTGAATTTTGAAGTGATACTAGTCCACGCTCCGTCAATGCCTTGCTTAGTGGGTAGAATAGAATATATGTACAATGATGGGCGGGTGGGTGCAGCAATGTGGAAACACTAAGGGATATTAGAATTAACAGCAACTCACAAACTCAACTTTTAATTGACGTGTGAAGCAGATTAGAAATAATTTGTATACACATGGCCGAAGTGCAATGTCGGTGGGTGTATTTGAGGAATGTTTCTAAGAGTTGTTGTTCCCACCCCCCCCCCCACCTCCACACCCACCCACGCACATGCACACACACGGACACACACACACACACACACACACACACACACACACACACACACACACACACACACACACACACACACACACACACACACACACACACACACACACACACATATATATATATATATATTTATAGAATGGGAGGAGGGTGTGGCTGGGGTCTCCATTGTAAGAATGTAAAAATTAGATGCATTTTAGCCCTTTGAGTTCTAACCATAAAGGATGATGCCACCACACACACGTAAACAGAATCAGACATTTGAAGGCCTCCTTTGAATAGCCCGGCCCAAATGTGCACGCCAAATGGACACGCCAATATGGCTAAGTAAGAGGCTGCGAAATCATAATTTAAATTACTTATTCCATACACACTAGCGGTTGAATAGTTTGTTACTAATTTGACGTAATTGTATTGTTACATCATCTATCTATTCATCCAGCATATGTCCATCGTATTCTTTAAGTGAGTCCTTAAGATCTGCTGGGCAGGAAGGATCCATAGTGTCAGATCCACGGTTGGTCCAGGGAAGCTGTTTGATCGATTTTGTTGGTGGGCATCTTGCATTTTGCACTATTTTAAAAATTACATTTAAAGATCTTCTGTGAAACTGCTTGACATGAAACTCAAGAAACGTCATGGTCTTCCTCTAAGGCAAGAGCTGAACAAACCGTGTTCACATGTTCAACATGATTTATAGATTTGTCTTGGATAATCCAGTTTTCACAAAAGAAAACCCACCTTTCCTCTGAATCCTGCTGATTGCAAATGTAATTAGGAATTAAGGTACAAATTAAATATTCCCAAGGCAAACTGCACAGGTCCACCGTTCAGACACATGCACGAATCAACGGGTGCATCTGACACAACAACCCGCCCGCAGCTCGCTCACATTGTGAATTGGGGATAGGTTCAATACCAAAGAATATATAAGTTCTTCGATTAGCATTGCTCTAACATTTATACGTAATCATAAGAAACTCAGAATGCAGGAAATCTAGTCACGAGCCTGCACCTTTCAATGGTTTTTTCTCATGGTGGTTAGGTAGGTGTTGGGTATCCCCAGAACACCCTTCCATGAGAGGCGGGGTGCGGGGTGAGGGGGGAGGGGGGGGGGGGGGCAACACCCATTTCATATCTTCCTCCAGACAATGCCATCCAGTGTGCCCTTTTTGTGGAACCTACCCCCGCTCCTCAAATTTGCTTCCGGCGACCCTGTACATGACATCTGGCCGATTTCTTAATTCAATTGGATGAGAAGGAACTTCCCATGTTCTACATGGACCATCATGTTTGTAGGCACAGGCGTGGCAGTTGGAATGCTGTATTTTCTGATCTGTTTGGTGAGCAAGCCTACATTCGGCATGAAAAAGTCAGGGGGTGGGGACTAGTTGGAATGACTCTGTCCCCAGACCAGGTGGCAGGTCGGGTTCTCTGCCATCACGTTTGTAAAACTGTATCTCTCTACATCGATGATACGTTCCATGACCGCGAGGACGAGGAGTATGATGCAAAGAGAGACAGCCACAAAGAAGAAGGACAGCAAGGAAAGAAACTTGAAAACGAAAACCAGAAGAAAATACCACATGAACTTGGCAAGTTCCACGACAGCAGAAAGACACACGTGTTGTGTTCAACATAGTGAATGGCCCATGTCCACGATGCACTGCCCATTGAAGAGTGCATGGTAGCTGAGTTCAAAGGCAACCTACCAGCAGGTTTCTACAAACCCATACCACTGTAAGGTAGTCACCATGGAGGCCATGATGAAGGGGATGAAAGTAGGTGACAAAACGGTCTATGACATGGAGAAGTTATATGGAAGGTTACTTGTAATATCACAGAGGCGAGATATGACCCAGGACACTGTGGTGTACTTGGAGCTTGCACCGCTTCAATCTGCTATCTTTGATGATTTTGCCTGTCTGAAATAAAGCATGGAGTCCCAAATACTGCATAAACATAGACGGGAGTGAGATGTTGTACGGTACAATGACCAAAAAAACAATTGCCAAAAACAGGAGCAGTTAAGAATCGCATACAAAGCTTTGCAAGTGCAGTCGAAAGGGGAGATGATGTTATAGTGGTGTTTGACAGATATGTGGAAGCATCTATCAAAACGCGTGAGCGTCTCAGTAGAATTTGATCAACCGTTTGCTCCACACTCAATCTCGCTCTGTTCGAATTAATTGAATTCTAAACATTACCATCAAACCTCTCTATAACGTGCACTGTGTGGGGAACCAAAAGTGCTCGCTAAAGAGATGGTCGTTTGTGACAACTCATTGGTTAATGTAAATAGGTTTTGGAGCCAGAAAATAAGATGACAGTTAATTAGGGCGGGTGCTCTAATGACCACCCATTTTAAACAACGAACATCTTTTGGCGTCAAAAGCGGGTGTCCGCTTTAGACATGTTTTAGTTGTATTTTCAAATATTTGGAAGCAATTCAAGATAATAATAGGCCATAATTTGCAATCTGATTCGGTTTATGCCTCTAGCATGATATAAAGACAAACGTCTTACTGAATTCAGAATTTAATTTTAGTTTAGTCACAACTAGCTTTTATTCTGATTTTGTTCTTCTCCCTGTTTGAGTGACCCAGATGTATAATTTATTACCAAAATAGTATATGTTTCTTTTACTACATGCTTATATAATTCAGATAACCCCACGATTATAAATAAAGGAGCATAACGGATGACATGGTGCTTAACTTTATTTGTCCTACACTTAGAAAGTAGTTGTATTTAAGGGTCATATGCAGTATGTTTTTAATTCTCCTCAAGTAGCTGTCATGCGCATTATGGTACAGCGGGGGTTGCTGGCGCAACATTTCAACAAATTCTATGTCAATTTCGGGTGGTGGTAGTGGTGATGATGGTGGCGGTGTCGATGACGGTGTCGGTGGCGGTGGTGGTGGTGTGGTGTTGAGCTTAGATCTTACACTGGTGAGCAACGGGAAATTAATTTGCGGTATGCCACGTTAGGATAACTCAAGCTGGGTCGCAGTTTTCACACTTTTCTCGTTAGGAAGCGCGTGGTTCATAGGGTGATCGCTAGGTGCAGACCTTACAGATGACGAACTAGTTCGTTTGTGTATGACCCCTATTTGGTGGCAGACCCTGCTGAGTGCGAATCTGTCCGACTACTGCAGATAGCGAACAGTCTGATCTGGTCGGGGATAATCGGTTGGTGTTTACCCAGAATAAAGACGTTACTGACGATAAATTCGATCATTTATTTGACCCCATTAATGCACTAAGTGTGTGAATTGTGAGTTCTGTCTGACTTATCTCTCTAGACATAACTAGTTTTCGTGCGCAATATTACAGCTCTAAGGTATAAATTGTCACGACTGCCTCGCTCCTGTCTCTTTTTTTCTTCTTTTTTCCCTTTCTTTTAGGAAATCAGTATGTAAGTAGAGGTGAGGCAAGCTGGTCGCTTTTTTCCCACACCTTTTTCTTTTGTTCTTTTCCTTTGATCTCTGCCGCCACTGTTGAAGCGAGCTGGTGCCCTTTTTGACACCTTTTTCCTTTGATCTCCACCACCTTTTGAAAAGTTGTGAAAAAAGAGACCAGCCCTCCACTATTTTGATTGGACGTTAGATGTAGAGGATGTCCATAAGCTACTCCCCTCTCGTTAAATCACATGCCTCCTGGCATCCAATGAGGTGAGCTTAAGGGTAATTATTGTAATGATTGACAAGGGTTAATGAGGGTAATTAAGGGTGATTGACGGGTTACATCTATGGCCTCATCTTTTCCTGACTCTGGGAACCCATTCAATCGTGAAGCTCCGCCCCTCTCATTAAATCATGTGCCTTCTGACAAGGTTAATGTATAGAGTAATGATTATTGACAGGTTGCATGTCTGGACTCATATTTTTTCTGACTCTGGGAATTCATTCAATCATGGGAGTTTAATTCTAAATGGTCAATCTATCACATAAGGACAATTGTGGATGATGACTCAGTTACTTTAATGGATTGATCATTAAACTTCTGAACTTCAGCATTTTTAGCCATGACAATGTACAAGGGCCGATGTATCCTGTAAGGACAATCGGGTAGTTATTACTCCAACAGATTCAAATTAACTAGTTGAGCTTTGAAACCACTCCAACCGCGTGTATCTTCTGATACACTTCTTCTAAAGTCAAATCAGGCTTAAAAAATTACTTGGTAGTCATACACTTACTAGGCAGACATTTTCACCACCTGTTAGAGCGTGGTTAATGAACACGTTCTTAGAATGAGCCAGGTAATCTAGGCACTTACATGCTTCTACAGAGTAATGTTTCTTGTTACATACTTTAATGGATTGATCATTAAACTTCTGAACTTCGACATTACATAGGTTAACGTACCCCGTAACAGGCGAGGCTACTAGCTTATGATCATTTAAGTAGTTAGCCCTAAATACCTTATTGCATAATGAGGCTAACATCACAGATGACACAAAAATGCAGTGTCCCAGTTTCACAGATGAACATTTCATGAAACTTACCATAGGCCATCCATAGAATATCTACATCAGACCTGCAGTAAAGTTTTATGGCATCCCTAAAATTGAAAACACTGTCTTTCACAGCATCATACCACATGTTAAATTCCTTACATGCCAACACCGACATACTGTCCGTGCCATAAGCTTCAATCACTAGGTACACTCCTACATAATCAAAGTATTCATTACTGTCTAGGCAATATGGGAAAAACCTTTCTCGCTAGCCAGATTGAATATTGAGGGTAGAAACACTAGACTGTCCTTAAAATTAATGTCACCAACATTCAAATATACCACTTTATTACCATTCATTATTATGGTGGATGGTTTAAGAGCTGTGTTTCTAAAGAGCCACTCCATCACAAAATGCATGTCAAAACCATGACTGTTATGCGCTATAGCAATGTAGTCATGAAAACATAGGACAATAGTCTTATGCTTAGCCTCACGCTCAGATTTTGTAGCTAATAACCATTGCATGAAAGCAGTTAGAGCATTAGCACCTTCGAAGATAACCTCTCTTCAACATTCATCGCATTCAACACAATGCTCGCCATGAGGTTTCCTAATGCATATATGGAGCAAGCTATCTGAGCAACGACATAAATAACCTTGTGATGCTTTCTCACTTGATTTATTTCAAAATCATAAAAGATGAAACATTGAGGGATGGACGATAAGTCCTTATCTATGTTTTTAGGATCAGGTGCCTTACACTTCATGGCTAAACTCATATGTTCTTCATTATAACTCTGCTTATAACAAACATGGTCCCATAAATCGACTTCAGTCTTGCAACTATGGCATTTCCCCTAACCGCAATGATGTTTAGAAAAAAAACCAACATCTAGAAGTTTGCCACAGTCCCCACAAGACGCACATTCCAGAGTTGACGTTATTGCTATAGCAACGCTCGCTCTTAAACCATCTGCTACAAACTTCGCAATAGCGATTAGCGATCTGCTTGCAGGGTGGAGCTGCTTGACATAAGCGACATCATTTTACGCAAGAGTGTTGATTGTGTTGAGTGTAAGCAATTTCGCAATTGCCCCAGTAATAACTCCAAGCTTTCAAGGCCTTAACGCTGGTTACATATGCGCAATGATCATTATACAGATACAAGGGCATAATTTGAATGCAATTATCTGCACCCCTGTATATGAAGAATTTATTCTTGGCCTTGCTGTACCCTCTTAGAAAGTGGTGCCAAAATGTCTTGGAATGCATTCCAAGCATCGTGCCCACAAGCTATGTCAGTAGACACATCTGTCTGAGTATGCAGTTCTCGAGCTTTCATCCATTGATGTTGATTATCACTTAAAACTCCTCCAACTAAGAGTTTAGCCAGCCTTCTAATCCGAATACACTCGGTCTTCGATGCTGATGAATCTAGATAATATAACCCGATTGCTATACATCAGGCCATACACATATTATCTAGATTCCTACCAGTGATACAGATTTTTTTCAATGTGACCTAGACCTCCAAATCATTGAGATATAATTTGGCAAGATTATTATTCCACCCCGATCCGCTGGGCATTTCTACATGAACAATCTCCATAGAAACTTCACCATCGAGACACACATTTCTTTGAGATTGACCGACTTCAGAAATTGTGTTCGTTATTTCTGTAGATGTCAGATCTTGGACTTGGGCAAGGTCCACGTGGATCAAGGTGTTTAGAGTGGGGTGATATAGCATGACCCTGCTGTAATCTTGAGGCGATGCATTCATGCTAGCGTAAAAGCTCTCTAATATTCTTTCGAATATAGAGTGCACGTGCTCTGAAACTTCAACCAAATTCTTGGTCATAATGGTATCCGGATTAAATTTAACAGAGTAAGAATTTTCTGTAAAACATCTGGACTAAAAGGTGCCCGTGAGAGTTATATTGTACATATAAGTGATGGCAGGTGTGCCGGGTCTAAGCATAGCTGTTACAATGTCATTGGAATGTCTGTCACACACACACCCTCCCCCCACAGAATTTCAACCCTCTACAGCGTTAACCCCTCCCCCGATCATATTAACCCACTACGCAACATTGTTGCTAGAGGTGGAGTGGGGGTTGGTAACTGCTGGAGGTGGTTTGATAGTGGCAGGGTGGGTTGCATTTGAGTTGGCATGGGTGGGATGGGGGTATGTAGCATTAGCACTGTTGGAGATCGGTGACTCAACCAATTTTACAGTAGCATTTGAGCATTCAGATGTTGGCAGGGAATTTAGGGGTAGAGTTTCTGGGTATGTAATGGGCGAGATTACTGGTTGATAATGGTGAACGGTGGTTAAGAGTTCAGTATTGCTTAGGCAGTGCATTAAAATATTTATATTATGTTGCAATGTATCGTCTTCAGAATTAGAACCAGTGTGAAGATCTTGGGAGATATTTTGTTCTTCAAAACTATGAAAATTAACAATATTTTCAAGATTTCCAAAGGGACTAGAGTATTTAAATCGATTTTGTGTAATAGCTCACCTGAATCAATCCTGCTCTACATCATCGTTTAACTTCGAAGTCTCTGGGCCTGCACAAACTTAGACACGTCACTCCACGAGGTTAAAGTGGCTCCATGGTTTGATCCCCATGAAGCCCTCATTAATGTAGACAACGTCGGCGGTGGCGGCAACGATGACGGAGCCGATGTCGCTCCAACCACAATTGCTGACATCGTAGATTGCCAGTAAGTCTGCGATACTGCAAAACAAAAAGGATAAAAACAGATTAAATTTTATATTTCTAGACAAGTTTTGTCTCAGGCATCCAACTATCTACCCGATATACCCAACACCTCCCACCGCCATCAAATCACCACCCAAATCCCTACCCTATACATATCCTGCACACCCCAAACCATGGCCCCTTCGTCCAGCACCCCCACCCCACCCCCCACCACTCACCTCACACACACACACACACGCGCGCAGCCACACATATGCCCACCCACACGCACACGTGTACGCACGCACACACACACGCACGCACGCACGCACGCACGCACGCACGCACGCACGCACACACGCACGCACACACACACGCACACACACACACACACGCACCCACACCCCAAAGCCCTGGTACATTCTAAACTTTTCTACATGATCATAGTACTCGTCATAATCCTGACTGGTCATTTCATGCCTGATTTCGTCTTGAAGCCTAGTTAGGTTGTTCAACACGTGTGTCACTGGACCAAGACTAAGCGACCCTGGCCAGCTGATAATAGCAGACCTTGAAATTAAAGCCAACATCAATAAGAAACAAGACCGAAAGATCTACATGTACAACAAGGAAAATTGGGAGCAAATAAGACAAGATCTCTCCAAATTGGAAGAAAACTTCTACACATGCCTACCAACCCAAAAATCAGTCGAAGAAAACTGGACCTTCAAATCTGGCCTTATCAAGATAGCTGACAGTAACATACCAGTAAAGCTTGTGAAAGGCAATAAATATCAACTTCCCTGGATCACCAAAAAAAACCAATGAGTAATCTGTCAACGTAATCGGGCCCAGGCAAAAGCCAAGAAAACTAGAGCTGAGCGGGAGTGGCTCCATTTCAGTAGGGTTGCACGATTTTTCGATTAATCGTGATTATATAATTCAAAATGATCGCGGACGATCATAAAATGAAATAATCGTATAATCGCCATGTTGAAATATTTGTCAAGACACTTTTACGCTTGTGAAACTCTGCTCGTGTTACCAATCATGGAAACAAACATCCGGCTATCAGCCGAATGTGTGAGTGATTAAATAAACTAAATTAATAACTGATTTGTTTGTATTGACTCATGATTAGTTTTAGATGAATAAAGATTGGTCACGTGGTCCCTATTTGTCATTGTTGTTGTAATCACACATGCTTATCCTGCGTTCCCCATTCTCTGAATAGCTATGCACTAATGGTTTTCCCAAAAAAGCTCTAAAACTTATACCACGGAAATTCAACGCATTTTCTTCCGTAAAAATTCTCACCGCCTATGCCTATGTTTAATGTATACCTCAAAACATCACCAGGGAAGTGAAATTATTTGATTTGAGTGCCTAAATATTGCGTATCCTTTAATAAAGGTAATTTATTACATCAAAATTAATCCACAATTTAATATAAAATGGCATCGCAAAAAAAATACAAATCACGTGATTCGCCTCCAATTGAAAAGTTTATTTTAGAGCGAGTACTCGGATATAAATATTCTGGAATCGGGGACTCGGAACTCGAGAATTTCTATATATTATCATTGCGCGAAAGGAACTGAGCATTACACTGATCTGAATAATGGGTACCCATTTGAGACTCTCCCGTTAGCGTATAATATGTCACGAGAACCCGCGAGCTCGCCAACTAAAGAAGCCGGCTATATTGTCGTTTGTAATATTTCAATTTGGATCATTTAATGTTGATCGGCTTTACAAAATTGATGCACATTTTCTCCCGTGCTTGTTTGGTACATAAATTTGGTCTTTAAATATATTTATAAGGAAGCTATTTAATCACGCCAAGACTGTTTTAAACGCATTTTGACTACAAAAGCGTAGAATAAACTTTATTATATCTTGAACATAAGTGGCCTACTATTAGTATTAATCTAATAGGTGGTCGACATTTACAAATCCGAGGCCTGTATTGACTTCTAGAGGGGCTGGAAATGTATCAGGGCAGAGATCGGTCTGAAGTAGACATACCCTGTGACACGATTGTTATTATTATGCATGCTATTCTTACAAATCTTCCTATACAATCTGCTGAGTTAGGGGGTGGGCTTCTAATACAGAGTTTTGCCATTTTGAAACTGCTAAGAAATCATTGGAGCTCATATGTCAAAGTTAGGGGGTGGGATTCTATTAGAGCAATAGGCTATAATTACGTGAAATACGGTACCTTTCGTTTTCCGTCTAGAAAAACCTTGATACATTCCTTTGTTTGCAATCAGCAACTGGCGTAATCTGTCCATGTATGTATACCCATGTGCCTAACCCATAATCTTACAATCTGCAGTAGCATAATAACGTCCTCTAAGCAGCATTGACGAAGTTAATATAGTTCATGATTAATCTTATGATCGCGATTATTTTTTTCAAATGATCGCGATTATGAAAAGTGAATAATTGTGCAACCCTAGTTTCAGGGGCCTGCGAAAGTATTCACAAAAATCGCTAAAAGCTTATTTGAGATGAGGTGGCAAGTGGCACTGGGTTATTTGTCATGGGTGATGCAGAATCATCAATGTTGCTTGTTTTGCTGGTGGTAATTGATGATGTTGAGCTGAGATTTTGGGTTTCATTTGGTAAATCACACTGTCCATTTGATTGAGCTGTTTGCAAGGGCTTCCTTAGTTGACGTGCTCATTAGGATACAATCAACGTGATACCAGTCATAACATCCCTCACACAAAATGACTTTGTGGTCCCATGTGACAGATTGACTGCATATTGGGCACAAATAGATGGTGCTTTCATCGGTGATGTGACTAGGGCCAGGATTTAGTTCAACGTCTCCAGCCTGAATAATCAATAAAATCATCAAGTTTCGCTAGGCTTTGGCACACCCGTTTTTGCTGAGGGGCTTCTTATTGTTTATTCCGATGGACTCTGCGAGGTTGAGCAACAGTATTTGCTTTGCATGATTAATTTCATTGTGAGGCGATAGCAAGTGTTCATAATAATGATGTCTACTCACCGGCCTTGATGTTGCAAGCCTTGAGAATTTCGTAATTGCGATGATACTCACGATGATACAAGCTAGTAGGTTGAATACGCTTATTATGTTTTGGTGTGAAGTATACTTCCGGTGGTGCTGGTATAAGCAGCGATAGGGTCAGGGTAGTGCCATGACAACCTGTAAGCATATCGATCTAGTCCATCATTCTTCTGTCTTATAAATTTATTTCAATGTCCAAATTTTGGCGATCTCTTCAGAAACATATCCGGGATGGTATTAGGATGAAATCAGTTGAATTTTGTTGGCTTGGTCGTTATAGTTTTATTTTTAATGTCGAATATAAGCAGAAAATTTTTTTATACTTAACCAATCGTGTTTTCGAAAAATTAAGAACCAAGAAACAGGAATTTCAAAAATGGAGAAATTCTCATAGTAACAGTGACTACAAAAATTATGCTAAAGCGAGAAACCAGGCCAAAAACAAATGTCGAATAGCTGAAAGAGAATTTGAATGTAAACTAGCAAAGTCAAATCCTAAAGCATTTTTCAAATATGCACAAAGCAAAATAAAAACTCGAAACACAATTTGTGACCTCATGAAGTCCAATGGCACACTAACCACAACTGATGGGGAAAAGGCAGATGCATTAAATACATATTTTGCATCTGTCTTTACAGATGTAGTTCGGATCGACCGGTCAGGTGCCGGCCATACCAGCTAAGCTGGGTATGCGCCACCTGTCCTGGATTCGTTCCATGAACACACACCCCCTGTGTAGAGCTATAAGCATATATGAGCCTATGGGAGAGATTTCATTGTAAAAATGACTAAGTTCGTTAAAGCGCATGGCGTTCATGCGCGCGCTTACCACTGTATTGACAGAGTGTGTATTTCACAACCAAGATAGGATGGCACTCTTAGTGTACCGAGTAGGTACAATGTAATCCTTTATAATTGTTTATTCCCGCCGAATCTGGCAACAACCAAGACCAGAATTCGACGGCTTTCCGAATCTGTAAACCATTTTAAAATCGGTTAAGAAATGGCCGAGTTATCTACGAAAAAAAACTTTAATTATCTTCAAAATATTACTGTGACATTGTAACCATGTGTGCGCAGAAATTCTAGCATGTTCTAGAACATTCGACTGCGTCATTATTGGCTGTGCTCTGATTGGCTATTGCTGACCAATGATTGGTTGAAGCCTGTGCCTCTGACGTCACGTGTAGTATAAAAGGAGATGAAATCCTGAGTTCGAGAGCATCCTCGGCCAGGGGCCGATTAGGTTGGATCTGTTACAGCTACTATCAGCAAGATGGGTATTAAATAGATCACTTCGGTCTCCGTCAGTTTCTCTCCCATAGCCGGCAGCATCAACCTAACCCACCGCACCTAAAAGAATTGTGTATCTCCCGATTGTTTGGGAGCATTTTTGGAACTTTTGATAATATTGTTCACGAATAGATCAAGAACTAACTCGGAACACAAACTTGAGGTGAGGCCTTTCCCGGGCCTAAATATGTGATTCTACAGATGTAGAGGCAGCGATGTTCTTTGGTGGATAACTCGCCAGATCTGCCGGCCACGCCAAAAAGTGGTTATTCAACCTCCCCAGCACTGATGTCGTGCAGGTTTATTTAAACTTTTTGACCGCAGCAAGTAAACTTTGCTCGGTACGTCTTAAGAGCTAACTGACGTACCCCGCACCATAAGCTCAGTTATGTATCTTCATCCACATTCAACATCCCCCGCTTATAAATGGGTTGTTCTTAACTTCCATCCATACCATCAGTGTGCGGGAAATCTCTTCCTAGCAGTAATGTTATTGTATCACTTACTGACTGTTCGTTATACATTCTTATATTGTGATTACCGTCCTGAGTTCAATCCGTTCCCGTCCTGGACTGCATGCAGGAACCGACATGCAGGAACTTTCCAGCTTCCAGAGAACGCGTCAACTCACGTCACACCAAGGGTGACATATCCATTTCAGTAACATGATAGCCCGTCATTAAGAATGGCTACCGACTATTCAAGTAACTATACTTAACATCTTTAATTATTCCATTAGTTACAACTGTAATGATTATACTTTATTTGTGTAAACGATCCCGATAACTAAAAGGAACCATAATGGTCTTAGGACCATTTGTTATAATTTCTTTATCAGTCTGTAGTTATTCTTATTTTACTGTAAAATGTTTTTGCTAACTGCACCATAGTAGGTCTAACAACCTGTACTATATGTATTATTCTAATCATTTCACATTGTGTTACTAGTACTGGTTAGTTTTATATATGGCGAGCAGCCATTCGTTCATATGTTTTGTTTATTTGTAGAAAACATAGGACTGCAGTGCACGTAGGAAACACTATACAGCAACATTTATATATGCATCACTTTCTCCCGCCACCAATAATTTTTCACTGAGGTCACTGTCCATGCTATAACTCTGTTTAGTCCGGCATGCTACCAACTAAAAGCCTGTCTATTTAGCTCAATAGGATAGATTTAATATGATTAGAGACAATTTCTTCATCAAGAGACACATAGTGTATGCCTATTTTCCGGTAGTTGCGATAATTTAGCCCCGCGTTCCGGCAAGGTTGTGTAAAATTGGCCAACATACCTATTGGGCCTCATATTTATAAGTTATTGTCTCTCTTCATGTTCCACTAAGCCTTATGGCTTCTTAATTGTTTGGATGTCCCTATCCGCACTATGGACTGATCCGACCCTGGAAAACTATTGGGGTTTCCGAGCGGTGATGGCCAGGGTGTTGTGTCACATACACCTCCCATGTATCTTCTGATACTTAGTAGTTAGTTATCCTTGCCAATGTAGGAAGCACTGCGAAAACACATTATAATTATTGTCTTTTTATTTTTAAGGAAGTCTCCCCCACACCACAGTGCATAACTGGGCAACTTACGTTAAACTTAACATCAGGTTAAAAAGTTAGCTCCTTAGGACCTGGTGACGGGCGAGATATGCATCCCCACCGAATTCTGTAAGAATGTCTGGCCAAAATGTTAGGATCTGCCACGCCCTCATGGGAAGGACATTCGCGGTGGGTATTCGTCTCTCTTACCCCCACCGTAACGATAGATCAGTTGCCTAAACTTGCTTGTGTGAAAAATAACCCTTGTCCTGTGATGTTTTATGTGGTTATGGAGCAAGATGTCCGGATTCTCACCCAGCTCTGAGGTCTTGCAAAATAACATGTATGCACGCTGTCTTCAGTATTGACATCTTAGGACGCCCGTTCTCAATGACCGCCGTATCTAAAGCTAGGTTGGACACCAGCCATTTGCGGCCTAAACTAGTTCTTGTCTTTAAAATCTAAATGTTAGGCTAGGCATAGAAGAAGGCCTGCATAAATAAAAGCGGCAACTACTAATTCAGCATACTTGAAACTACATAAGATGGTGGCGTGGGAGTCCCTCGGGAATCGCTCATCCCGTCTTCACGTAAAACAGCATGCAACATTATAATGATAATTTCACTAGGTATGGACTTTTCTTTATAGCATTTTGGTTGAATATTAGAGTGGGCCATTTCTGGCCAATACTCTTCTCCCGCTTTAAGCGGTGGCGACATTTTCCTGTGACGGAGGCCCGCGTGAGGCACTTGCCTCTCGTATGGATTCAGTGACGACGGCCCGCATGAGGCTACTACTTCTCACCCCGAAATAGCATCAGAAGTACAGAAGTAATGCCCGTATGAGGTACATAACATTTCGCCACTTCAACAAGATAACTTTCTTTCCTTTTCAGCTTAGAGGTATAATAACTTATATTAAGTTAATTAGTGATCTCGCGTGTGGGGTCCTCCCTTGCGGGGATACCTCTGCGGACCTACGAGTCTGTGTGGTACCTCTGGGAGTCCCGCATTTAAAGGTTCATCAGGCTGTCTCTATGTCTTGTATTTTCGTATGCTCATTTTTATCTAGCATACTTGACGGTCCGTTTGGGCAAAACTATTGTATAGACCTATTTTAGTCACCGAATCAAATATTGTAAGTCCATAGATCACAAAATTGCTATGGACAGGCATACCATTGACACAAACTCTTGGGATGAGACCGTTGTGTTTAATGTTCGCGACAATGGTCGCACGGCCCCACCAGAACGATTGAGTTCCACCGGCCTTAGGAACCGGTCTTTGTTACCTGTATGGCAGTATCGCATGGGGTCCATAACCCCAAGACCGGGAGCTAGCCAACATCATCACTCATCGTGTACATGCGACGTGGCGAGTCGACACTACACACCGAAATGGCCTGACACTACCCCCGAGCTACACAGATGAAGATATCAGTCAGTTGCTTAGTTTCAACAGTAGACATTCCAATGCTCCATTACATCATATCGAGGTCACTAGTGACATGATAATTTAAAAAATCGATAGGCTAAAACTCACAAGTCTGCAGGTCCTGATGGAATCTATCCCCGTGTTTTAAAGGAACTCAAACTTGAAATTGTCTGCCCATTATTACATCTTTTCTCTAGTACATTGAGAGAGGGTAAGCTACCTCAAATCTGGAAATTAGGTCATGTATCTCCACTTTTCAAAAAGGGAAACAAACATTTGGTTAATAACTATCGCCCTATAAGCCTTACCTTCATAATCTGTAAATCATTGAGTCCATTATAAAAGACTATATTGTAAGCCATCTTGAACAAAATACCCTAATTGTACCAAGTCAATATGGATTTATTAAAGGGCGTTCTTGTATCACACAGCGAACTGAAGTCTTAGATATATGGTCAAATGCAATCGATCACAGCAGCTCTATCGATGTTCTATATATAGACTTTGCTAAGGTATTTGACTCTGTACCACACAAACGACATGGTAACCTACTAAAATGGATTGAGGATTTTCTTGCTAACAGAGCCCAACGAGTTGACGTGAATGGATGCAAATCAGTTCAAACTCCTGTCATTAGCGGTGTGCCCCAAGGTAGTGTACTAGGACCACTCCTCTTTATCTGTTACATAAACGACCTTCCTGATGTAATTAAGTGCTATACAATTAACATGTTTGCTGATGATACAAAAATCTACAAAGAAATTAAATCATCAATTGATGCAATGGAACTACAAGATGACTTAAATAGCGTAACGAAATGGTCTTCTATCTGGCAAATCAAATTCAATGCTGACAAATGATGTGCTATGCATCTAGGTACAGCTAATATTAAACATTCATACTTCATGAACTCTCTTGATACAAATATTAAGCTGTTAGAAACAACTATCGTAAAGGATAAGGTCTGAATGTAGACAACCAACTAAAATTTAGCATCCATTGTCAAACCCAAATATCAAAGGCTAATAAGATTTTGGGACTGATAAGAAGGTCTCTCGCCCATTTAGACTCTTCAACTCTAGTAAGGTTATACACTTCGCTAGTTAGACCTATATACTTGAATACGGGAATGGTCCATGGACTCCCATGTTAAAAAAACACAGTCTAACACAAGAAAATGTGCAGCGAAGAGCAACTAAAATGATACCCTCAATAAGAAATTATACTTATTTAGACCGGTTAAAATATCTGAATCTACCTTCTCTCTACTACCGTCGATCATGTGGGGATATAATTCAAACTTACAAATACATTCATGGCCTTTATCGTGTTCAGTGCCCATTCTTGGAGATAGACAAACAAAGCATCACTCGGGGACATAATTTTAAACTCACTAAGAGCAGAAATAACAAACTAATTAGGCAGAACTTTTTTGCAAACCGAATTATGAATAGTTGGAATAGCTTACCAAATGAAGTAATTAGTGGCGTAAGCCTAAATATCTCCAAAAATAAACTAGATTCATTTTGGTCAGATTTTTTGTATACGCAAGAGCCAGTACACAATCATTATCTTTCCTTTACCTCGAAACAAATTAACTAAGCAATAAGCATAATGTAGTCGCTATCTATCTACAGGCATTTTGCCTATATGGGTAGATTCAAGACTCAAGATTCAAGATTATTTATTCAATAATTCCAAGATAAACGTATTCACGAATCATACCAGGTTGTCCGCCTAAGGCAGTGCCTATTGTTATGGCGGACACCTTACGCACATATATACAGGTATATATAAATGAGACAAGACAGTAATTACTCAAACAATTATAAATTCAGACATTACATTTACTACTTCCTTATTAACCCTTTGATCCTTGATCCACATAAACAGTTTAAATTTCAAAAAGGAAATATGTCAATTCGCACGTCAAGAGGATACCACCCCTCCCCCCAGCACCCTCCCACACACACTCAACACCCCCCCCCCCACACACACACACACACCTCCCCCCCCTCCCCCCAGCAGAGTTCACCACCGGTTCAATTATCTAGTCAGTCATTACAGTGGAAAGAAAAACTCCAGGAGTGGGCCTCTCTCAGTCCACGAACCAACATATAATACTGTAACAGCAGGGTGTGTGAAAGAGTTAGTCACTTGGGTTATTATTATTATTATTATTTTTATTATTATTATTATTATTATTATCATTATTTAGCGATACATATGGGTAGTAAATAAGGACAAGACAGTTACGTAACAGACAAGCACAGAACATAGTCAAGTTCAATAATATACGTGGATGTCTATGATTATAGATACAACAATAAACATTTATATATTTTTTGGGGAGGGTACTTTTACTTATAATGATGATAAACTGTTTACAGGATGCTGTCTAATGGGGAGCATCCTTGGACAAGGGAAGGGGGATGGAGGGGAGGGGTGCTCATTCTCCTGCTCGTCCTGTAGTTTGTTACTTTGGTAATTAAAATTATTATTGGATATAATAGCAAGTGGAATCATCTAGTCATAATTCTAGTAGTAGTAGTAGTAGTAGTAGTAGTAGTAGTAGTAGTAGTAGTAGTAGTAGTAGTAGCTGCAGTACATGTAGTAGTAGTAGTAGTAGTAGTAGTAGTAGTAGTAGTAGTAGTAGTAGTAGTAGTAGTAGTAGTAGTAGTAGTAGTAGTAGTAGTAGTAGTATTAGTCCTAGTAGCAGTAGTAGCAGCAGAAGTAGCATCAGTATTAGTAGCAGGTCAATAGTTTTTTCAAAACAAGAAAAGAGGCATGTTATATAGATAGAACAAATTTTCTGTCAAATACTATAAAATTATTTGGACCGATAGACATCGCTGTCCTATTAGACAACAATGTCTTAGGATCCAATTATGCACGAGTACAAAACAGCATTTTTTACCTTGTTTTGTAGACGAGTCGGGCAATTTTTTAGCTGTACTGTATGAATTAGATAATACTAGTATGTGTTAATCAAGTAGGTTTTTTTATTGTTTTCTTGCACAATTTTGTTGATAGAATTTTCTCACGTGTTTCCTGTTTTGTGTTGTTCCATAGTTTAGTGGCTGCAAATGATATTCAGTGTTTTCCTATGTCTGTCCGTGTGTATTGCTCATGTAGTTTATGTCTGCTTCTAGTGTTATGTTGGTGGATGTTAATATTGTTTATAAAGAAGGTGGCTATTGATTTGGGTAAAGTGTCGTGGTGGAAGTCTTTGACAATAGTTAGCATTTGAGATTTTCCTATGTCGGTGAGCTTAAGTAATTTTTCTGCTTTGAACATGTTTTGGCACTCTGCTGGCCTAGAAAATAGTTTGATGCTCTTTTTTTGGAGACTGAATTTTGGATATTCAGTTTTTGTAGGTGTTAGTCCAAACAGCATTGCAGTAAGTGAGGTACGGGAGGATCAAGGTGCTGTACAGTGTTTTAACCGTGGCCAGGGTCATATATGGTTTTAGTCTTTGGATGACGCCTATTCCTCTTGCTACTTTTGCAGTAACTGTTTCGAGTTGTTTGGCCCAGGTCAAGTTTTTATCTAAATATCCTCCTAGGAACTTTGCATAAGGGGCCTCTTCAATTTCCTTATTGCTAATGTACAATTTTGGAACCTCTTTATTTATTAATTCTCTAGATTTTGAAAATAACATATAGTTTGTTTTATCCACATTTAGTGATAATTTATTTAGTGAAAACCAGTTAGTAATTTCTTCCATTTCCTTATTTACGTATTTATATAATGTAACTATATCTTCGTCAGAGCAAAAGGCATTGGTGTCATCAGCAAATAGTATTAGTGACATATGTTCACATATGTTAGGCAGATCATTCATATACAAGAGGAGCGGCAGAGGGCCAAGGATGGACCCCTGAGGGACACCACAAGTTAGTCTCCTGTTTTCAGAGCAAGTTGCATTGAATTGCACACATTGCGTTCTGTCACTTAGATAGCTTTCAACCCAGATGACTGCACTTCCTCGGATTCCGTAATAGGCAAGTTTTTCTAGTAGGATTTTATGATTGATAGTGTCGAAAGCTTTTGAAAAGTCCAAAAAAATGCCTATTATGTGCTTTTCTTTTCAATTGAGTCTATTATTTTTTCTGTCATTTCAATTAGTGCTAGCATTGTTGAATGTTTTTCACGGAATCCGTATTGTGATGTATAGACGATTGACTTTTTATCTAAGTAGCTGATAAGCTGATTGTACATAAGTCGTTCCATTAATTTGGAGAAAAGTGGAAGTATTGAGACAGGTCTATAGTTTGTGAAGTTAGATGAATCCTTTGCTCTGTATATAGATGTTACTCATGCTGCTTTTAATTTTGATGGAAATATGCCTTGAGTGAAAGATAAGTTACAGATGTGGTTAAGGGGTATTAGTAGCGCTAGCGTGCAGTGTTTGAAAATGCTCCACTTGAAACCATCCAAGCCAGCACTTTTTGCAGGGTTTGGTTTGTTAAGAATGCTACAAATTTCTTCATTTGTGACCGGGTTAGCGAAAAATGAGGATTGATAGTCGCCTGTGAGATAATCACTATATTTATTAGAGGATGTTGATTTGATTTTATCTGAAAGTGTTGGACCTATATTAACAAATTAGTCATTGAATCCTGTTGCAATTTCTAAATCATCAGTTATTATCTTGTTATTATAAAGAAATTGTGTTTGTTGCGCTTTGCGGTTATTTTTATTCAAAAGTGATTTAATTATTTTCCATGTTTCACTTATGTCATTCTTGCATAGTTCAAATTTGTTATGGTAGTAAGGTTTTTTTGCTGTTTTGATTAATTGGTCCAACTTGTTTCTGTATTTCTTGAATTTCTGTTCATTATGCTTTGTTTGACATTTGATAAACGTCAAATAAAGTTTATGATTTTTATGACAGGCAGCTATCAGTCCAGTTGTTATCCATGGTTTAGTCGGGCGGTGTTTAAATTTCTTCTTTTCTTTCATGGGAAAGCTGTTTTCGAAGATGTGTGTGCAAATTTCGTGGAACTTGGTGTAGGCATTTTCGCAGCACTGTATGTCTGTGACTGCATGCCAATCCACCTCAGACATGTGTTTTTTAAATTGTTCAATATTGACCTGACTTATTTTTCTGCATTTAATTTTTTCATATTTGAATGGCTTTGTGCAGGTCAGCTGTCTTTCGAGAAGAAAAATTGGTAGGTGGTCTGATGTGTCAGTAACGAGAGTTCCTACCTCCGATTTATTACTGAAGTTAATATTATTGCTGAATATATTATCAATAATTGTGGCCGAAACATCACCTATTCTAGTCAGTTTTGTAATGGTTGGGTAGAATGAATGAACATTTAGTAAGGTTATAAAGTTTTGTGTATGAAAGCAAGTTTGTCTCATCAGCTCAATATTGTAGTCACCCATGAGGTAGACAATTTTGTTTTCCTTTCGAATAGTTGCCAAAGTTTTTCCTAATAGTTCAATAAGACATTCCTTATCGCCTTTAGATGATTTATAAATTTTACCTACAATTTTTTTCCCCTTTCAGTGTTTGAATTTCGATAAACATTGTTTGAATATGTTCTTCAATATTAGAAATGTCATCTCGCTCAATGAATTGGACATTTTTTTTAACATACATGCCTACACCACCTCCCCTGCCCATGGTTTTGTGCTTTTCAACAAATGTGTAGTTCTTTATATTGATAAGGTTATTAGGTGAATTTGCATGTATAAATGTCTCTGTAATTCCAATAATTCCAAATTCATGTGCACTCATATCTAGGAGACGGTGTAACTTGTCGATGTTCCCCATGAGAGATTGCATGTTGATAAATAGAAGTGAGAAGACTATGTGTTCTTTGTTTCCTAGTAGGTTGTCATTTAATGTTTTTGGGAGGATGTATTCACAGGTTGGTGCAGATATATTTAGATCATTTCTAGTGTCAGCATGGTTAAATTGGGATAGGATTAATTCGAATGGGTTTAGAGTGGGTGTTTTGTCGTCAGTAGCCTCAGTGGTAGTAGGGTTATAGTATGGATTTAGAACAGCCATTGTGAAGTCTGTATTGTCATTGTAATGATTGTACGGGAAAAGTGACTTGTTTCAGTTGGTACACCACCAGCAGGTGTCGTCAGCTTCGAGGTTGCGATAGTCATATGTTGTTAATTTGGAGCAACTTAGATGAATCCATGTGCTACATAAGTCACATAGTAGTGCTCTCTGATTATTCTTAACAGGTTTCCTACAGGATGAGCAAGGGAATTTAGCGGGCATGGGTCAGGTTAGTGGGAATATGGACAGGGAGGAAATAAGGCAAGGGAACTACTGAAGAGAGGGAGGTTATTGGGGTCATTTGGAGGACTGAATAGATTTCTCTATTTGTCTGTAATATTGGTTATTATCGTGATTTAATTGTATATAACATCATCTAACCAGTGGATACACTGGATGAGATGGGTCAAGTGTCAAATAGCAATAAATAAGAATTGTGGGTGAGTTATTAAAAGTATTTGGTGGCATCAACAGGTCAGGCATAAACCAGCAATTGGAATGCAGTCATGAAGAATATTTTAAAGTTTTTAGGAAGACACAGATAAAAGAAAAACATTGATACTAGCTTGATTGAAAACTGCTGCCATGGTTGGAGTTCTGTTAATTCAGGGTCCATAGTATACCAGCAGATTACACCATGCGTACAGATCGATTCTAACACACATACAAACTCCAAAGCAGAAGTTTAGCTTTCACAGACGCATATGTGTGATGTTAGGTGTCTAAGACATTAATTCTTTCAGCACTGAAATAGACATTAATTCTTTCAGCACTGAAATAGTATGTTAATTTCAAAGCAACCATACTAATAACGTGTTAAATATTTTAAAACTTGCCCGACTGGGAGCCGTTGCGGCCTATGGCAGCAACAGCTTTCATTCAAATCAGCTTCAAAATACCCAACAGATTATTTCTTAAATTATTAAGAATTTGTCATACCTGCGATTTGATTTGAAGGGATAATTATCCTTGAACATGCTATAATTACTGCATTCAAAGTGGGTAAAAAATGAGAACCTGTTATCATCAATCATTAATTGATCATTGGTTAGTGCATAAAAACAATCATCGATCACAAAAATAGTCCCAATTCCCAACACTAATACAGAGTACATAATGATACAAACACATTGATAGACGCTGTTCAACATACAGGCATATGACATCAAGTTTCACAGACGCATATGTGGGACGTTTGGTGTCTAAGGCATTCATTATTTCAGCACTGAAATATACATTAATTCAATTCAGCACTGAAATAGTATGTTAATTTCAAAGCAACCATACCAATAGTATGCTGAATATTTTGAAACTTGCCCAACTGGGAGCCATTGCAACCTAAGGCAGCAACAGCTTCCATTCAAATCAGCCCCAAAAATAGCCAACAGATTATTTCTTAAATTGTTAAGAATCTGTCATACCTGCGACTTGATCTGAGAGGGGTAATTATCCTTGAACGTTAGCACGTTAATTACTGCGTTCAGAATAGATAAAGAGTGAGAACCTGTTATCGTCAATCATTAATTGATCATTGGTTAGTATATAAATCCAGTCATCAATCACAAAAGTAATACCAATTCCCAACCTTAATACAGAGTACATAATGATACAAACACATTGACAAACGCTGTTCAACATACAGGCATATGACATCAAGTTTCACAGACGCATATGTGGGACGTTTGGTGTCTTAGACATTACTTCTTTCAGCACTAAAAATAGTATGTTAATTTCAAAGCAACCATACCAATAACATGTTGAGTATTTTTGCAACTTATCAGACCGGAAGTCATTGCTGCCTAAGGCAGCAACAGCCTCCAGTCAAACCAGTTTCAAAATACCCAACAGATTATTTCTTGAATTATTAAGAATCTGTCATGCGTGCAACTTTATTTGAAAGGGGTAATCATCCTTAAGCATGCTATAGTTACTGCATTCAAAATGGGTCAAAAAAATATGAGAACCTGTTATTATCGATCATTAATTGAGCATTGGTTAGTATATAAAACCAATCATCGATCACAAAAATAGTACCCAACATATAGTACAGTAGAAATTGACATGGACCTGGACATTTGTATAACAGACAAATTTTTGTTTTAATCACTTCGGTATGGCCCAAAATACATCCCAGAAAGATTCTCCAAAATTCACACATGGGGAAATATGGTTTTTTAGAGGAAATCCAAAATGGCCACCAAGGCGATGGCCAATAACCAGGTAATATGTATTTTGACTCTAAAAACCCGTGTTTTGGTAAGTGTTGTACAGTTTAAAGTATGTCATCATCAAAATCACTTGTTAAACTATAAATTTAATGCAAACTGAGCGACTGTTGTGAAACACAGCGAACAGGCAGAATGGCTGAAATTTGTCTATGCATTTTCACTTTCAAATTTCGAGCTGTTAAGGCAGTGACCTTCACATTTACAATGTATGCTACAGGGAATGCCTTTCTTGGAGCAACTACACGAGGAGCACAGACCTGTGCTGCTTTTACACTGGTACCTTATATTTAGAAGTAGCTCCGGAGGTGCTGCTGACTTGTCCATAATGATCGCCGTCACTGATCCTTGTTCTACTGCATAACCATACTCTTCTTTCTTTAACACAGTTTTTAGGTGAAGCCATGTGCTTGCTTGGAGATGATCCCGAAGGCTATGGAAGTATGCTGCCCTACGTGTGGGTGGCATCCTTTCAACTGGTACATGCTTAGGAGAGATGGCAGTCATGTATCTGAGATTGTCTAAGCCAGGACTTCTTGATCCAGCACTATACAAAGACTTAATGTACTTTTCACCAATAACCATTATATCCGCCTTTGATCTGGAGATATTGCCAAATGCAAGTACATCTTGTCTGAGGGTTGGTGAAGATTGGATCATTTTCATATGCTTTACTTTGCCCATGCCATATAAAGCTGATGTCGTGTCACATACAGACATACTATGGACGAATGGCAGGCACATACACAATTCCTTGCCTAAGATCTCTGTGGCCACTTTGATGCATAGCTTATGTTGCTTTGTTTGTAGGAAAATATTTGCAGAGGTGCTTGCATGATAGAGGAGTAAGATCAATATGTCTGTATCGTCAGCAAAAACTATCGTTGTTCTTTCAGTTCCTGACAATTCTAATGCTCTCCTTACAATCACCACATCAGCATCACCTTCATCTACTGCATGTACCACCTCAACACCTGCATCTGATAAATGTGTTGCCAACAGATTTATGGTATTCTGCTTGTTCGTTTGTTTGATAGAAATCCAGTTTTGTTTCCTGGACCAGGTGTGTTGTCTTGGACAGCTACATCAGGAGCGCCAACTTGATTAAGCCATCATCGCTTCTGTTCTTGATCTTTTGTGTTCTCAGTTTGATAGTTTTCAAATATAACGCATACAGACGCATCAAGCCTCTGATAATGTACTACTGATGCTACAAATGAGCTACACACACTCTCCATTGTTCCAACCTTAGGCCATGGTGTCCGATGCAAAAGTGCGCAGCCATCAAATACTCTTGCAGCTGGCTCTGTTGTCTCTTGCTCTAGCATTGATGTGTTCATTTCAATCACATACTTCGCCAGTTGTGACTTTTGTGATTTCCTCATAGTTCCGTCATCGTGGAAGAGGGCGGGACATACCGTTGCAAGCTCATATTCAAAGATTGCTTTGTCTGGAGGTCCTGAAGCAGATGCAGTTGACATTAAGCGATGGTACAGCTCCTGGGAAGACATATGGACATCTTCATTTCCTACTTTAACTACCTTTTGCATGACAGCCAATGTTACAGCTTGATCTGCTTTCTTTAGCGTAATGTCGCCAAACCTTTTCTCATTTAACTTCTCATGAATTCTTCGACCAATATCAATGGCATCATCGGTAGTAACACGATGGTCGGCAATCAAACCAGTTGCGATATTTCTCAGTTGGTCATCTTCAACTGCGAATGGAGTGTGTTCTCTGAGAAACAGAGTGAATTTCTTCATGTCTTCTACATCTTGTCTCATATTTGCAGGGTGAACAGCTCTGTGTTGTTCCGACCATGTCCCGGTGAACGTGTCAGTCAATGACCGCAGAGCGTGTGTGTACTGTGCTATGATGTGTGCAGTGAGAAGCCATTTTGTTCTAGCGGATTCCTTGTGCGTTATATTGATCAATCCACCCTGTGTCTTCCCAGCTCTCATTAGACTCTGTTCAATTGTCATATCAGACCAGGTACCACTCCAATACAGTTTAGCATTCCTGCGTACAGCAAAGTGCCCTTCGTGCATGGGAACATCCAGACAAGTACATAGATCATCAGAATCTTGGAGGTAAAGGCGACACCACTTTGTGTAATTGTTGTGCCCTGCAGCAGCAAAGAATGGCAACATTAGTTGTGTCGCCTTTAAATGAAGGAGCCAATTACCAGTACGCTCAGCCCTGATGAACAGTCGTACAATGGCGACAAATTCCATAAACAACGACCACAATTTACCAGTTCTTGATTTCTCTACGTTTTCCTTCAAATTAGAAACTTGCTTACATAGGTCTTGCAAATGTTCATTGTCACAAACATCGTCTGCTGAAATATCATGTGACATAATAGCATCGTATAAATTGCGCAGCTCTGACCACATATCATCCATTGACATATGTGTTTGACTTTCACAGCATGTTTCTATTTTGGTTGTTTGCTCATCCGAAGCATCATCGCTATCAGGATCAACATCACTTTCTTCATCTTGCAGCTCTGCAAATTCAGATTCATCATATGTACTGCTGGGTGTGTTGTCTGCAGCACTGCCTTGTAGAGAAATTATATCAACATCGGGTTGAATTAGCAAAAGATGCAATGCGACATCTGTAAGGAGGCATGCTCTTAATGTCTTTGTGTAAGCTATTCCCTCCATTATCCTAGGTAGGGAATTCCTAGCATACATGGTTGCCCACAAATCATCGATCCCACTTCCCTCCATGATCTTACAGCCCGCTCCAAGAAAGGACATTAGTTGGTGGAAGCCACCCAGCCTTATATACATGTTCCTAAACTGTGGATGAGTGTCTTGCTTAATTTTGTAGCTTTTTAAGTACAATGGCTGGTCAAATGTTATGGTTGCGCAACACAGTTCTGCCTTTAGGGATTGGGACTGCACATGCATCATGGTACTATATACAGCTTCATTTGTTCCTGGATTCAAAGGTACCATGAGGTTGTAAACTACTGCCGTGCAGTGGAAATTGTTGCATGTCGTTATTTCAGACATGAACCCCTGCCAGTTTGGTGGCTGACTTGTGAGAAGGCAGAGTACAACCACAATGTGTCTAATTGACCGTGCATAGCAATAGGTAAGCTGATGGGGTTAATGGTCCTTATCCTTACATCTGCCATTAGGGTTTTATTAGAAGACGTGTAGGGTAGCATAAAGCTCCCAAAATCACCAGCTTCTTTGATCTCATCAGCAATTATAGTTTTACAACATACTGCCCCAACTGGGTTAGCCCTGCTTTCGGTTGATGCCATTGTTTGACACGAAGTGATCCCCATCGCATGCGTTGTATCGTGACCAGAAATCGTGTCCTCGTTGTAATCAAAATTGTCAGCTACCCATTGACAGAAACCCCCTCCATCCTTCTTCTCCACGAGCCCAGGACACAGGTCTTCAACGGTTGTGCTTCCAACTGCAGATCTCCGAAATGCAATTACCTGGTCATAGGAAGCACTGAGTCCCAGGGATGAGAGCATATCTATGATAACACTGGAGCGGGTAGACTGGTGGATGAACAAACCAATGGACAGAAGCAGTGGTGATACAAATGATTGCTTTCCAACAGCTTGCATGATAACATGACATACAGACACCATCTTAAGTTTATTTTTCAACTTGGCAGATTCACTACGAGGTTCAGAATAGATACATGAAACAGCATGTTTCAATGCATCTGGCACCTCGATTTCAAGCTTTTCAAGGTCTAAACTGGACGGTTCTGGATACACATCTGACGGTTGATCAATATCTTTAATTGTTTGATTAACCATAGATCCCACCAGTCTAACAAGTCGCATAGTTTCATCACTCTCGTCACTGGTTGATGCTGCATATGATTCGTGTATGATAGAAGATGCTCTATCAGTCAATGTGACCACGCTTGTCTTGCCTTCAACCTGGGATATTGTCACATCTGTCCCAAATCGGCCGAGCAGACGATGCTGGACGTGCTTTATGCTATATGCGGGTACACCATTTGGCAAGTATGTGGTCAATTGCGTACGAAGGTCGTGTAAAGTGAACTGGTGCTGTTGCTGTTCTGGTGCTGTTAGCCAATTGCATAGATGGTTAAAGCCAACATCATTCATTTCATCAAAGTTCCGGGCATTACTTCCAGAAGCACCACACGAACTGATGTTTCTATAAGAAATGAATTCTTGCATACATTGACGATGATATTTGGCTTTAACAGCACATAGGTCACCTGCAAAAAGTATTTTTGCTTTAACATCATTCGCTAACGAATCGTGCCTTTTGCCACACGCGTTTAACAAGGTTCCCTGGACTACACTGAGTTTACCCTTACTAACATATTCAATATTGCTTATGTGAGAATGCCGTGCAGGGTGACAGTGGACAGCATCAAAGTCGAGCTCTTCAGAGTATAGTTATCATAATGATTAGATTTGGAGCGCAGTGTAGGGGTAGATGATCGCACTCCTTCATCGTTTCTGTTTTCCTGTTGCACATTTACAATATTTCTAGGCAACGTGTAATTTTTGTAGCATTTATCGTGTACATAATGTTCGTTCGACGGAGATAGTTTCAAATCAATACCATCTCCACGAAGCTTTGAAGCGTCAAGCAGCGTTGAAAGCCCTTTATGACTAAGTCTTCTAGAACTGCTGCTATCATGGGAAACATTACATACAACACATGTTTTTTCTTGCGTAGGGTCAGACATAATTGTACTAAACCATTAATTAGCATGAACAATGTGATTTTGACTCTATATATTTATCGTTTTATAATTGAATCGACTTAACTTACTTCAAGTAACATTTTCTAAATTTGCCCCGGACTATATATTATTGTAATAGTAAGAATAATGGCGTTAGGAATATTTATATCATTGACTGCATAGTTGCGATCAACATGCTGTCCATATGTGTAACTCTCTCCGTCAGATCTTTAAAAAAACTGGCCATACATTGATGTACCATGTTCTGGAATTCACACTCATGTATCAAATCATATATGGTTGTTATAGACAGGTTTTACTGATTAATTTTAATTTACATTAGTATGTCTTACAGGTTATATTTGACTGGGATCTGTTGTCATATACACAATTGACAATAGCAATTGTCAGTAGGTCTAATTTTATAAAATTCTCAACAGATTACCTATTTATGCTAAATATTTTTCACATTTCGTTCCCTAACTTCAAAGGGTTAAAAATCAGGTTTCCCCAAGTGTGAATTTGTGAGAATTTCTTGTGTGGACTCTGGACAGTCATAAAAAGTGTTTGGAACACAAAATCGTCTGTTAAACAAAATGTCCGGGTTAGCCTATATTTCTGTTGATTTCTACTGGACTACTAGTACAGAGTACGTAATAATACAAACACATGGACAAACGCTGTTCAACATACAGGGTGTATGACATTACGTTTCACAGACGCATATGTGGGACGTTTGGTGTCTAAAACATTAATTCTTTCAGCACTGAAATAGACATTAATTCTTTCAGCACTGAAATAGTTTGTTAATTTCAAAGCAACCATACTAATAACATGTTGGATATTTTGAAACTTGCCCGACTGGGAGCCGTTGCGGCCTAAGGCAGCAACAGCTTCCATTCAAATCAGCTTCAAAATACCCAACTGATTATTTCTTAAATTTTTAAGAATCTGTCATACCTGCGACTTGATTTGAAGGGGGTAATTATCCTTGGACATGCTATAATTGCTGCGCTCAAAATGGGTATCATCAATCATTAATTGATCATTGGTTAGTTTATAAAACCAATCATCGATCACAAAAATAGCACCAATTCCAACACGTAGTATATGATAAGAACAAATCACTGCGAAATTCTTGTTGTCTTCCTGATCCACGCATGTGCGCCACACTTGATAACTGCGCGGCGAAAATAATGTCCTTTTGGATGTTTCTCCATAACTAATCAAGATCAAGATCAAGGCTCGCCAGAGAATCGCCAGCGACGGAATGAGAAGTCGGGTACCTAAGCTGGTACCCGACTCCAATTGCTCATAATCGCAATAGTGGAGCCGGTAACGGCTACAGAGTCCACGGCGCTGATTGGCTAATGTAGATAAGTAGCATACGTGTAAGACCGAATATTTCTATTGGTTGTCAATTTTTAGCCCGGGGGAACCCCAAACCAAACGAGTGTAATGTAAAATACCTCTGTTTACATTTTAATCAGCTGATTATGACACTTATTCAGTGTCTTGTCCATCTTATGAAATGCAAACAAACATTGTTTGGTAAAATGGTGTATTAATCTGTAGCGCATTGTCAGATTCAAGCTGCAGAAATGCATTTCTGTAAACGTGTTCTAAGATTCCGGGAAATGTCAACTTCCCGCTGTTGGACATACAATACGGCTCAGAAATAACTTATGTTGTTTCCAAAACAAGATAAAATGTACAGTTGAATATTTTGGACTAAATTTGATTGGAAGCCAGTGCTGCGAAAATATTCAAGTTTTGGAACTATATTTAAACTTATTTATGAGCTGGACTCTAGTCCTACTGTGTTGTAGGCTGTTGTTATTCTGGAAAGGGTGGGGGGGGGGGGGTATGAGTCTTCCACTGTTGTAGGTTGTTACGTTTTTTTCATCTGTGCATTTACCTATAGTTTGTCAAGGGCCCAGCACCATATAGCATTAGTCTTTGGTGGATGCCTGTTTTGAACTATTAAATTATTTATCTATATGAAAGTAAAGAATCTTGAATCTAGGTAAAACACAATATTCAACATAATGTTTTTCATCCAGAATAATTTGTTTAGCCTGATATTTTTTATGATGTACAATAATGAATATTATATTGAGTATTTTGAAACCAATTTGACTGAGCTGCTGTTGCCATAGATTACAAATATTTAACAGGCTTCCTGTATAATTGTCGTATGGATTTCCCCTATCTGTGTAATGACGTCATGTACGTAAATCGCGTACAAAGATGGCAGTCCATACCGGCCTTCATAGCCTGAAGGTCTGTTCAGACATACGCTAAGCGAAGCTAAGCTAAGCGATACTTATATCTCGCGAGATTTTTCTCGTGCGATAAAACTGTTCAGACATTAGCGATATTTACTCAGCGATAATATTTATAGTAGAGAAATTGACTCATGCACGAATACGTGGTCGTTAGCTTGCCCGAATGAGTTCTCATTTATTTAGCACATGTAAATCACGGTGTATACATATAAACGTAACTGGGAGTCATGGCTAATAACACTAGCTCTTCTTCGTATGATTCTGAATCCGAAGAAGATGACATGTTACTTTTCCTGGCTAGTCAGTTGAGCAAGAAGAGAAAGAGACGCCACTGGGTGCATAGTACCCTACAGAAAAGAAAACAATTGGGTGAATTCCACACATTAATCAATGAGCTAGATGCTGACGCTGAACGGTTCAAGCAGTACTTTCGTGTGAGCAGGGAACAGTTTGAGATAATCCTCAGTAATATCCAAGAAGACATAACTAAACAGACCACTTACTGGAGGGAGCCTATAGGGGCGCGCGAACGACTAGCAATATGTCTTAGGTAAGCAAACCTAAATTCATCTATAAATCTATGTTTCAATGGGTGTAGTCACATCAAAGAGACATAAATAAACGGGCAACTTTAACCAATGTTTGGAATATTGTCACTCCACCCATTAATGAGTCAGATGCCACGCCAACGACAAGTAACGTCAGAGAACCGGTAGAAGAACATGCATCCAGTGACAGTCCTGCACCTATATCTGCCCCAGTACCAGATGGTTGTGTTTTCGGTCCATCGACGAGCACATCAAATGAGTCAGAACAACATCAATCACCCACTCGCGCTACTCCATCTACGACAGAACATACATTGCCTGTTCCAAACAAACCAATCAGAACACCAGAGGATATCATGCCATATCCAGAAGCGGTACCTAGAAAACGTGTGAATGTAGGTGGAAGAAAAATGTATACCCGGGTGCTAACTGACATGCCAGAGAAAGCAGCGATAGAGGCGGCCCTCACTGCTCAGAGTGCAAAGAACCTAGGAATGAAGCGTAAATCGGCAAAACAGCCATCGGCACAAGCCAAGAAGTAAAAACCAAAAAAGCAAGGAAAGAAAAAGTTGACATATCAAGAGCTAGAAAGCAGTTCAGATGATGACGATCAATGTATGTGTCTAGTATGCTGTGAAAGCTACGGAAATAGCCGACCTGCTGAACAGTGGATTCAGTGCATGCAGTGCAAGGATTGGTCTCAGGAGGAGTGTACCTCTAGAGATACGACATACTATGTGTGCGACAACTGTGACTCAGATTAACATTCATTGATTTGTGTTACTTCACAGTTCTTGTTTATCGGTTAATTGTTAATTAATGGCTTGGTAAGTTTTAAGTTCGATACATTGATAAATCGCCAACAATGCTGAAGAGAGTGTTTGGTTTGGCGTTGTTTATGCATTTACATACAAGTAGGCCATGGCATGGATTTCGGAAGGCGGTGATGGGAGTTCAATCAGACGTCCCCAGTTGCCTATAACATTGGTTTTTATATATTATTATATGCGGAACATCAGTTACTACAACTCATTGTTAAGCACAAGCCACCATTGTCATGTTCATTCCAATGGGCATGCCTTTATCCACTTATATGCAGTCAATTATCATTTGGCACAATGTGCCCCGGCCTCTGTCACAAAGTACCCCAGGCCGGGGCACATTGTGACACAAAAAAACGATGTATAAATCTCGCTATAACTTCTTACTCCAAGAGACGCGTTATATAATCTGCATATAGTTGCATAAACTGCACGGTAACCTGCTGCTACGGCACAAACAAATTGATAGCATGTCTTAAATTCGGTAGTTATTTGGCATAAAGCGTTTTTAGGCTCAACGTGCCCCCATCTCCCCTAACTTTGCCACCTCGGCCAGTAGATTTTTATCCATTTTATATACATGTTACATGGTGTGTTTAATTTGTAGTAATTTTTTGCAAAACATTTAAATATATATGCAATGCGCATAGATTTCTTATGAGGATGGTTGAACAAGGCTTTGTATTTCTGCCTCTGTTATTAGTTGGCATATCTTCAATTTTAATCCTGCTTGCACATCACGAGGTAAACGTTTCACAGTTTGTCCCATTGAATAGAAAAATGAGTCAATTTCATCCATTTGTGGCTGAGAGACGCCCACCTTTCTCTCTCTGCGTTCATCCCTTTCCTTTTGCCGTTCACGAACGAGCGCCACGATTGAATCTGTATTTTCGCCGTTATTTCTCCGTTTAGAGGACGAATTAACACTTGCAGATTGTCTCTTGTAGCTGCCTGATGAGGTGGCAGGAGTAGATGGATCTGGTGGGGTAGTTATCACGGATTCCGCAACATCGTCCTCAGCATAGTCACTATTGTTGCTATTGTTCTCTTCTATTGCTGCCATTGAGTCGTCATCATTTTCAGTACAGATAGCAATAGATGGTTCAGAATCCGACACACTTGCGACAGCTGGCAAACTCGATGATGTCCTAAAAATAAAAAGTACCAACCTGTCCTGTATTTTGTTACTCTATAAAAGAGTAACATAATTTCTCATTTATTATCATTTTAGTATATGCCACTAAACGTATAATAGAAAGGACATTTAAGCGCCACGAATTTGTATTACATCCTTATATGAACTAAATGACACAAACATCGAATATATTACTAATATCATCAGTCAAACAAAGTCAAGCGGTAATACATTGGCTTAATACCCAAACATTTCTCTCCTGTTTTTTTCAACGATACTGTAGCAGTGTCAATAATGATTTTCAAATGCGTGGTCGTTTGAGTTAAAAAATTTGAATAATATTATCTATAGAAATTACTTTTTAAAACTGTTTACTGTGTGTAGACATGAGGGAATGTTTCTTAATTTCTACCAAATATCAAACAGGCGACGGCACATAGCTAATCCATATATTGACCTAAACACATACCACGTACATGTAAATCCCATATTATAGGGGCTATGCCACAGAAATATTACATTTTTCTGAGTCTCCAAATTGACGAGATACAGGTTATTATATGCCACTGTGACTATATATGTTATTTACATATTGTATCAACAGAATTTCATGGCTGGCAAGGCTGTATGAAAATGAGTGATTATATATTGTTAAAATTACTAGTTGTGCACTACAATATGAGTACATATTTATTAACCGTGTTCAGAAGAATATACTGGTTTATCAACGCCGCAACCTTTGCTGTAATGGCATAACCAGTCGTTGTTAATTCATTGCTTTGATATGCGGTTTTCGGGCGTGTAATTTTATTTAAAAATTCTTTTGTTTGTAAAGTTTACATAAAATATACACAACTGATGCTACCCTATCATTCATTCCAACGGAAACAGTGTGCATTCTCAAATCTTTACATGAGATAATTCAATTAAAGGGAATTATTATTCATTCTCATCTGTCTGTCTTATTTCAACAGTGACACAGCCCCTTCAAGACTAACATCAAAATGCTATATCAAAACTCATGTAACAAAAGCATACTTTCGATTAGCTGTATATGGTATTAGGAATTCCATTTCTTTAGCGAATCTGTATTCCTTGATAGCCTTGACCTCTTGTCCACTTTTCTTGTTCTGCTGCACGCGTCTTCGCGCAAATTTTTCCATTTCTTCTGACATTCATCCGCTACAAAGTAATGAAGCATAATTGTAATAACAATTTTCTGTTTTCGTTTCAGATACCTTTCAACTTGCGATTCTTTCGGCACTATCGCCTTTAGCTACCGTGTTGGAAAATCTACCGTTCATGACATTGTGATTGACACATGCAATGCTATTTGGAATTGCCTTCATGAGCAGTATATGCCAGTTCCAACAGAAGAAATTTGGCGCTCAACAGCCGATGACTTCCAGAAAATCTGGAATTTTCCAAATTGTTTGGGGTCAATCGATGGGAAACACGTTGCAATACAAGCTCCTGCAAACTCGGGTGCTCAATTTTATAACTATAAGGGTACTTTCTCAATTGTACTTATGGCTCTTGTCGATGCCAGATATCGTTTCACTGTCATTGACGTGGGAGCTTATGGCAGAAACAGTGATGGGGGAATATTCTCCGAGTCCGTTCTTGGACTGTCTCTCGAAAATAAAACCCTTCAAGTACCACCAGAAGCATGTTTACCAGGAACACAAACACCAATGCCGTTTGTCATAATAGGGGATGAGGCTTTCCCATTAAAAACTTATCTTATGAGACCATACCCGGGAAGACAAACAACAGAGGAACAACAGGTTTTTAACTATAGACTGTCACGAGCAAGACGGGTAGTTGAGAACGCTTTCGGAATTTTAGCGCAAAGGTGGAGAATTTATCTACGGAAAATACCATTGCTACCCGAGAATGCAGAAAAGGTTGTGAAGGCAACATGCATTCTCCATAATTTTTTGCAAGTTACTGGTGAGGTTGTAGAACCAATAGGTGCAGGGCAACATGTCGGTATATTCGACAATCCAGAAGCAATACACGGTATAGTTCGTCTTGCTGGAAGTCGTGCATCCACCGAAGCATACAATGTACGTGATAGACTTAAAAACTATTTCACATCTCCCATTGGAAGTGTTGCCTGGCAAACCACAATGGTTAGAAGAGGGCTTAATTAACGAAACGATGACCTATTAATGCATTCTTCTGATAGTATGGTTTAATACAGTTTGTGTAATATTGTAATAATACTATTGATTATCTGCACGGTGTTGAGGTATAGGATACAGGGTTTCCCATGGTAGCTAAATTTTGGGGAACCAGGGGACTCCTTGTCTTGATAACTGGTGGTTTCAAGCAGAAAAGGCATAATAAAAATGTACATTTATAAGCAAATAGAAGAGTATTTTACAAAATTGATCTTTGAATTATTTAGCTGTTATTCCTATGTTCAATTTTCAAAAATAATCCTCTCTTGGCTTTGCATATGGACATTTTCTAATGCCTTAAAAATTTATAACTAAATAGCTAACAAACACGTTCAATTTTAAAGTGTCTCTTACCAAATAAAAATATGAAATATCTAAAATACAATAAGTTAACTGCCAACTAATATGACATAGTTTTGTCAGGAAATTGATGCCTACTTTGTGTTTAATTTTAGTCGTCCGAACATATTACGGATTTAACCCCTAGCACTCTGATGTCAATATTCTAGATTTTATTCTGACTATAGCAAGGAAACTGGAGTGTATTTTTCAACAATTTTGGTGGACGATGTTGCTGTCTAACGAAAGCACCATCGTCCACCAAATTTGTTGAAAAATGAACACCATTTCTTTGTTAAATTTAATTTGAAATTTCACAATTTTGATGCCAGAGTGCTAGGAGTTAATACAATCATCACATGTGTACAGTTTATCTAATTAAAATGAACTCGATAGAGATCCATTCAGATATATACATTCAGGCGGAAAGACAGACAATACTTAACGGTCTAAACAAAAATTTTCATTGGCTCTGCAAACAAACATTTTCTAGAAAACAATTAATAATTGCATCAGTATTCGGACATTGAATGGTTAATACAAACCTGGTAACTGAGTGGCCTCACCAATTGTTTTCCAAATATTAACCCTTCTAGTGGTGTCCTTATAGTATTTGCTGGTCGGGTCATATAACTCCTTATATTTAGCAACCTCTAATATTATAATCTCCTCACTTTGGACCATATTTCTTACAAAAAAGAGAGTGTAGTTAACTTTTAAAGAAAAATTATATGCATAAACGATGACAAGTCCAAAGCTAGAGGAACATGTAAATATGCCAGCACATGTAAATCTCGGGGTTGCATGTGCGTGTTATGTAATCATCAAGCATAGGACTAGAGCAAATCTTGAAATTACATACATAGTCTGGCACCTATCCAGCGATTCGTAAGAAAAGAATCGTGCAAGGCCTTAGCGAGAAAAGCGGCGCAAGTTTTATTGCTCAGCGCAGCTTCAGCTTAGCGTATATGTGAACGGATAATTGACAAAGTATGTGCGCGATTTTATTCGTATCGCTTAGCTCAGCGTATGTCTGAACAGACCTTTAGCCAGAGAATCGCCAGCGAGGGAATGAGGAGTCGGGTACCAGCCTATCGGGTACCAGCCTATAAATCCTGCATCTTACGGAAACAGACGGAAACGGCCGACGACTTTCCTGCGGGATTCCCTCATGAAGCGCCCTCTACTGGGAAATGCCCCACAACTGCCTTTTTGATTTCGCGTTATCCAACGTCAGAGTCGGTTTACATATACGGTTAGTTTATCGCCCAAAAATCAAAGACGTTCGCTAATAATCCATCGAATTCCTGTAATAAGAAGGATTCAATATTCTTCAAAGACTACTCCACAACTACTATTTTTTTAAATCTGAATTTTAATTATGAATTATTTTACCCGACACCTGTTTTCGTATATTGTAAGATCACACTCTTACTTGATGTGAGGCTTACTTGAATTTGTTTGACCTCCAATCTCTGTGCAAATTTCTCATCACCAGTAGATGTAATAAGCTATATCTTGATGCTGCCCCATCCCATGGGCTTTCGGTTTGGCACGAAATCTGGTCAAAACTAGAAATAATGTTATCTAGTGTGTTCAAGGTCTACAAGTTCAAGTTCAAATTCATTTATTTTGATATAAAATGTACAGTTTGTAATTACACAACAGGTGGTCCACCAAAGGCAGAGCCTATATAGACGGTGGACCCCTACATAGAACAAAATATAGGTTGGAGTATCCAGTTTCAGGGCCCCTAACCTCTAAGCAGAAATTGCTAATAATTCAATAAATACTCAGTTGTCAGAATGGGGAAGTGTTTTATTGTCATTTTCTTGTTTTTTCTCGTGTGATGGTGACTAAAGCATTAAATGGAAATATGCAAAAGCTATTGAATAATATTATACACTGCGTATACTCCTTGATTTTGATAATTGTCTAAGAACAGGCACTGCGCTGTTGACTTGAACCACCCTGTCCAGTCTGGATTTTGACATTGGTCACGTGGTATAAATAAAACAGATGACGGGGAAGAATTTCCAATATTTGTTTTTTATTTAAAATACAATGCTTTAAAGGCATATGATAAAAAGTAATAAGAAAATCACCAATTTTTTACATGCTAAAGTTGATTTAGTGCTGACTCAACATTTTAATGTGAATTTTGAAGGGAAACGCGGTATGCGTTACCGATAATAACCGTACTGGTTGATTACAAAATTATGACGTCATGAGAACTTGTGTTGTTACACAGCGCATGCATAATGAAAGCTCAACGAAACTAGAGCCTCATCGAAATTGGATACTCTACGATATATATATATATATATATATATATATATATATATATATATATATATATATATATATAAATAAATAAAATTATACATGAAGGACTTATACTATAAAATATATGACATAAAGCTTTAACTTAGTCCTAAAAGACAAACAAGAGACATGGGACATGGGCCGGATAGACAACATATTTACAGGTACATAGGTGTGCTTATCTTGCTAATTAAAATTATTATTATTATTTGTTTGGTTGACTTTGTGCAAGTATGATAATGCCATGGTGGTGCGGGTGTTTTTTGTATGTTTTTCGGGAGGTTTTTTTGTTTGTTGTTCTTGGTTTTTTGTTGCTGTTGTTGGTTTTTTGTTGAAGGGCCTAGTAGGTGTTTATAATCATATTTTTGATCTTCTGTTTAAATGACTGTAGAGTAATAATGTCTGTGCTTGTCTTTGTATCTGTGTTATTCCATAATTGTATTGCTTTATATGAGGGTCTTTGTTGTGCTGCTTTGGTTTGGTGGTCTCTTGTGTGCAGGTTATTTCGTGTTCTAGTGTTGTGAGAGTGTATTTGTGTATTGACCGTAAAGGTACTGGTTAAAGAAGAGGGTAAGTTGCCATTGTGGAAGTCTCTTAAAATTGTGTATAATTGGAGCCATCCAATGTCCTCGAGTTTAGAATTTTTACTACTTTAAAGATATCCTGGCCACCTGCTGTTTGTGTAAATAATTTAATAGATTGCTTTTGTAGTGATTTTAGTTTTTTTAGTTTAACTTCAGATGTGTTAGTCTAGATAGCATTACAGTAAGTGATGTCAGGAAGTATCATTGTGCAATACGGATTTTTAATAATATTTGCTGTTAGATAGGGTTTTAGTCTGCGTATGATGCCACAGACCTGCCAACCCATACAGATTGTCCGTAGTTTGTATGGAAATAGTATCCAAACTACGCATGTACGGGTGGCGAGTGAAAATACGGAAATAAAAAATTGTGCAATTACTGTAATACGGACAAGGTGGTAAAATTACGAATTTCCATTTGTGGGTCTATAAAAAGGCGACCGCTTATCAAAACACGTCAGCTTCCGTTATGTCAAGATGTGATAATTGCTCAATCTAGCCGACATTTGAGAACATCCCATAGAGTTAAAATGCCAGTAGAGTGCTTATGCTCATACCTTTATTTTGGCATATTATATACTTGTAGCCTCCAAAAGAGACTACATTCTCTTGATAATTGGATGGAGAATTTGAATAGAGGCAAATTTATATATTTTTATGAGAAATGAAATTGTATTGGCTATATTAATCTGACACTTTATTTAACGACGTAATAGAATTAGCACACATGCTCTATGAAATTCTTATATCCATGAAACAGTCTGCCAAGATTCTCTAATCTTGTTAATCAGCATTTTTCGCCTTATTATAGCGTTGGATTAATAGAATGCAAGTGTTAACACTATGCGAGAATCCCAGAAGTTTGTTTGTTTAGGATGGCTACAGATATGCAATTAAACTATATAAATATATGTAAATCGGAACTCATCCGTTCAAAGCGTGAGAAATTGAAAATTTGTGATAATATATATTTCCGTGATTGCGGTATTAGATTTTGTGCACAGTGAATTTCAGTCTTTGTTTTCTGATTTTGGTGTCTAAATATGGAAAATATTCACCAAACTTCATGGAATTCAACCAAATTTGGTATGTGAGTTACCCATATCAATGTGGAGTGGATGAGCACATTACATTTGGTCTCGCCGTAGGGATAGGGGATGTCACTTATGTCAGTTCTTGTGGAGTCACGTGACAGCATGGACTGGTAGACTGCTGGTATACGGTAGCCCTTGTCTCTGTTCATGGTTGGTTGATGCTTGTAGATCTCTATGGCCTCTTTAACCTTCCGTTTGAATAAGTTGGTCTCAATGTTGATGACCGAGGCACTGCTGGCGGGGATGACGTGGCCAGTGGATTCTGTATGTTCTGCCACAGCTGAGTTGGAATTGATTTTAAGATGTTCTTTGACTCTGGTGCTGAGAGGCCTTTTGGTTTCGCCTATGTATGTCCACTCACATTGGTCACATTCCATCTTGTAGATGACTCCAGAGCGTTCATCTGTGGTCAGTTTATCTTTGGGTCTTACTAGTTGTGATCTTAAGGTGTTGACGAGCTTGTGGTAGGTTTTGATGTGGTCTCTGAAGAGTCTGCCAAGGTGTTCTGATAGGCCTTGGATGTACGGAAGTCTGACTAGTGGAATTTTTCGACATCTGGTGGTTTATTACGAGGTGGGGGAGGTGGTTTTCTCATCCACGAAGTGTAACCGTTAGCTAGGAGAGACTGTTGGATAGTCACAGGTGGTATTACCGATACATCGATATAAATCGATACAAATACAGCTGCAATACGTATCGTGATACATTCGCCGTGAACCGATATTTTTGTGGAAAAACATCAATCTTCACTATTTCATGAGTTTCTGATAAATATGACAAAATATTCGCAAAAAGAGTTACTGCTTACTTATTTTAGTTACAAGCGTTTACACAGAAAACGGTTATTATAAATAATACATCGAAAATCTCTAATTTCGGCCCAAACAAACTCGGCCAGTGGCAACGTAGATTTTCTTTGCTTAAATCAGGGGCCGTCATCGGCAATTCGTTTTTGAGAATAATTCTCACTGCTGGCGAGTAAAACACAAATCTAGGCGAGTTTCATGGCGAACGCAAAATAATACTAACACAATTCATCAAATGGAACTGGCTACAGCTTTTCTGCAAACGCGAACGTATTTATGTAGTTTCCAGTAAACCTGAAACTAGCCATCGCGCCTAGCCGAAGTCGTAGACTAATTATATAAAGGCGCGACAGACTGTACTACGGCATAATACCAAATTTATAAACAACGCCACCTGAAGTTAGTCACGGTAAACTGCGCTCTTAGTATGGAAACGATGTTTATGACTGTACGTTACTCGAAACGTAGTTATCCTACTTGAATACCGCTTTTTCACCGATAGTTTACTGCGACTATCGCCAGGGGCGAATTGCACAGGTGACGTCAATTTGGCACGTCTTTATATAGTTAGTCTATGGTTATACTCGGCTACATTACATTGTAATATAGTGAATCCGAAAGCTACCGAATGTCACAAAAAGAAAATCATTAAATCACTATGGGCGTTTTATTTCCGCGAAAAGCCAATGAGATATTGGTACATGTTACAACATTAGGGGCGCATAGTGTTTTATAGCTAGCCCTGAACTAGTCTTTCTTACTAGAGCACCGATGGGGGTATTGCGATAGCGGGCACGAATCTGCTACGTTGTGCGTCATATCATGAATCAAAACCACACCATCTGCATGTTTTGCTAAAAAAGTGTACATTAGTCGAGCATCGATACACCTATGGTATATTTTGACAGATTTAATCCATAATTTGCGTTTATTCGCTGTCTGTTCATCGCGAACACAGGTGGTGCGTAGAAGTGATAATGAAGTTGCTTACGGCCGATGTCAGTTAAATAATCTGCAAATAAATGACATTCGGTTGTTTTCGAATTCACTACTTTCCACTCTCATTAACCGAAAATTCCCGATTATACAGCGTGTGAAATGTTTCCATTTTGGAACAGTCTCACATGGTTGGGTAAAAGTTTTGACAGAAAGAAGAAAAAAGCGACCTATTGAAGTAAATAGCGATGATGCGGATACACATGCACCCAACTTAAATGTCTAGATTCAAGTTTTATTTGACAATGACGGTCAAGCCATGATTAAATGTTTCTGATCATCTTTGTTACTTATTGATCAGAGACCCACTCACCTGATGAAGCATCTAATTCTAACTCTTACATTGTACATGCTGACCATCAACTTTGATTTGATTATTCATGATCAATGGCATCTGCATTGAACAAGGCAGATGGAGTCATAGCCCAGATCAAGATGATCCATGGCATGGTCTCATGTGTCACAGTATGCATCAATTTATTTATTTCATTTGAATAAGATTGAGAAGTGAACAACTTGTCAGTGGTAAATAATAGGGGAAAATAACAAACACAGCAGTCAGTTGCTAGTAGACAATTCTTTTAATTATTTATTATTATTATTATTATTATACAATTGATCTTGATTTTGACAGATTTGTAGTGTACAGAGTATGCGTTGGCTAAGAAAACACAGAAATAGGCTAATTAAGAAAAAAACTTGTCTGGCTAAGACAACCAATATCTGGCTAAGAGAATTCCAAAATAGGCTAATATGCTGACTAATAAATTGTGAACTGGCTAACAAAATTCGAAAATAGGCTAATAAGTTCTGACTGATAGGTCTGGCCCTGTAAATCGCTATACTTTAAATATTTTTTCACCCAACATCGATGTTCCTGGGCGGGAAATTGTTGAAAACGGATGACGGATGCAATACATTCTTTGTCAGCATTTTTATTTTGCTTGACACACTTGGAATTGTAATATACTGCCTGTAAATAGCCGTAAACCAGCCCAGAATTGCGAGAAAACCCATACTTGGAAGGGTACGAGTTTGCTTGGGTCGAAATTGCGGTAAACACACACAGTAATATCGAGTCAGCTTTGCAGAAAGTAAATTATACCCCAGTGAGGAGTACTCGAACAAAAAATAGGGGATTGATATATGTTGATATGAGATTACTGATGTTTGCCGAGTCTTTAGTTTTGGGCCACATAAATAATAAAATATTTATCTACCAAACATATTTTAGCGAAACTGGTTTGAAAAGATTTAAATCATGGTAGATACATTTAGATAAATAATTCTTGAAAATTTATTTTTTTGCGTCACATGATCACAGTTATTTTATGTGATCACAACAATAAAAGTGTTCAGAGTAATGATTCTTCTGGTGTTGCTATAGTTAACATTTGATAATGTCTTTGTTTTTTCTCTCATCTACTGCTCAGTCCCACTCGGTGTCAAAGACTGCATTAATAAATTGAGGATTTACTAGTTTACATGGTTGTAATGTAATCTTCTCAGTCATTTCACTATATTACCATGTATTGACAAATTCCTTGACAAGACAAACCATTTAGAAACCAATCAAACCATGTGACACTGGAACATAATAACCTTGGTGAATTGGTGATTTTATATTTATATCAGTACCCAGTAGCATATTACACTGGGCTAGGTTTGTTAACTGAATTGGGGAAATTGGGGCTCATGATCAGAAAAAGAACACAAGCTGGGAAATGAGATTATATGTACTGGTATAGTGGTATTCTATTTACAATTGATGAATTTGATGTGTAAAAATATTTACAACATTTAATATTAATATGTGAAATTGCTTAGCAAATGCTCTAAGTGGGCTCAGGAGGTGGAGTTCATTGTTATTCACATCTTGCCAGTTCTTGCAACAATTGTGATTGGTAAATGGGCTTGAAATGGCAGCTATTTTCAATCTGCCGCCTCCCTGTAATAATTACACAATATATCGCGATGTTATCACGATACAGTAAGTGTGTATCACATCGTATCGCGACACAGTAATTTTTGCAAAACCCATGACTGCTGTTGGATGTGATGATGGTCTTCTTTTCTGTCTGATGGTGAAATAAAGTTCTGACGACTGACCTTTTCTGTTTTAAATGGTGATTAGAGTGAAAATTTAGATATTGATATACATGTGTGTGGGTTTTTTGTACACGGTAAGTTTGGTGGTTCCGGAATCACTGACATGTACAAAGACATCCAGGAAGGCAATCTGGCCATTTTCTTCGACTTCGCTGGTGAATTGGATGCATTGGTCGATGCTGTTGAGGTGATCAGTGAAAGGTTGGATGTTGTAGAGGTGCAGGCATGTGAAAGTGTCATCCACATATCGGTACCAGAAATTTGGGGGGGGGTCTGTGGCTGTGCTAAGTGCTTGTTGCTCGAAGGATTCCATGTGAAGGTTTGCGAACACTGGCGACACTGAGGATCCCATAGCTACTCCATGAATTTGGTGGTAGAAGTAGCCATTCTGAACGAAATAGGTGGTGTCTAACACGATCTTCAAGAGGCTGATAATCTGGGTTGGAGAGAGGCTGGTCCGGTCTTTCAATGAGGGGTCACGGTCCAGAACTCTCTGGATGACTAACCAACTAGGAGTATAGCCACCATTTTAGATAGCAATTTGCAGGCGTCATTATTTTAGCTTTTATTGTCTTCGCCGGGTCGCAATTGATCGTATAAAAACACTCGTAATGCTAATGCAATTCATTCGTCTTCTGGCTTCCACGATGAGCGCGTAGTAAGTGCCTATAAAACTAGTTGTATATTTCCTATTGTGCAAGTGACAACGCATATATGTATAACAAGTTTACTGAAAACTGTTAATGCCTATAGCAGCAACAACTCTCCATCAGATTGTTGTCAGTATAATGAGCTGATAATTAAAATGTCACTAGATAAAGATTTGATAACAATTTGGCCGAAAATCGTTGACGCAAAAACTTAATAAAATTGTTCTCAAAATAATCAACCGGGCAATCAATGTTGCAAGACTTGCTGAAGATATTTCAAGCAACTTTAGTGGGAGTCATTTCTGACTAAAGCAGCAACAGCGTTGTCAAAATTTTCCTCAGAATAATCGGCGGGCTTTCTGTTGGATTAGCTAACAAGTGCATGTCAAACTAGTTAGGCCTATATGATATAGGGGATCGAGACACAATCACAGATATGCTCGAATAGTCTTCATTTCATAGTCAATCAGGATGTAAGTGTATTCTATTCACAGTAGGCATGTCAGAGGCGATCGTGCACGTGCTGGTGGATTGCATGATCGTTGTGAATGTACTTCACACTGGAATACACATATGATATAGGTCTACGTAATTGTGTGTGCACTTGTCAGCTAACAAAACCGATAGCCCGCTGATTATTCCGAAAAGAATTTGACAACACTGTTGCTGCCTTAGTCAGAAATAACTGTCAATAAAGTTGCTCGAAATATCTTCAATAAGTCTTGTAACACTGACTGCCCTGCTGCTTATTTTGAGAACAATTTGATTGTTAAAAGTTGTTACATCAACGATGTTCAGCCGAATTGTTATCAAATCTTTATCTAGTGACAATTGTATTATCAGCTTATTATATTGACAACAATTTGACGGAAAGTTGTAGCTGCTATATAGGCAGCAACAGTTCAGTAAACTTGTTATAAATATATTTGTTGCCACTTGCACCATAGGAAATATACAACTAGTATTGTATTGCACTATGCACCCACTGTGGAAACCAACAGAAGAATGACTAGCATTAGCATTGCGAGAATGGTTTTATACGAACAATTGCTACCCGGCGAAGACAAGAGAAGCTAAAATAATGGCACCTGCAAAAAGCTATCTAAAATGGTGGCTATACTACTAGTTAGTTAAAGTGTCCCTAAAGTAACAAATAGTCCTAAATTTACCTAGGATATGTATATTTTATGAATAGATGAGAACTTCAATAATGTTATTTTTCCGGGAAAATATTTTTGCAGAAAATTTTACAATATTCATATATATATATATATATATATATATATATATATATATATATATATATATATATATATATATATATATATATGCAGGGCTGTCTGATTGTTTGGTTGACAGACTGCCTGCTAATTTTTACCAATTTAAGTGTAAGAAAAAACCAAATGGGTATTTTTAAACAAATTATTTTGAAAGTTTAATGACTAAAGCAACTGTCACATTACATGCCCTTTACACCGGCTGATTTACATGTGACTAACTGAAGTGAGTACGTTTCATATTTAGCTCAACAGTTCATTTTGGTCATTACAGGCCTATTTTGGTGTCTATCAGAAGTCATCTTTTATATTCCATCAAATATCAGTTGGGATCAAATAAATCATCATGAAATATATAATGACCTACATACATGTACTGTCATGTATGCAAATTACTTTTCAATTGTCTGATCATCAATCATCATTATCATCATGTTACATTCATCAGCATCATTCTGAACTATAGTGATAGTGTAACCTGATGCAAGCCATTTCAGTGATGGCAATAGATGACACAAATCTAAATCTATTAACTTATATTAGTAACAAAAGCATTGGTATTAATGTAATAGGGAAATCAAAATTTGCAATTACATCCTTAGGTGACCGGAATATTTTTTGAAAAAATACGTTGGTAAATTTTCCGGAAAATGTTCTTTTTGGGAAGTTTTCCGACTCACAACACTATTAATAATACAATTGTTGCCTTTATTACTCTATTAACCCTTTCACTGATGAATTTTCAAGAGACAGAAATATACAATAACTGGAGATCTGTTGGATATTTTGAGAATAATTTGCCCACCCTGAACGGGTCGGGTCAGTACAGCAATGGTTTCCAGTCAAATTATTTTCAAAATATTTAACAGCTCCCCCATGTTATTACCTTGCAATTGAGATAACAAATTTCCTATGTAGCCTGTACACCAATGTAAAACAATATTCTACCTGTCGTTCAGGACAGTTGACTTTCTCCTTCGATCAATACTCACCATTCTGTTACTTCTGATATACAGCTGGCCCTGACAGCTGGCTCTAGGACTATAGACTTAGAAAGCTTTACAGACTCCTTGGAACCGGGTACTCGGCTCCCAACTGCCGAGTACCCATCTACCATAGAGCTCATTCTTGTTTGCATAGCAACAAGAGCAATACATGCTTTTTAGCAGTTGGAAAGATTAAGAATTAAAGTCTTTTTGTGAACTGTGCTTTTTGTGATAGCTAGTGCGTTTCTGCAAGGATATTTGGATTAATATGGATACCGCCGATGATAACCAGGTTGTATATTTCCTTATTATTCCATAGTTAAAAGACTTAGGTCTCTAAATTTCGTCTCTGTCGCATGTTCCAATTTCTAACCCCAAAGAATCTGGGACGTGTGTTAACAACGAAATATGCCGGATGATCGCCTTCTTTAAACCCCAACAGGCGATCGGCAGATATGAAAATAGGTGTTTGCTACAGTATATTTAACATGAATATCGGCTGACGTCGTTCTCCGTAAGATCCGAGCGGGTGATGTCACACCCGTGTTGCTCGGAGGTTTATGTGAAGAAAATTTTTTCATTAATTCGTGCATTTTATTCTAGTTGCTGCGTACTAAAATGGTACCAGAAAACTTTGGAATGTTCAAGTTTTGCGTGTTATCACGATCTGTTTGCAATGATCGGTGGTTTCAAAATTCTTGATTAAGATGTGTGGTCTGGGGTTTTACCGTGTGCTACAGCAGTTTGTTTTCATTTTGTTGTTTCTTCACATATCGTTTTGGCTTTCGTTAGGAGTATAATTTATATTGATTGGTAAATATACCCCGAATGCTATGCGATATGATTCCTGGTTCCGTGATACATCCTGGAGGATCAGTTTATGGGTGTATTTATGCCCGCCTCGTTCTTGTCGTCATAATCAATGCGATCTTTGCTGTAACGTTGCGGGGTGGGGTGCGGGAGGGTTACAGTTAATTTATGGTCAATTAATTTGAAAATTAATTGTCTGCCTTCCATCTTTGTCTCGTTCCGCTTGCTTATTGTAGGTTTGTGCTTATTTATAGGCCACGCCAGCCCCGCCATCATGTGACGAGTGCCACAAGTTCGTCCGGGTCCTGTTTAAGGACCATGTCTGCTTTAGGTGTACCTCATGTAACCTTGATAATAGGTGTAATGTATGTGCAGTGTGGTCCGTCGATATGATGATGAAGTTCCTTGCCCAGAAGGATTTGGCTGGGTCTGACGTGGGGTCAGGCGGTCCGAAATTAAATCGTGGAGCGTCCGGTTCGGCCCTTGGGGGCGCTCCACGTCTTCAGCTGGAGGTGGCGGAGATGGCACCGCCGGCGTGGTTTGGTCCGGCTATGCAGGGCTTTCTGCATAGCGTTCTGCCCATGCTGGTGTCGTCCCTGCTGCCGAAAGTTGTTGGGCAGTCTCCCCACGCTTGGTACAGACCCTGTCCTTGGACAGGGTTCTTGACTGGTCACTGAGGGAGCCGTCTCGTACGGCCCCCTGGCAGTCCCGTCGGGCTCCGGCCCGACGGGTTCTGTTTCTCTGCGGCCACCTCCGGGTGGTCCAGTAGTGGTGGCCGGTCCGTCAGGCATGGGAGCCGTCTGCCAGGACGCTCCACGGTTTCTTCGTCTAGTGATGACTCTTCGGGGTCTGAAGATGACGAGGCCGGGGAGGAGAGGTTGCTGCGGCCTGTAATGCCACAGGTGGAGAATATGGAGGTCGGAACCATCCTCCATCTGTCTGGCTTGGCGCAAGCCAAGGCAGCGGCTCCGCCCGTGGTTGAGGCCAATCTGGTACCGGGCACCGGTCCCGTGATGGTTGGTTTGATGCCAACTGACACGGTGATGGGTGTGCCGGGCCAGGCGTGGTACTCGCCTATCTCGCCTGGTCAGATGTGGGGTGCCGTTGGCGCCCGTGTCTGGCCACGGTTCCGTGTCTGCTACGGGTCCGCACGGTTTTCTGTCCGGGCTTACTCCATGGACTGTGTGTGTTCCATGGGGTGGCGGCGGAACCGTATGGTACCGTAGTTCCTGGCGTGTCAGCCGCGGCTCCTAGCCGGGAGGCCGTGGCTGGTAGGTCCGTGAACGCGTTAACGGGTGACGTGTTCACGGGTGTGTCCTCCTCGGAAATAGACTGGTCTGAGGCTCTGGCTTGGCTATCCAGGGTAGACCCGTCTGTGGTTTCGGCCACGGCCGAGGAGGATGCACCCCGTCCATCGGTGGCATCGATTAGGACGGGGATCTTGCCCGCAGCCCGGATCCAGTCCATTGGACTGGATCCACGGTTTATTGAGTTGCTAGAGGCTTATTTATATTAAGCAACTCATGACCAAGGGCCAGCTCCCTGCGGCCTACAGCGAGGTGTCGTATTCCACAGGGGGAATACGACAGGTATGGTTTTGTACCATCGGTTACTGAGGATGACCGATGGGTTCTGGGTGTCCAGAGTGCTGGAGCGGGTGGCCCCGGCCCGGCACTGGTGGACAAATCCCAGGGACACCATGAGGAAGTCCTGTCCATATGTGGTGAGGGCAGCTATGAGTGCTGTCAACCATTCTTATCGCCTTCTTCAGTCGGTGTGGGCTGAAGCGGGGGCAGGCCACCCTGTGCCACCTGTGGCGCTTTCGTGCGTCAATGACGGCCTGGTGCTGTCTATGGACGCACTGGCAAGGGTGCAGGCGCATGTTACTAAGTCCAGGAGGCAAATGGTTCTTGACCATATGCGTCCGGCTACGGCCATCAGGGAGCGTCTTCTTGGGATGCCCCTGACAGGTCCTAGCATCTTCGGTGGCCAGGCGCGGGCCATCTTAGAGGACACGGCTAGCATTGCGCAGAATCGGTTGGCGGTGAACCTACAGCTAGAGCTGGTGCGGCAAGCGCACGCACTAGGGGGCTGTAGGGAAGCCGCTGACTGTACAACCTTCCAAGAAGCAGAAGCATAAAGGCAAGGCGAAAGCTAAGCCTAGTGCAGCTGCTGCTTCGTCTGGCTTTTCTCAGCCGCCGCCGGCGAAGAAAGCCAGGAAGGTTGTGGAGGCCCCTACCCTCCCCAATGTTGCTCCTGATCGCCCTAGAGGCTGGAAGGGGGAGGGGGGAGGGTAAGTCCTCAAAGGATGGAAAGAAGGGAGCGGATCGTACCTGAGGGTACGAGAGCTCCCTTCGTATCCGCCTGGACCGCACCTGTGCAACAGGAACAGCGGTGCCAGTTAGACCAGCCGAGCCAAGACCAAAATGGTTCCCTCTCTCGTTAAGAGAGGGGGGGGGGGGTAGCGGACCGCGAGCCGGACAACCACGTAAGGCGTCTATAGTGGGTGGAAGGCTCATGCGTTTTGGCGAGGTGTGACGTCAGACAGTCTGGTCCTGGGATGGTTATCCCAGGGATACATGCCGGAGTGGTGGGACTTTCCGCCACAGAATCTGTCTTTGGCACGTGTCTGGACACCCGTACCAAGGGAACCAGACAAGTTAGAAGCCATTCAAAACGAAGTGTCGGGTTTGCTTCTGAAGGGAGCAATAAAACCAGCAAACCGGAACACTCCAGGCTTCTATTCAAATATGTTCCTTGTTCCCAAGAGCACAGGGGGATGGAGACTCGTACTCAATCTCAGGCCATTAAATTGGTTTATCCATACGCCTCGGTTCCAGATGGAAACGCCGAGGTCGGTAATGGCAGGATTTAGGAAGGGAATGTGGTGTGTGTCGATCGATCTGAAAGATATTTCCACATTCCAATGAACAGGAGTTGTCACAGGTTTCTGAGATTTGCGTTTCAGAATCAAGTATGGGAGTTTATTGTCCTCCCGTTTGGCCTGTCGACAGCTCCAAGGGTTTTCACAAGAGTGGTCCTTGCGGTGACAGCGTTTCTCAGAAAAGAGAACATGGCGCTACACACCTACATAGACGATTGGCTGATCAAAGCAGACACGGCAGCCAGGTTAGTGGTGGATACTGCTCTGACTCTGATGTTACTTTCAGATCTAGGCTGGATAGTCAACAAGGAGAAATCCGAGTTGACACCCACTCAACGTTTTGTTTATTTAGGGATGCGATTCGATCTCGAGGAGGGCAGGGTTTACCCATCAGAGCCCAGAGTGGTGTCTCTGTTGGCCATCCTCAAGAGTTTTCGAGTGGGAAACCACATTCAGGCGAGGCGGTTTCCTCAGATGCTGGGCATGATGGTTTCCATGGAGCAGGTGATCCCGTACGCTGCTCTAATGCGAAGACCTATCCAATTGTATCTGATGTCTCTGTGGAAACGGAGAACAGAACCCCTGTCAAAACTGGTGCCAGTTTTGGAGCCAATAATGTCGCATCTTGTATGGTGGAAAAAGCGTCAGAATCTCCTAGTAGGGGTTTCGCTGCACCTACCACACCGCCAACTGTCCGTGTACACGGATGCATCGCTGGAGGGGTGGGGGGGGGGGGGCCTGCCTGGGAGAACACCAGTTCTCGGGCACATGGACTCTCCAGGAGAGCCAGCTGCATATCAATCTATTGGAAATGATGGCAGTGGAACTGGCGTTGGAAGAGTTTCTTCCAATGATCAGGGGCAAGGTGATATTGATACGGTCGGACAATTCGATTGTAGTATCATACATAAATCGCCAAGGCGGGACCAAGTCACCCACGCTGTGTATCAAAGTGTGGCACTTGATTCAATGGTGCAGGAATTACTCGGTTGTTTTGAAAGCAGCTCACATTCCTGGGCGATTGAACATTCTGGCGGATGCTTTGTCTCGCAGACAGAGAATTCTGCCAACAGAATGGTCCCTCAACCCTCCAGTTCTACGAAGGATCTTCGAGCATTGGGGCAAACCCAATGTGGACTTGTTCGCCACAAAGGAAAATGCTAAAATCATGACTTATGTCTCGGCGATTCCAGATCCAAATGCCGTCGATACAGACGCTCTGGCGATAAGCTGGAGGGGGGTGCACGCTTACGCGTACCCACCCACCATTCTTCTGTCGAAGGTATTGGTGAAGATCAGGGAGGAACCGTGCCTTGTCCTGCTAATAGCGCCGTATTGGCCCAACAGGGCGTGGTTCACGGATCTTCTAGATCTGCTGGTGGAAAACCCAGTGCGGTTACCCGAGATTCTGAACGTAATCTCCCAGGCCAAGGGACGCTTCCTACACGAGCGTCCCGAAATGTTCAAATTGACTGCGTGGATGTTATCAAACAATGTTCCACGTCGGAAGGCTTTTCTCGACAAGCTGCAGATTTCATCGCAGCTGCGCGAAGGAGGTCAACCTTCAAATCATATAACAACAAGGTTTGCAGACTGGTGTGAATAAAAGGGTATTGATACCTTTCAATCCACTATTCAGCAAATAGCAGACTTTCCCTGTGAGCTGTTCTTTTCAGGACTAGCTCCTGTCACAGTTGCTGGATACAAGTCAGCTTTGGCATCAGTTATCCCTTGTCTAGCCAACAGGGATAGTCCAGAGGTGGCCCAGTTAAATGTGATGGTGAAGGGAATGAGCAATCTCCGACCGAGACAACCGGTAGTCATTCCAGCCTGGAGTCTATCTTTAGTGCTTAATGTACTGGCCAAGCACCCTTTCGAACCGTTGCGTTCGGCTAGTCTAAAGCATTTGACTCTAAAGGCGGTCTTTCTATTGGCAGCTTCCTCAGTTAGAAGGCGCAGTGAGATCCATGCACTTTCAGCAGAGAGGGACCGATTTATTGTCTCCGGAGAGGGTCTGCGTCTTCTGCCAAGAGCAGAGTTTATGTCAAAGAATCAATCTTTGAGATACCCCGGCAAACCGATCATTATACCGAAACTAACAAGGTTTGATCGTGATGCCAGTGTCTGGTGCCCGGTCCGTGCTTTGACTAAGTACAGGAAGCGGACAGACACGTTACGGTCGAATGATAGACATCTATGGATCTGCCATAAGAAGCCTTATGGCGCCACATCCATGGATACTATCTCTCGTTGGGTAGTAGAATGCATTCAGACTACTCATGAGATGGCGACTGGGCACCAGGTGCAATGCGCAAGGACACGATGTTAGAGGAATAGCCGCCTCGACCGCCCTTTACAGTGGTGTTCCGTTAGAGGACATCATGGCCGTTTCACAATGGCACTGTGAGTCCTCATTCACGGATTACTATATGAGGGATGTGTCAGACTCAGCCAATCCACTCGCTTTAGCTGTTTTGAAACGATAGTTAAGCAACCACACTGCTCTTCTCCATTTTTTTACTTTGGTAAGAAAGAATGTGGAAGCAGACATGGTCGAGCGAGAGGATGACAACCAGATTGTGTCACTGATGGCCGGACAAGTGAATGGTTGGAGGCGGTACGTCTGGAATCCATTTATCATGAGGTAATTCAAGATTGAGAGTTTTTTGTATTATGTCTATATATCATGTTCATTCATCTTATATATTCATGCTCATTCCCAGGCTAATACATGTGTATATGCAAAGAGCAGTTAACCCTCTTGGCATATTTGTGTTTTCAGGCGAGATACATGTTCGTGAGTTCTCTCCCTCTTCTTAGGAGAAAAAGGGGGTGGGGGTGGGTGGGTGCAGTGATGCGAATGTGATTCGGTTCCGTTAACTTGACAGTCCTTTTAGGTCTCCTTTAGTCAAGTTTTAAGTCTAGCTCTTTCTCCAAGGGGCTAAAGTAGCAGTTATGGCTTGCCCCTTCCCACCAGGTTACTGACCAAATTTGGTGTATATCAGAAGTAACAGAATGGTGAGTATTGATCGAAGGAGAATGAAGGAAATTTAAATTTCCCTTTCTCCGAGATCTAACAATACTCAGTATTCTGTGACAGACCCAGCCTCCCAGCCCCATGGAGGCAAGCCATGGATTTCTCTTGTTTGGTGGCTATGCAAACAAGAATGAGCTCTATGGTAGATGGGTACTCGGCAGTTGGGAGCCGAGTACCCGGTTCCAAGGAGTCGGTAAAGCTTTCTACGTCTATAGTCCTAGAGCCAGCTGTATATCAGAAGTAACAGAATGGTGAGTATTGTTAGATTTCGGAGAAAGGGAAATTTAAATTTCCTTCAATTTTAAGCATTTCAACCCCTCCATCTGCTTACGATACATCAAGTACATACAGGAAGTAATTAACTTGTTTGTTAAAGATATAATTGCAGGGTTCATACTGGTCATGGAAAGCCATAGGATTTGGAAATTTAAATTCCGGGCCTGGAAAGTCATGGAAAATCAGCATTTTTTATCATCTGGTCGTGGAAAATGATAATCATGCAAAATCGCTTGACATAAATTTCTGCTGTCACCTCTATGCATGATATACAATACAAATTACAGCAGCAATATATCAATACAAGGCTTTGGATTGGTTGTTACAAGACGCAATATTCAGACTTTTTGCAGAATATTTATGTAGTTATGTCATAAATCTCCTAGACAGAGGTCATGGAATTTACTCATTTTGGTCAGGAAAAGTGATGGAATTTCCAGCACTGAAAGGGATGTGAAGTACAAACCCTCTGATTGTATCACTGTTTGGATTCAGCGGTCTCTACTATACTACATCCTTACTGACAATACAAACACAAACGACAGTTTTGGTTACTTAGTCAGCCGGCGGCATATTCACTTGTTTATTTCTTTTTCAACAGAAAAAGAACTTGTTACAAATGGAGCTACAAAAAACCTTCATTGGTGTAAATAATCGCCCAGGAAAAACCGAATGGCTGTTTCTGGAAACCTGTGTCCGTAGCTTTCTAATTTATAGTACACCTCCGGTAGGATGGCAGGACTCTATCCTGAAAAACATAAAAGATAGAAGAGCAGTAAAACGCTCTCACGCCACAACCCTCATTCTCTTCGACTTAAACGCAATGCCTGCGAAAATAGCTCCTAGCTGTGGATCTTGGCTCACAGCTACTCGCTGGACCCCCCCCCCCCATCGACGGTTGACCGTAGAATAACCACCTAAAACTTACCGTCAACAGACGGTAACCAATGGTGACAAACACCATTGCGCAGGTGCTAGCTTCTCCCAACGAACTTATGCCTCAAGCTGAAATGTAGAGACATTAATTCTATACTATACACCTGTGCAAAAGTTAAGCACCAGCAAAAACAATAGAACGTAGAAACATGATGGTACAACTAGGCTGCCATACTTTTTGTCCCCGCGTTAGCTGACATAATTCCAAGTACGAAATGCACATGCATGCATGACTTCACGCCGCTTGATGTCCGTGCGTGGCGGGAAACAGCACACGTGTTCAGTTATGTAAAAGTCCAGTTTGAGGTGTAGAACATTACATACAGATTTAGGCGACAAGATTAGGAATTTTGTGTTCATGACCGTGGTTTATTTGTACAGAGAGAATTAGCTCTTGATTGTGAACCGCTATGGCAAGACGAAGGTTAAGTGATCGTGTGAAATGGCAAATCATAGGCATGCATACCACTGGTATGTCATGCAGAGAGATTGGCAGACAGCTGAACATTAACCATACTGTAATCAGTCGTTTGATTGCAAAACATGGGCAAACTAACGAGGTGAAGGACAGGCGTAGATCTGGAAGACCGAAGAAGACTACTGCCCGTGATGATCGAGCCCTAGTATGCCTTGTTAGGAGATCTCCATTCACCAACAGCAGTGTGCTCAGCCAGCAATGGGAAACGCGCAATAGAGTGTCAATGTCTACCGTCAAAAGGAGACTGTATGCTGCTGGCATGAAAGCTAGGAGACCTGTCAGACGTCCTCTCCTCACTGCACACCACAAAGAGGAGCGTCTGAGGTGGTGCAACGAAAGAAGACACTGGAACATGAGATCCTGGAGACGGGTACACTGGTCCGATGAAAGTCGGTTCCTGCTTCATGCCACAGATGGTCGAACTCGTGTATGGAGGTCCAGACGCACGGAAGAAGTTCCATTTGGTGGAGGTTCCGTTATGATATGGGGGTGCATCTCATTTGATTGTAAGCTGGATCTGTTGACTGTACCTGGAACACTAAATGGACAAAGATATCAAGATTCCATACTGGATAGAGTTGTGGTCCCTCATTTTGTAAATCATGCACCTGGAACCCACCCTATATTCATGGATGACAACGCCCGACCACATCGTGCTAGAGCTGTGCATGAATACCTCCGCCAGAATGCCATCGAAACCCTACCATGGCCAGCAAGGAGCCCTGACATGAACCCTATTGAGCATATCTGGGACATTCTGGGAAACATGGTGAGAAGGAGGGATCCTCCTGTGCAGAACCTTCAGGAATTAACAGACGCACTCCATCTTGAATGGCAACGAATACCACAATGGCGTATCAGTCGGTTGGTGACCAGCATGAGACGTCGTGTCCAGGCCGTCATCCAGGCACAAGGTGGATATACCCGGTATTAATAATGACAGTCTCAAACTCGTGCACAGATGTTAAACTTCGTTTTCAGACACCATTAATGACAATCTAGCCACGTGTGTCAACTGTAGGGCAATAGTTGTCAGTTGTGTCAACGTAACCATATTCAGGCCTCGTTTTCAAGTTCAAACAAAAACATACAGTGTTTCCCCACCATCATAATCAGCATTCCTCTAGTTGCATTATTACCTCTTGCACTAAGATGGATGGGTACATAAATGTTTATGCTATTGCTTTCTTCATAGCACATGAATATACCCTCGCATGTGCGTAAAAATAGGGTGGTGCTTAACTTTTGCACAGGTGTATATAATACTGAAACGTAGAGAATTACATGTCTCTACTATGCGACATCTCTACTGACAATACAAACACAAACGACTGTTTTGGTTACTTAGTCAGCTGCCATGGAACAATTACAAAGGAGTGGGAACTAGTTCTTAAATATATATTTAATTCCATTTAAGCTTGAGTAAAACATGAAAAATGGCTAAAATCGAAGACATATGGGCCTAAATAGTTGCAAATGTAAATCATGGAAATTTATTAGTATACAGCTAAAAACTGTATTGGAGACCATCCCTATTTAATGACCGCTGACTTTCAGAGCCCAAATCAACCAAACAATACGTTTTAACTGACATAAAGCGACCACCTGTGCTTAAAAAGACCACTTGTCTGTACCCCTAGTAGGGGTGTGACGATACGATAGGAATTTCGATATGGTTCTCATGATACGATACATATCAATACACATCATTTTTAGCTCACCTGCCCTGAAAGGCCAAGTGAGTTTATGCCATGGCGACCGTCCGTCCATCCGTTGTCCATCAGTCAACTTTTCCTTTAAATGACTGCTCTAGAACCACTAGGCCAATTTCAATTATGTTTGGCAGGAAGCATCCTTAGGCCATAGGGATCCAAGTTTGTTCAAACGTATGATAAGCCATTGCTTGATTAACTGCCAATCTTGAAGTGTGGCGGACTTTCTTCACTTTGGAGTCCCTCAGCTTTTTGAAAATATGTTATTCGTCATCGCTGTTGTCTGCCAATTCATTCGCCTCATATTCATGAACAATACTGACCCCGCTTCACTCTGATCTGCAAGGCGTATCATTTTTTGCCGATGATTAAGAAGATTTATACATCGGATTATGTCGTCTCTGTCAATGTGGTGTTTAAATTCACTTTCGAATACCTCGGAAACTTGAGAATTAAGCTTGAACTGTTCCTTGTTCCCTTTGCATTTAAAACTTGGTTGATTCAATGACTTCGAGCTATTAATCACTTCCAACAGCGAAACAGAAGCAGCCCTCCGACTGCGTGCCAATTCATCCTGAATTCCCGATAGTCGGTTTGTTAGACTAAGCAAAGTGTCTAAATTGGCCAAAAGTTTGCTAGAGCTTATAGCTACTGCCTTCTCTACATTCTCTTGCACGATTGAAGATAATTGTCCTGCCATTACATAAACAGGCCTGTGCTGTAATATTTCCAATGGTAACCCATAACAGGTTGCCGTATATATTTTAAGGAGACATATGGTAACCTGAACCTTAGAAAGCTCATTGATGTCCATACTAAAATCAACAGATTAGAGTAATCCATTTCAGGTCCTCTAAAATAAATTAAGGCAACCTCATGGAGAAAGTTTTCAACAGGTTACCATAACAGCACAGGCCGGATAAACCACTGAGAAACGGTAATTATTCTAATCTGAATATACACACGATAATTAAAAATTCGAAGAACGCACGTCGACGGGCTGACTGTAGAATGACCGCCTAAAACTTATCTTCAACAGATGGTAACCAATGGTGACAAACACCTTTACGCATGCGCTAGCTTCTCCCAACGAACTGACGGCTCAAGTCATACTAGTTTCCAAATTTGGAGACTTAAATTTGTTATCTAAATGGGAAGAACAATTTAGAGATAAGTTTGGATGTTTTTTTATGTTTTGAATAGTTTACACTTACATGTAACTAATTCATCAAAGGAATTTCAAACTTGTTCGCATATTTTTTATCGGTAGTCATAAAGGTTATGACAGCCTGGACAGGATGTTTCTCATATCCATATTGGTTTTAGACAATTTTTCTTTATCCTAGGCCATCCATAAAAAGATTTTGTTTCCTGCAAACGGGAAGGGGTGGGGGGGGGGGGGTTTGGGGAGAGAGACTAAAGTAGGGAGGACGGAGAATTATTTATTTTCAATCATTAATTTAAAATCTTGAAAGGCTCATAAATATTTCTTTTTCAGATATTTGACTAAATGTCCGTTAAATGTGGTTATAATTGCCAAATTTGGTAGGGAGAAAGGACATTTATTTATTTTCACTCATTAATTTAAAATCCTTTAAAGCTCATCCGTATTTGGTTTTCAAATATTTGACTAAATGTCCATTAAATATGGTTGTAATTGGCAAATTTGTCATGTTTTTCATGTCACGATTAGCAGACGGGATTCACATTGCATACAAATGGCCTTAAAAACATTGTAATTTGTATAGTTTGACAAATGTATGGATGGTTTAACATTTATCCTGGGTTTAAATTCCCGACCAAGTAAAAAAACAGAGAACAATTTGCCCCGGGGAGGTTTACAGGAAACGAAACTTTCTTAGCTTGGCCCTACTCATGTCTTATATATCTAACACACTGAGAGCATCTCATAGGGTGATTGATCAATAAATGTGAAAATTGTTGAAAACTTCTGTGATATCCAAATTCAGAAACTCCATATCTAAATTCGACTATCATTTAACAGAGTTTCTGAAATCAGAAACGTTTCTGAATTCTTGAGATTTCTGTAACTAATATAGTATGGCTTGCTCAGTCCAATTCAAACTTCCTTCTTTGAAGTAGATGTCTAGTTTGTTCATGAATAATTTGTTATTGCTTAATTAAGTCTCCTTGAATTGGATTTAAAAGCTTTGGTCTGTGCTGTGGTGCCCTCGAATTGGATTTAAAACCTTTGGTCTGTGCTGTGGTGCAGATGGGTTTTCCTCGCGTCAGCTGTGGTATGCCACCTACACTCATGGTCACACCCAGCTTTACCTAGCATTTGGTTAGATGTTGACTTTCAGAAGTCGCAGCTGGTCTTATTGCTGTTGTTATCATTTTCTGTGTTTATCGCTATCCGAGTCTCCTCTACTCTAGTGTCTCCTCATATTACAACAAAAATGTGGGCCATGGAAAGCAAAGACCTATCTACTACGGGTAATTAAGACTCCATGATCGTGCCACTGACATGGGTTTGGCAGAAATGCAGTTAGACTTAGTGTTGATGGGCTGGTAAATGTGTACACATGCATGACGGCCAGTTCAGTCAAATTCAAATGTTCTTTGTTTGAAGTAGATATATCTGGTTTGGTGCTGGCAGTGAATTTCAATGTAGTAGCACTCTGCTCAGGCCCGTAAATTTTAAGTAAAATTGTTTTCAAAATATGCAGAAAGTCGAGAGGTTTTGCTCACTGAAATTAGTCTGAGAAGAAAGACAATTAAGATGTGGAAAAGCAAAGTATTTTATCTTTATCTATGCACATCGCGTGGGCTTCACGCTGCTGTTATAATCGGTCATGCCTGGATAGACCTTATACACATAGGACCTTTCTGGTCGTAAAAGTGCATTTTCTAAATATGCTCCCGTCATGTATATTTGCTACCCGTTTTCGAAAATTAGTACATACTATAGTATAATTGTACAAACTCTGTGCCTCCCACAAAACCAATCTACGGGTCAAACCAGTTTGAGAATTGACATCGTCACCTGTTAGACATTGTGTCAAACCGCTCAGCGTTAAGTGTGACACTAATCAATTATTCTGAATTGCTCTACACACCTTCAGTGTATGTTGCTACATTGAAATTCCTGCTGATTATTTTGAGAAGAATTTGGTTGAAAGTTGTTGCAGCAATAATTTTCATTCACATTTTTTTCAAAATGTTAGATAGTTGTAGGGGCTATTGCCCGCAGCAATTATTAGTCAAATTGTAATACAAATGTCTGCCATAGCTTGTTTCACGCCTGCCATAGGAGATACATGATTAGAATCGAATTACTTATTATGCATGCTTACTATGCGCTATCCAGGTAGATTCGTTCACCCCGGAGGCCAACAGTACACTGACTATCTTTAGGGCTATGAGAATGGTTTTATACTGGGTGTTGCGAGAAACCGAGAATAATAGAATGCCAAATAATGGCGACTACAAATATACTAAAATTGCGGCCCAGAAAAAGTCAGTTTCTGGACACATCAAGTATCAGTCTAGTTACCTAAATTACTTTTCCATTCTATTACAGCTGGCATGTCTGAAAATTAACCCTTTAACACTCATATCAGTCAAAAATGGCTTCTATTGGTCTGCAAGTGGACATTTTCTGTGAGAAAATTAATGTCTAAAGGTTTAGTACATGAATATTTCTATTACATTTACAATTACATCGTAATTGCTCTGATTAATAGCCTGTTACATATAACTATGCGTATTGTTTTCAGAGTTGGTGCTTAGAAGACTGACACAATGGCAAAGTCAAAGAACCACACAAATCATAACCAAAGTATGTAATTTCAGTATTAATTACCTTCTATTATCCATAATTCTCTAGTGGTATGTTACACATGTATGTCTGCACACAGTAGGAACACTAGTTTTCCCTTTCAAGATTTACAATTTTCCCTTTTCCAAAGCTGTTAATTTTACTTCCTTGCCAGCCAGTAAATTTATCAGGCCCCTCCATGAAAGTTTCGAAGTGCAGCAATCGCTCTCCTGAGTTTAACATTAAGCCAGTGAGGCGAGCAGTGTCAGTACTCACCTATGTTTTCTGTGATAACGGAATTGGTAATTGGAAACCGAAGAATGATTTTCAAACGGAAATCAACGGAAAATCACATTTTTCTGCAGGACAGTTGTGAATTGAAAGGAAAACATCATATTCAGGCATAAATTAAAGGTGCATATTCACACCAGAATGCTTGACAACAAAATTGTTGAAATTGTGTGATTTTAGAGGCTTAAATTGTTGGCCTAGATGTAAAGAAATGAAATAAATCTTAGCATATGCAGGCCTCTCCATGAGAATTTTGTATGGGAGCAATAACTTGCTCTCCTGAATTTAAATTTAACCCAGTGCGGCGAGCTGTGTCAGTGCTCGCCTATATGCTGCCATTGTTACTAACCAATGTCTGTATGATTACTGTATTTTGCGGCTAGTAGTAGGAACATCCTACAGCTGCAATCAGTCCTTCTTTGCTTTTGCCCACTGTGTCTCGCCGTCAGTCGAAATCCTTAGCTTCCTCAGGTCCATTCGTGACTTGAGTGTACCGAGTCCTGCTTTCTTGAGGTCACCTCATAGCACGCTTAGCAGATTTATGCAATGACGCCCTCTCCTGACTTTGTATTTGTTACTAACCAATGGAGGCAAGCAATGAGATAATCACATAGATTAATTTTAGGTGAGTGGAGGCGAGAGGGAGAGCAATCACTCGCCTCTCGTGGAGAGGCCTGCATATGATGATTTCATAACGTATCAATTACAATGTAATTTCATTTTTTAAGTTGTGAAATTGAATCGGTGTCTATTTCAAATTCACAGCTAAAAAAATTATAATAATTTATGCGGAATGAAACTTATCATATATTAAGACTTATTTCGCTTGATTACATCTTGTCACACGATTTAAGCCTCTAAAAGCCTACAATTCTAACCAGTTTATTTCCAGTGATTTTGATGTGAAAATGCGCCTTTAATGGATTAAAGTCGTCTTCCTCCAGAAGGCGAGACATTCTCACGTGAAATTATAAATTCTTAACCACCCGTGTCTTTGTCACCATAACTTCTGTACTGTCTAGGCATACTAATAACGCAATGCGCATACTAATAACACGATGCGCAACATAAATTTGACTTATTTACTTTATTAGCTCACCTGGCCTGCATCAACCAATCAAAATTTAGATTTTTGTCAAATTGGCTTTTTTGTATTTGATAGCGAAAATTGCTGTATATATCAGGGTGGTGAGTTCAAATATGCCACTTTCGAGACTGTTAGATAAACGGTTTGACTGCCATCTTAGTTTGCTTTCCTGCCATAGGCTCCCATAGTAAAGCAATGGGGAAAACGACTTCTCAAGAACCACTGGGCCGATTTCAATTATATTGGGCAGAATGTAGCCTTAGGGCATAGAGGTCTAAGTTTGTTCAAACAAAGCTGATTGGCCAAAATCCAAGATGGCCACCGGCTAAACCAGCCAATTTTTAGAAATGGCTTTAAAAATCTCCGAAATGGCTTGGGGTTTGATTCAAAACTCATGAAACATCATCTAATGCAGGAGGAGAACCAATTTGTTCAAGAGAACCTGATTGGTCCATTGGCTTGGCGGCCATATTGGATGACCTAGTTTTCGCGAAAACAACTTCGTATCCAGAATCGTTGAATGGATTGGGCCGAAATTTGTGAGATATGATAAGGGACTAAGGGCCGTTAAATTTTGTTCAAAAGTAGTTGATACATAAAGAAACATGGCTTCTGTTTTCTTGTTATAATTCTGCTTAACTGTTGAAATGCCTATGATGCAGGTTAGCGATACAGGCCCCTTGGGCCTCTTGTTAAATGTACATGCACTTAGATGATGCACATTTAGGTTTGCGAAACTGAAGTGAAATAGAATCAGCAATTTTCTGAAACAGAAAATGGCAAATGTTGAAACGGAAAACCACTAACCCTATTGGTTACCAAGCCATGTAGACGCGCAATGATTTAACTTTCAGCTAGTCGAGGTGAGAGGAGAGCAATAATTCCCCTCCAACCCTTTAACACTCGAATCAGCCAAAAATGGCTTCTTTAGTGGTCGTGAGAAATGTCCATAATTTGCAGATAAATTGAAGACTAGTTTTGAAAATTTATCACTGGAATGACTGGCTCGATAACTGAGCCAGTCATTCCAGTGTTAAATTTTCAGAAATAGGCTTCTCTTGGTCTGCAAATGGACATTTTCTATGAGAAAATTGAAATTTTCTTGAACAAATTTGAGGGTTTAAAGTGTGTAATGGAGATCCTGGGTGATTTATAAGTGTGAGTGTGACTTTAATGTGACCTACATGTATCTTTCACACTTACCCGCAGCTACCAACATTCTTTCGACATTCACTCAGTCTGGCATGAGGTCAAAAGTGTTTATTTTGAAATCAATGTTGCAGAAGGCTGTTGCTGTTGTTACACTTACCTTTTGTTTTAACTCTACAGACATTAAGCCTACAATGCATGCATACACTAAGTTTGATTGCTGTATGTTATAATATCTATATTTATTATACACCTGTATATATTAGCCAATGAAATGACTGCATTACTACCATGTGACCGTCCAATAAAAAAAGTTTTATTGGACTCTAAAAAGTGATATTTCACTCTGTCTAAAAGTGTTATTGGACTCTCGAGGCTATTTGTTATGTCATAATAATTTTACGTCACCGTGGTTTATGACATCATTTGTATCGGAATTGTTACATCACTCAAATATTATGTCATAATAGGATTACATCATAAATGAATTGCTAACTCGAATCATTCGCGCTGTACATTTGATAAATAGTCAATTCAACAAGCGTGTTGCTTCGAATCGTTTATTTTCAAATTATTTCAATATATAGGTGTATAATAAATAGATCATTTAACATTTCCGAGTACAATATGGATTTTTTATTGTACTCGTCCACGTTGTGTTTAAAAGTCTGTATTGAACTCGGCGTCTCGTCCAATACTGATTTTTAAACAACGTGGACTTGTACAATAAAAATCCATGTATTGTACTCGGAAATGTTAAATAACCTAATAATATTTGAAAGACGGCAGTCTGGAATAAGCTTTTGTGACTGACTGACTAATTAACTAACTAACTAACTAACTATTGTCTTTTGAACAATAAAAATATGTTTAAATAAATAAATAACTAACTAAGGCATGTAAGGGACATGGTGGATTATAGAAAATCTGAAATCTACATAAGTGATTTAAATGCGAGGTACTCAGGGGAGGTAGTCTTCAATGTCTCCTTTGCTCTTGTTGATATTCTATTGTCTATGATTAGTGACAACTACGATGCAACATGAAGGTTTCCAATAGCGTCGGGCGACAGAGCCATTTTACCAGATCTACAGTACAGCCTATAAATAAGTTAATGTTTTGAAAACAAAAACAGGCGTGTTAGTACAATTTTGAACGTCATGATGTAAGAAATGTTCTGTCATGTCTGTTGAATATTTTGAACTTAATTTGATTGGAAGCAAGACGAAGCCAGAAGAAATAAGGAAGAAACATTTCTTCCGGGGCGGCTGGCCGGAAGAAACAAAGAAAGTGGTATCTTCCACTTTTCTTCCATTTTTAGCGGAAGAAACTCCCAAGTATACTGATAGTCCATTATTTTTCTAAACATTGACAATATACCCTCATTCTCTTGTAATTAGTAATAATATAAGGCCTTTAACTCTTACCACTCTGATGTCATTCCCCTTGATTTCTTGAAAGCCAACCATACAATATTTGGATATCAAATATTGGGGTTGTACTAAAAAGCCCTGGTCGGGAGACGTGTGACCAGAACTGGTCTTTTATTTGTTTTGAAAACATTTTACGTTATTTTTTTAGCTTTACTATGTTTATATTGTGACAACGTGTGACATGATTAGATTACCGTATAAACAGCTGTGGTCATTTAAAATTCTGTCTGATTAATGCCACGTGTTGGATTGAGTTAACATATTGATATTCTTTACAGATCGTAAGGACCATAGAAACGGCATCAAGAGGCCAAAGACACAGCGCTTTCCTTCCATGAAAGGCGTAAGTTTTAGGATACTGTACACATTTGACAAAACAAAACAAAGGCTTTTGCAGTGGTCTTGAGAAATATGGATTTGTCGGCCAAACGGATATTTTTGGAAAATTTATCAGTGTAATGGATGACTCAATAACTGAACCAGTAATTCGAGTCGTATCTTTTCAAAAATAGTCTTCTTTTGACCTACAAATGGATAATCATCTATTGAGCAAAGATTTAGATTTTTTTTTTGTCCATTACAGCATAATTAACCATTTGAGTATGTATCCATAACAGCTGAGGAGTATAGCCATTACCTATTTAACTGTCTCACTACTGCAAGCCACCGGACTATAATTTCAATTATTAAAAACTCCTGACTTGCTGAAATATTATGAAAACAATTTGACTGAAAGTTGTTTGTGGCTAAGCCACCAACAACTTTCAGTCAAATTGTTTTCAAAATATGTAGCCAGTCCGGAAAATAGGCAGATATATAACCTCATGAATATGTTGTCTGCAAAAACTCGTCAATCAGACAGTTAATGGTTTAGATTTGTCAAGAACATGAAAAACTGCTTAGTAACTCAATTTTCAGACTAAGAGACCCATTTTTAAAATGTACTAGTGACGGGCTCGATTCCAGTGGTATATATAAAAAAATTTGATTACAAATTGTATTGACATATGATCAAGACCACTGCAGAGGCTGATATTGACTGGCTTAACCATTAATAATTTATGGCATAAAACATCAATATTTTAAAGAAAGTTTCAGTTTTCTAGGACTAGAAAAGGCCCATTTTCAGGCCAGGTTTTTGAAAATTTATCGTGTTCTCAAGCTAGTTGCATGTATTCCAGTGATTAATTTTCAAAACTAATCTCTTGTTCTGCAAATGGACATTTCTCATGACCACTGCAGAAACCTTTTTAGCCAGGTTGAGTGTTAACCTTTTAACGCTGAAACTGGCCCAAATTGGCTTCTGTAGTGGCCTGAGGAATGTCAACGTGCAGACGAAGGAGGCAATTTTTGAAAACTCACAACTGGAATGACTGGCTCAATAACCGAGCCAATCATTCAAGTGGTAAATTTTCAAAAGTTGTCTTGGTCTGCAAATTGACAATTTCTTTGAGAAGATTGAGATTTGAATGAACATATTTAAGGCTTAGAGTTAATGAGCAACTTGGTCAGCAGAACTCAAGTTCTATCTGTCATGCTTTGAAAGCTTTCGTGATGCAAGTACATGTACCGCTTGAATTGTTATAGAAATAAAGTGGAAGGAATTTTGCTAATTACATGTACCTTTCAAAAAAAAAATACTGATCTGATTTGGTGAATATTTTAACACAACAATGGAGGAATCCAGTTTTAGCTATGCCCCGCCCATCGCTACAGGGTTCATGCACAGGTAGGGAAGTCTGGAAAAGTAGTGAAAATTAAGAAACACTTTCAGGGTTTGAAAACATATGTAAAATTTGATATTTTGTATCGGCCATTGTAATTCTTTCGACGACAATCATTTCCTCCTACCAGAGTTTGTTCTGATTGGGTCCCGGTGGCCACGGGTCTAGAACTAAGCTAACGTCGCTAAACTACAGTTCAGGGCCTGATTCAGCCTGATTTTTAACCTGTTGTACTGTATGAAAAAAAGAGTGAAATAAGCAATCACGGCACTATCAGCAGAAATCTTTATTTTGCAATAACAAGAATCTCAACTTACTAAGAAGTGAACGATTTCACCTTTGTAAACAACCAGTTTGCGGAGAATGACAACTCCATAGATCATACAGATTAGCTATAGCGGAGAACTGCCCATCTACATTCATGACATTATACCTATAAACGCTAAATATTTTGAAAACTATTTAACAGAAGGTGTTTCAGCCTAAAGGAAATTCTTTACAAATTAAAGCATATTTTGTTGAATATTTTGGAAATAATATGACTGGAAGCCATTGTTGCCTTAGGACTTCCAGTCATAACGATCAGATCATTTCATTCATCTTTCAGTCTGCAAATAGATATTTGTTATGTGAAAATTTAAATTTTCTTGAATAAATTAGGGTTGTGGGGTGGGTGGTGGTGGATGGGTTGTGGTGGGCTTTGGAGGGTTGCTCAACTAAGTAAGCTGCAATGTAAGCTATTTAATTCTTTGTGGGGTTTTCTTTTTAGGATATTCACATATTGTGTCATTAGTGTCTGGAATTTTGAAAGATATGTCTGGAAAAAGTATGGAACTTTATTGTGCCGTAGGTGTATGAACCCAGTCTCTAGCTAAGCTCCACCCACACTTCGTCTGTGTTAGAATCGAATTGATCTTTGCACTCCCCGACTATCAATTTCCAGAAAACTACGGGTAAGCCGTTGAATATTTTGAAACTAATTTGACTGGGTGCTGTTATAGCAGCAACAACACCCAGTCAAATTAGGCCAAAATAAAAAATAGTTTCATTTCCTGTTAACCTCCTGGGTGAAAGTTTTCTTTTTTTTCACCCGGCCGGGAATAAAATAATTTTTTTTTTCTATATGTACCCAGCATAAATGTTAAAACATGCATACATTTGTAAAACTATGTTTTTAATGCCATTTGTACGCAATGTGAATCTCTTTTGCTAATTGTGTCATGAAAAACATTACAAATTTGGCAATTACAACCATATTTAATGGACATCTAGTCAAATATCTGAAAAACAAATATTTATGACCTTTTCAAAATAAATTAATAATTGAAAAAAAAAAAAATTTCCTCCCTCCCTACTGAAGTCTTTTTTACCCCACCAGGTTTTCAGAAAACAAAATCTTTTTTTATGGATGGCCTTAGGTTACAAATTTTCAACAGACATGACTGAATGTTTATTAAATAGGAGACATTCAATTCGTACAACAACGCTTAGTCCATCATCAATTAAGGGTTCGTAACAAACTTAGCTACATATTTCACAACATAAATGATGATGGCATTGGCTTACATGTCATGTAGTTGATTATGACATGGCTGTGATCCTGATTTAAAAACCTGATCTGGCTGGAATAAAATTCAGCATCTGATTCTATGGATATCTCGGAAAAGTTCTGATTTGTCTCAAATCCTAACACAAGGACAGGAAGCAAGGGTATGAACCTACACTAGGATTCAGCAAACTTGGCATGATCCAGAAGATAGAAATATAGAAAAGCAGAAAAAAATCACAGCAGCATTACAATGTGGCAAAAATAGTCCGTGAGGGAAATGCTAAAGGGTCTGATTTCTTTGGTTATCTTCCTGTTATTACGGTAATACAGTGTTTTTTAAACTGAATAAATTTTACTATCGTCTTCACGTGCTATCCCTTTCAACTCTACATGTATGCGGGCAGTGGTTGTCCACAATAACGGAATTCACAGAATTTCGAATGGAATATTGATATTGGGAATGGCAATCAACATGAAATGGCATTTTGCAATGTTTTGTTTTTACCTGTTAATGGCCACAGTTTGTATTGAAAATTTTTAATCCCGCCTTTTTGGAAGAAAAGTAGGGATTATGCCATTGGGAGGGGGTGGGGGGGGGGGAATAGTGTGTGTAACATTTACATTTGGCCCTGCCGCCACTGGCCCGCCATGGGTGGGGTAGGGTCAAAGCTTCAAGAAATTCACCGAAACTGTTGGACGGAATGTAATTAAATTTGGTTCTCTGTCATTTATCCTTATTATTGCAGAGGTCAAAGCGGTGAATGTGGGGATTTGCAATGATGCGCCAACGATCGATCAATAGCTTACTTAGTGAATGTTCAGTTGTATGCCAAGAAAGGAATATCTTTGAAAATCAAACACTAGAATTGAGTGGCTAGACTGGCTCGGTTACCAAGCAGCCAATCAATTCAGCAGGAAAATTTAAAAAAAAATTGTGCTTTACCTGCTCAAGACCACTATAGTGGCCGGTTTTCATGGTTTGGCCATTAACAGGTTAACAATAGTTTATTCCCTATAATAATGTAATTTATTTCTCGTTCTTTCTGTAGGTTGACCCCAAGTTCCTGAAGAATATGCGGTTTGCAAGGAAGCATAATAGGCCGAGGAAGCAAAAGACTTTATTGCCTGCAGCCCCCGCAGCCGCGCCAACAACAGCACCAGCTGCAGCAGCACCTAAAAGCACATAAACCATTACTCATGTAACATTGTACTTGTGGTTCTGTACATATATGATGATGGGCACAGTAAAACAAAACTCTGCCTGTTAAAATAATCTTTTTGTCTTGTGTTCATGCAAATCATTAACCCTTTCAATGACAAATCCCTGAAAAATGTAATTGTATATTTTAAGGTTAGCATCTTGGATTGTCAATTTCAAACAAACTTGGCTGAAATGATCCTATCTTGGTACTCTCCAGATCTGGGTAGGCTCCACATGTATTCGGAATTTTAATTGGTCGATTCTTTAGGTGACAATCTTAGATTTTATGACAAATTTAATGGAAAACACTGCTCATAATTAACCTCTTGTTGGATTTCAACTTAATATTGGATTTTAGAAAATTTTCCAGAACCATTTAAAATGCTACTCCTTAGTTAATGGCCCATTTCAATAAAACATGATGGGAATGATTCTATGGCAGTAGGTTTCAACATCCCAAATGAGAATTTTGATTGGTCAGTTTCTTTGGTGGCCATCTGATTTTTTTTTAACTATCCATGTCTATTTAAATCCAAATGGTTCAAATACTAATGGTCTAGGTGAGCATCACAGGCCCTTGGGCCTCTTATTCAAATAAATCTGATCGGCTGATCTTGGATTTTGGCCGAAACGTCTTTAAAAATCTCCGAAGCTGCTTAGGGGATTGATGCGAAACTCATGAAACAGCTATGGCAGCAGCTGAACCAAGTTTTTCAAAGGGTCTTGATTGATCAAATGTTCGGACGGCCATTTTGGATCACTTAGTTTTCATGAAAGCCATTCCAGAATCGTTAAATGGATCGGCAAAATTGGGCAAATATAATTAGGAATAAAGGGTCATTCAAGTTTTTCAAGGGGAGTTTGTTCTCTAAAACATGGGCGTTATCAACCAATTGGAATTTATAGCTTTGGTGGCTATTTTAGTTTTTTGTTTTGATAAATTTTGAAGCCGAAATTGTTTTTATATACTATAGGTTTTTGGGTATGGCGATTTCATATTTGCCTTCCACAGCTTTTCAAAACATTTGGATAAACGTTTTGGCAGCCATGTTGAATTGCTTTCCTGCCAAAGACTTGCATAGTAAAGCAATGGGAAATTTAAAATGTCGAAAACCATTGGGCGGATTTCAACCAAATTTGGCAACAAGGGGATGCAGGTCTGTGCAAATAAAGCCGACCAGCCAATTTGGCCAGTGGCCATCTTGGATTTCTAGCACATAAAAAAATGTTCTCCAAAACCACATGGAGGATTGATATGGAACTCCAGAAACTTCACCTATTACTATCTTGCCATTATTGGCTATTCTGGCCAGAATCACCAAGTAAGTTTATGTGCCATGGCGACCATCTGACAGACTTCTGTCAACTTTTGCTTTAAAATATTTCGTTTTAAACAGGTGAGGTGGGGAAGGGTGTGTGTAAGTCCGTCTGCGTGTCTGTCACACGGGTTTTCGGTTCGATAACTACTTTGGATTGGAGTATCATGTCGAAACTTCATGGGAAGGTTGACTATGGTAATAGTGAACTGCACATTATTTTGTGTGTCAGGAAGTCCATCCATTGGTCTCTCTGTCCATCCATATTTCTGAGTTTATGTCAGTGCACATTTTGCATTTTCGTTCGATAGCTACTTTTAGTGTGAGTATTGCAACGAAACTTGATGAGGAGGTTGGCTATGGTAGTAGTGAACGGAGAATTATTTTGTGTGTCAGTCAGTCAATTCAGCTGTGTGTCTGTCCGTCCATCCATCTTTCTGAGTGTTTTCTGTCCATGCAAAATTTGGGTTTTCATTCGATAACATTTCTTTTACTTGGAATATCGTGACAAAACTACATGGGAAGTTTGGCTACGGTAGTATGGGATTGCACATTATGTTGTGGGTCAGTTAGTGTGTCCATCTGGCCATGCACATTTTACGGGCGTTTTCTGGTAACTACATTTGCTTGATTTAAGTATTGCTTTGAAACTTCATAGGGTAGTTGAAGTAGGTATGGGGAAGAAACCTATCGAAGCCGATATCCAAGATGGCCACCGGAGGCCATCTTGAAAATTGGTTTCCGAATGATAACTCTTATCGGTATCTGCAAGTAGTAGTCTGCAACTGGCATGGTGTAATACAGCTAGGATCTTTAAGAGCTTAATTGTGTTGAAGGCTCGTGACATGGCAATGCCCATTTTGTGGAAATCTCAGTGTTTGTACACAACTACTGACAAACATGCGGCGTCAGTGAGCCCACACAATGTATGTGCAACTGTGTCTGCATTTAAAGCCACTGACAGGATCCAGTGGTCATCAATCTGGTTTCAGATGCAGCATGTGGCGACACTGGATAGCATTTTCCGCATAATGTTGAGAAGCACAATAGGTGGGTGGAATGTTGTGTGTTTTGGGGGTGGAGGGAGCACAGCGCCTTTAATTCTTGGGTAGTGCGATAAGGGTGCCTTAGATTACAGCAGCGATGGGAAGATGGTGCATAAAGGAGGAATTGATTAGGCACATGATCGGGTTTGAGATAATGTCACTCGCATATATTTTAATAGTTCATTGCTTATGACATCGGGTCAGGATGCACGTCCATTTTCAGGGCATTGAATGCCCTCTCAATTTCTGCTGTTTCAATTGTTGTTAGTAATGGCCTGGTGTCACATAAAAATGGATGCACGGCTCATCATTATAGTCATTGAACTGTTCCCCGAGTCATTCTCGAAATGTGCCCCCTTAATTTGCACTGGTCAGTCCTGAGATAATGACCGTCAGTGTTGTCAATAGTGAGTAGTTGTGAGAAGTCAATAAGTCTCAGGGTACAGGCTGCCCGAAACATTTTGGGACAGTCCGTGGCAGTGCTTTCTCCTGCTGTACGGAATCTGCTTGTTGAATAAGTCTTAAGCATTAACTGATGTGGTGCAGAATATTATTGTGTTCCCTACATAGTTAGGTGCATTATTCACATTTTCCACTTTGACAAATGCGCAGCCGCAGTGCTTTTTGTTCTGCTGATAGTTTCACTAGTAAATGGTTGTCAGTATACCGAGTTTGGTTGTTGTTTTGGACAACTATCGTGCTCGGATCTGATGACTCCATACATTTGTATATTTTGCTTATGGCCTCGTTTGTTGTGTAGCCTCCGGGGTGGGTAAGCGTCGGTCCGTCCGTCCGAATATTCTGTTCCGCTCCACCGCACATACATGATGTGCGGATTAGCTGGTTAGCTTCGGTTCTCGGGGTTACGGATCTTGTTTCACGACTCCGGGATGTACAAAGACTGACTTCTAGAGCCGGCGGAACGATAATGTTCCAGTGGGGCCTTGCGACCATTACCGCCGAGATTGAACCACACCATCTCGTCCCGGCTGTTCGTGTCACCAGTATGACGGCCCATTACTCAATTTGGGTGCTAGACATAATTAATAAGATAATATAACTAAAACAAACAATGCTACTCGTTTCTAGTATGAGAGAGAAAATATAGTACATAGAACTTGGTTGGTGTCTTGTTTATTGTGGGCTCGTCAGAGGTACCTCGCCGATCCTAAAATGTGCGAGGTAACCCTGCAAGGGAGAGTCCTAGTGCGGTCACTTATGAGGTTTAATATAAACCATTATACCCATAACAAAATATTGTTGCGAGAGGAAAGTGCCTCGCGCGGGCCTCCATCACAGTAAAACGCCGAAACGGAGGAAGAGAGTTGGCAAAAAGGGTCACTCTTGTTCAAACATATGCTAAGTGTGTAGTGTGGGTTAGCCTAGTGAAACTGTATGCTATCGTGATGCACGCTGAATTACGTGAAGATGGGGTGGATGATTTCCGGCGAATTCAACACCGTCATCTTATGTAGATTAAAGATACTGCATTGGTAGTTGCCACTTTATTTATGCGGTCCTTCTGCTACCTCTAAGCTAACCTTTAGTTGTTAGGTCCATGGTCCATGCTTTGGCCACAAGTGGCAAGTAGTTCTACCTATCTTTTAAATACATGCCTGACTGGCGGAAATGCTTGGTTTCCATATGGTCACCTTATGGAGCATCCCTCTCCGAAAGACAGCGGGCAAACATGTCACCGTGCAGCAGCTCCTGAATCATATACCAATCCCGTTACTTACCACACCGCAACCACATACAATATCACTAGGGCAAGACATAATTACAAAAGCATTTGAAAAGCGCATGTATACTTTTAGGGTGGGGAGAGGGAGACGGATATCCAACTATAGTGACCTTCCCGTGAGGGCGTGGTGGGTTCCAAGAATGCACCCAGTCACTGAAGAGAGAGGGAGATCCGTGTCCTGTCCGTCACCTGGTGTGTTGGGGACAGATCATATAGGATCCGATCCCAGGGACTAACATTTTACCTCTCTTTAGGGTTATGTTAAGAATGCCCAGAGAATGCACTGCTGGCCGGTTAAAATAATATAATGTTTTCGCAGTGCTTCCTACTTTGGCATGGATATTTATGCTAACAGGTATCCGAAGATACAGAGGGAGTGTTTGCGGAATTGACACTAGTCTTCACCACTCGGAAACCCGAATAGTTTCCAGAGTCGGATCGCACCAATGTGTCGAAGGGAGGTTCGGACAATTATAAGCCTTATGGCTGGAGGAACGTAGGAAGAAACAATCGCTCATATATTAATAAGGAGGCCCTAAGGTATATGGCCAATTTCTACCATGTAGCCTGTGTGCGGTGTTACATTTCCGCTACATCCGGAAAAGAGGCTTGAAGAAATGACTCCTAACGAGCGAATATCCCTAACTACTTTTAAACCTATCATATCGAGCTAGAATAGGCAGGTTTCGTCGATCTGATGTCAGGTTCGCTTAATGAAAACCTAAACAGTGCCCTTAGTGAAAAAGTGATGCTGGGGGAAAAGGGTGATGCGGATTTATTGTTGCTATATAGTGTAGCCTAGCGTACTGCGGTCCTAGTATTTTATATAAAATAAACAACAAATAACTAGGATGGCTGCTGCCATATACATATAACTATATATGATTACCACTTTTTGGCGTGGTCTAGCAGATCTGACGAGTTGTCCACCAAGAATCACCACTCGATCCACATACTACGAGTTCTTTACATTGGGGCCATAAGGCACATCTGTAGGAAAACTCTTCTGAAGTTGTTGGAAGTGAGAGCTTCTTTTTTATTAGTTTATTTGCCCTCAGGTGTTGTCCTCCCGAGAGCGTTCAACGGATTAGATGCGGATAGGGAGGTTGCGGGCCAGAGATTCAAGATCTCTAAGCCGGCCGGCTCCACTGCGGTTATGATGAAACCAGATACAGCAGGCAGATATCGGTGTCTTGTAACTCTCTGGCCACACAACCTTCAACCTTCTCTCTCGTTCTGGAGTGTGGTGTCGATTCTCAGTTCTTTGCCCCTTTTATACTCCTCGTGACGTCATAGATAGAACGCTCAGCCAATCAATGCATGATCTGTAGCCAATCAGCGTGCGAGCTGGAAGGGCAAGGACATTATCATGTGATAAACATCCTCCCCATTCACTTAGTACATACACACACTTAAGACGTTTTCAATATTTTGTTAAATATAAGTTAAGGAGAAAAATAAGGATAACTCGGTCAATTCTGAACCGATTTTAAAACGGTTAACAGTTTTGGATTCCTCATTTTATTCCGAAAAGAACGCTGAAGATAATATAATTTAAAGGGATTACATGTACCAACATTGTACATTTTAGTATGCATTCTCTCCCAATGCTGACACGTGTTGTCAGGGAAGCTCTGACGCATGCGCATGTTCGCTATGCGATCTCACGGACTTAGTCAATTTAGAAAGCCTCTCTTATATGGCTTTATATATACGCATCCCCTCCTACCAAGGGTGGTGGGCCGTGCTTGGAACGTACCTGGGTCAACCGTCCTGTACCCAGCCAAGCTGGGACGGTCCGTAGCTGTCCGGCTGATCCGCGCTACACCTGATTATGTGCTCCCCGAGGTCCTCTTTGTACATCAACAAGTTAAATCTTAGGTGCTGACTGGGAACACTCTAGCATCGGTCTTACATGCATTCAAGAGACTAAAGTAGCAACATACCCAGAGTATCTTCAGACAGGCCATAAGTATAGTGCTCATGGAGTAAAAACAGGCCATCTACTGGCATTTTGGGCCTTTGGAGCATGCCATGAGTTTTGGATACATCAATGATCATGCTACAATAATCGACCTGGCTATACCGATGTGAAAATGCAACACCACTAAGTGTCGCATAGGTAATGCCTAGATTCCTTTTTTGCAGACCTGAACTCCACCATTACCAAGCTGGGTAAACTCGGCAAGACGGACATGAATTCAAAAGGAATGGACATATACAACAGCAATGGAGATGCACTGGTAGCATTCCTTAGTTCCAATGGTTTGTTTGCCACAATTACAGCTTTTAAAATCCCATTCCCTACCTTGATAACATGAACAGGCCACACTACTGACAGCAAAGTCCCAACAGATTCTAAGACTACAACAACAGTCATCCACCAAATAGATTTAAATCTATGTAAAACAGCAGGAAATCCATTATTTCGTTATGCTCATGCAATGGAGATGTACTAGTCGCATTCTCGTTCCGGTGACTTAGTTGCCACAAATACAGCTTTCAAATACACATGCTGTCAGTGCACAACATGGACAGGACATACTGCTGACAGCAAAGTCCCAAGAGCTACTAAGGCTACAACCACCGTTTTCAACCAAATAGACTTCATACTATGCAAAACAGAAGCAAAGCGCCTACTTCAGAATACTCGTTCCAATGGCGGTGCAGACATCAATTCTGATCATAAGCTAGATGAATTATCTCTACTGAACGCGTGCGCGCGCTCGCACACGCACCGCACCGCACACACGCACACCATATCAGGCAAGAGTGGCATATGGCCTATCCTGAATAATTTAGGTATTTGTATAAATGATGTCGCCTGAGATGTCTATGCATTCTTTGTTCGGAGCCTATGTGGTTACTGTGTGTGCATGATAAAAGTATTCTCCTGTTGTAGGTGTATTTTAAGGCTGAATCTCTATGATGATAGATGGGAAATTACCAGGGCAAACGTATCAATACATGGCAGGATTCATTTCTTCTGCAGTTCGTACAGAACATCAGATATGCACAGTGAGTTCTTCTTACTGTTAATTATACGAGTATCAACTGGGATACGATGTTCAATAGAGAGACTGGGAATTGCCGTACACCCTGTGAAATCAAATTCTGATTGAAATTTTAGGTGACAACTCTGCAGCACAACTAGTGATAGCCCTTATACGGGAAGATATGACCCCTAAACTTGATTATTCGTCCTGGAATAATATCAGATGTTGTCACGGAGCGAGCCTCCCTGTAGTGCTCAATTAAGCGATTCAAATTGGAAAGTTGTCTAGGGGTTAAATATCGGGAGGATCTACCGTTAATCAATTCATTTGATCCGAATTGCTTAACTAAACCGAAGTTAAGTCAATGCAATTATGATTCAAATGAATTCAAGATGGTGAATTGACAGAATCAAGAGACCCAAGATGGCGGTCTCTTTTTCAAATTGACTCAATATGGTAACATCATCTTTCGAAGATCCAATATGATGACTTCTTGACCTCAGGATGACCTTATAGGGCAATCTCATTATCCAAGAAGATACAGAGTTACGAAATGGAAAAACCAATCTGAAGTGTAAATCTATCGGAGACCCAAGATGGCCGCCAATGACAATTCTAGGATTTACCAGACGTCGACTGATGTTAAGTTAATATGACGTAACTTATGATTGGACCATCTCGATGAACTTGCAAATCGAATGACGTGTGAATATTATGACGTAATCATAAAGTGTGTGAAAATGGCGGACTGTCAATTCCTACTTGGATGACTCGTTGAACGACTCGTCGAGATTAAATTCTATGGTCCCATCTCAACGGTCGATGAATTGGTTGTTAATCAAGAATGTGGATTGGATATCCCAGACAGTTTCAAATTATTAATTCCTAAGAACGGACTTAAACTAACTGGATATCATTGTTGGCAGCGAATGCGCCAGAGAGGGTTAATTAGACAAAGAAAAACAGATACCAATATCAGTTGTTAAAAAATATTTAATATATGTATAGAATTTCAATTAAAAATATCATCAATTGCTCAGTTGAATAAAATGGATGGGATGGACGGATAGTAATAAGACGGTGATGAAGGAATCCATCGGGAATCTTCCGTTCCGTCTTCACGTAAAACAGTACACATCCCTATAGTCATAATCTCACTAGGTATGGTCTTTTCTTTCTACAGCATTTATGTTTGAAATATTAGAGTGGGCCCGTTTTTGCCTACTGTTCTTATCCCGCTTTAAGCCATGGCGACACCTTCCTGAGACGGAGGTCCGCGTGAGGCACTTGCCTCTGGCAAAGATTCAGCGACGACGGTCCATGCCAGGATAATACTCCTCACCCAAACTAGCACTAGGAGTAGTGCCCGCGTGAGGCACATCACTTTTTCGTCTGAGATAGCCTTCTTCCTTTCAGCTTAGAGGTATAATAACTTATATTAAGTTTAATAGCTATGTCTCGTATACGGGAGCCTCTCTTGCGGGGATACCTCTGCAGACCTACGAGTCTGTGTGGTACCTCCGGGAGCCCCATGTTTAAAAGTTCATCTACCTGCCTCTATGTCTTGTATTTTCGTATGCGCTTACTGTAGTTTTATCTAGCATATTTTTAATTAGTTAGGTAAACGCATTGTATAGACTTATATTTTTAGGTCACCAAATCAAATCTTGTAAGTCTTATAACGTAAGTCTTATAGCGACATAGATCACGAAATTGCTATGGACAGGCATACTGGTGAGACAAATTTTTGGGATGAGACCGTTGTGTTTAATGTTCGCGACAATTGTTGCACGGCCCCACCGGAACGATTGAGTTCCACCGGCCTTAGGAGCCGGTTTTTGTTTCCCTCAGGGCAGTCTCGTTCAAGGTCCATCACCCCGCAACCGGATGCTAACCAGCGTCATCACTCGTCGTGCACTTGTGGCGCAGCAAGTCGACATGAGACATCGGAACGGCCCGACACTACCCGGCGAGCTACAAGTGGCGCTCGAAGAACAACAGTAATAACGTGCAGCGAACTCACGCCCACACCATATAGTGAGCTCAGTTCAATCCCATCTCCGTTCAGCGAGGACTCCCTCGATCAAGAGGTAGCCTCATATGATGGATTTTCAACACACATGCTCACCGACTATGCCAGAGATTCAGCGGAATCAACAACTCTGCACTATAACCTGTTTTTGCCTGTTAGCGATGGCACCTTTCGAGATGCCTCACAGGTGGGAACAGAATTCAGAACCATCTCGGACGTCCGTGACAGGCCAACTCCATCAGGGCCGAATCGTGGACGACTCCGACAGACCTGACTATGGGCATATCTACAGCCCTTCGGACTACTATCGTTCACCCGTGTCATCTACGGAGACAGTATGGCTGGGTGATAATCCACCACATAGACAACCTCCCGCACCACCCCCTTCTAGCGAAACGCTATATTCAAGGGGAATACCGCAGAGTCGTCGGAAGAAATCGGCACCACCATTTCGCCGGTATATCAGTCATACCACATATCATAACCATCAGCCACTTGCACCACCGCCATATGAGGAACGACAGTCCTCACTGCGGGAGGAACGACTGCGCACTCTCCACCGCAATCCGCCTCCTGTTCATAGACCCATGCCGGTCTATGGGCCAACAAACGGGGCGAACTCAGTAAATTGGAGTACCCATGTCCTAGCTCCTCGGCATCGGCATCGACGGGAGACACAAACATCACCGCCGCCGGCACCACAACCAACTTCAGTGCAATCATCGACTTCTCAGATACCCGCACCACCCGGATTTCAACCACTTCACTCTTCCCGCGGTTTTGGCTGAGTCATCCTCCCTCCCGAATTTAGCGGGGGAAATGACTGGACCAATTATAAAATCCAGTTCGAAATAATAAGTTGGACTAACCGCTGGGACGATAGACAAATGGGTGCGCTTCTCGCAGCAAAACTTTCGGGAAAAGCCCTGCAAGATCTTGCGGATCTGGGAACGGATTGTACACCCACATACACACAGTTTGAACGAGCACTCACGGAGCGATTTGGCGACACAGCTCTCGGAGAAACTAGGCGTCTTCAACTTTAAAATCTTCGACGATGCGCAGGAGAAACTCTTCCTGAGCTAGCTAGCCGAATTCAGAGGCTAGTCACCCGCGCATATCCGAGCACCAATACGGAGGGCGTACTTCACTTGCATCTCGATACTTTCATCGATGCATTAAGTGGTGAACCCGCTCTAAAAGAAAAGCTATTTCTCGGCGATCACGGAAGTTTAGCCCAATTAACGGCAACCGCGGTTCGTATTGAGAACTTTCTAGAGCGGGAGAAACATAACCGACGCCAACTCCATCCTATCAAAGTGATAGAGGGTGCAGCTATCGCCCCGCCCGCTAGTGATCCCTCCAGATCAGCAACATCAACCGCACAGACACCACCACCATCAGATATGCAGAAACCCAGTCAGAATCAAGCGCCTGGAAGTAGGGGCCATGCCCGCAGAGGAGGGTACAGTGGAGCCCCAGGGCGCGGGAACCAGCGCAACAACAACGGCAACATGAAAGAGTGGATAGAAGAGATCAATAAGCAGATCTCCGCACTCACCAATTTGGTAACCACACTCAGCACCAACCTCGCCACCACACAGTTTAGGTCAGCAAATACTACCAGCACCGCACCCTCATTGAACACCTGTTTCGGATGCGGACAGCCAGGACATTGGAGGGAGCAGTGTCCTAAGCGACCTCCCTCTACAATGCCTGCTCCAGACCGCAGCACACCGCAACCAGAGAAACAGTCAAACTCCTAAGGGTACTGAATCACAAGGAGCCACTTCGGTGCCTGTATCCTTCTCCTGGCTCAACTGTGGCTTTCATGCAACAACGTTCAATAACTAACCATCATCCACAGAAATCAGCTTTTACACCAACACCAAAATGCACGGCATCACATATGTCAGTGCCTACGATGCCTCCCCCATCCGCAGCAAGGACATCCCCTTCTTTATCCGCACACAACAACTCTTCTTTCCTATGTAAACGGCAGTAGTATGTGTAATCCCTCCGCTGAAACAACGTTTTTGAAAGCACCACGTCCCACCACCAAGACACTAGATTCACGGTGCCCTCTGGTGGTATGCAGAACACCACCCCAATCAGCAGCATCTTCCGCATCCACAGACAGTAGCGATTCGGGAGAGACCATTCATTCCACCTCATCCGCAAGCGCCGACATAGACGGGGGAATGCACGTCCATGGAGACTGCACTGTTTCTTCTGTGCTTCAACAAGACATCCTATGAAGCATTGCCGGAAATGGCTTGCACAGGTAGAACTTATCCGTCATCCCGTACACGACGCCGTCTATACCAATACTGCTCACACAGAAACACCACCACCATTGCTACCCCCAGCTCCGTCTTCATCGCAACCTACACCCCAGCGGAGATGACGAACTGGCCCATTCCTCACTCAGCCATCTGCAACATTACGAGAAGCAATACAGGGACAGTCGGAATATATACAGAGTGATGCTGCTCCAACCCCATTATTGCGGACAGCATCATTGGAAACTCTTCCGCAGGTTCATCAAAAGGTAATCTACAAATGTGCATGTCTGTTTAGTGGCGTTTCCACTAGCGCCACCGTCGACACTGCAGCTTCTATTACAGTATTTAACCAGCGCTTATATGAAAGCATCCCACCTCATAAAAAGCCCCCCCCCCCCCCCCCCCTTAAGCCTACAAATATTTACCTACAGACGGCTACGGGAGCAGATGTACCCGTGGCCGGTGTGGTTAATTTAGTCATTCAAATAGAGGAGATGCAATTCATTCAGAGAGTTGGCATCGCCTCCATTCATAACGACGCCCTACTTGGCTCTGATTTTCTCAGTGTCAGCGAAGCCATCATACACTGCAGACAACAGGAACTCAACATACACGGCCAACGAATACCTCTTAGTGCTAGCAGGCAAAAAGGACGGAACCTTGCGGTTTTGTATAGACTACCGCCGCCTTAATGATCTTAGCGTTAAAGTCGCTTATCCGTTACCTCGGATAGATCAGGCCTTGGATTCCTTGTCTGGAGCCAAGTGGTTTTGTACCCTTGATTTAGCTAGCGGTTACTGGCAAGTAGCCATGGATGAAGCTGTTATGGAAAAGACAGCATTCGTTTGTAGGGACGGCCTTTTCCAATTCCGCAAGATGCCCTACGGGTTGTGCAACGCTCCCGGAACTTTTGAACGACTCATTGAGCAGGTATTGACTACCCTGCAATGGGAAATCTGTCTCTGTTACATCGATGACGTAATAGTCTTTGGACTCACGTTTGAGCAAACCTTAAACAATTTGGGCACCGTGCTTGCAAGATTCCGCACGGCCAATTTGAAACTCAAACCGAAGAAATGTCATCTCTTCAGACAGAGTGTCGAGTTCCTGGGACACGTCATATCCGGTGATGGAGTGTCTACACAGCCATCAAAAACTAAGGCAGTAGAGGTTGCCCTCTTCAGTTACGGAGACACATAGTTTCCTTGGCCTATGCCAGTACTATCACCGTTATATCCGACATTTCAGCGAGATTGCTTCACCCCTCTACCAGATCACCGAGAATGATCGACCATTTGAGTGGACGAGTGAGTGTGAAGGCTCCTTCAAGGCGCTGATGGAACGCTTGACGACCACCCAGACTCTTGCTTACCCTAATCCAAACCTCGATTTCATCTTAGACACTGATGCGTCAGCTTTCGCTATCAGCGCAGTTCTATCACAGGTCACCGAAAACGGAACAGAGCAGGTGTTGGGTTATGGTTTGCATACTCTGAATAAAATGGAGAAAAGATACGCAACCACCAAGCGAGAATTATTGGCGCCGGTCCATTTCGTCAAATATTATAAACACTTCCTGTATGGGCACCCTTTTACACTCCGTACAGACCATGCCTCACTACGGTGGCTCAGGAACTTAAAAAATCTGGAGGGCCAGGTAGCGAGATGGCAGGAATCCCTGCAGGCCTGTAACTTTAACGTTGTTCACCGTCCCGGCAAATTGCATGGAAATGCTGACGCCCTTAGCAGAATTGGCGCGGAGCCTGAACGCGAAGAGGCCGACACCGTGACACAGTCAACACAGCCATCTCCAGAGTTCCCCGAATTGAGGTGCGCAGAGTGGAATCCGGAGAAAATCGCACACCACCAAACAACAGACGTGCAGACACGAAATATATATGCGTGGATTCAGGAGGGGTTATGTCCTCCTAAGGAATCGGTGACCCCTTTATCCCCCACAGATAAATATTATTACCAACGGTTCGAAGAATGTCAATTAATAAATAACGTTCTGTACATTAATGACCGTTTGGTAGTTCCGGAAAGTTATCGAGAACTTATATTGAAACAACTACATGATAACGCCGGACATCTGGCCGTGGAAATGACTGTTAACCGTATCAAACTGAGATTCCACTGGATCGGGATTCGCGATAGTGTCACGGCATGGGTTGCCAAATGTATCCCGTGCCAAAGACACGCTGTTGGCCAACACCATATCGCACCATCTCAAATTAAGATTGTTGGTGCACCATGGGAGCGAGTGGCTATCGACGTGCTCGGACCCTTGAATAGGACGGATGACGGAAATAAATACATCCTCGTATTACAAGATTATTTTACTAAGTGGGTAGAAGCATTTGCTTTGCCGGACCAAGAGGCATCCACCGTAGTGGAGGTCTTGGCCAGCAATGTGTTCTGCCGCTTTGGTGTGCCTTATGAGTTGCACTCCGATCAAGGAAGTAATTTTGAGAGCCGGCTCATATCAGAGCTCTGCAAATTATTCCATATCGTCAAAACAAGGACAACTCTGTACCACCCCTGGAGCGAGCGGATGGTAGAGAGATTCGCGGAGATGCTTACCAAGGGAACACACCTTGATTGTAGAGATTGGGACCTACGGCTCCCGTATGTGCTCATGGCTTACCGCACTTCGGAACATTCCAGCACGGGCTACACCCCTGCTCGGTTAATGTTAGGCCGTGAATTAGCCTTACCCCTGGACCTGGCCATGCCACGGATAACAGGGGAGAAAAATTCACCATCTCTATGTCGAACTCTTGCGGCAAAGGATAGAACAAGGGCATGAGTTAGTGAGAGAAACCCTATCCACTGCACACCAGCGGCAAAAGACATGGCATGACAGGAGGGTGCATGGAGATCCATATGAAGCAGGAAGAATGGTTTGGGTACACGATTCACGATGGTCCGCAAACGTGCCAAGTAAACTGAGTTACCAGTGGAAAGGCCCCTATGTGGTAGTAGGTAAGATGTCGGATGTGACCTAACACATCCATGCTTCGGATGGCCTGACCTCAGTCATCCACTTCGATTGACTTAAACCTTGTGTCAGTGACGACCCAGCACCAGAGCTCGGACTGGGTGTTTCTCATGACACCGGTACCCAGACAGATATTTCTGCAGAAATTAGTATTCCAATGGTTAGCGCAGAGCACCGTGGTGCTAGTTCAGCCCCGGTTCTATGAAGCCAGAACGTGGGTAAACAAGCGGCTAATGCTGACGACGATGACGAGATGCGTACTCACCCTCTCCCTCCTCAGCGCGGGTCTACTCGATCTGGGAAGTCGTGTCTGAAGAATTTTGTGTTTGTTTTGTCCAAGGGACCGGATGGAAAAGTTGTTCCTCCAATCTCTTCTCATTCCCACCCACTTCATGCTATGCCCCCCCCCCCATCATAGAGTTACCACAAGCGGAAGCTGAGGCTGACCCAAGCCATGCTTCCTGTCGGGTGGAACATGTGATGAATAGCATGGAAGTGAAGAGGCTGGATGTAGCCTTGTCGTGTCTAGAACCGCAGAACCGTACAACAAGGTGTACCCGACCAATTCCCGAAATCGCGAAACCACAATCCCCCCAAGGGAACCCTCTCCAATAGTCCCACCACCGTCATCACTCCAATTCGCATCCCTTATCTACACACCAAGTTCGGACATCACCAACCCAGTCCATTTCACACTCCACTCGTCATCTGTTGATCGTCAATATTCAGGTATGAGAGAGACTGCTGTAACAGAGGAGGTGGCATCCCACACCGCACCGACCAACATTAACCCCCGCGGTTGGCAGGGAAGCAGCCTGTTCAGCAGACTCTCGGCTCGAATTTTCCGAGTGTCTAAAAACTACGACAGAACACAGACCGTCGTGTAATGGAAGATGACCACATCCCCCCTATCCAAAGGCCACCCCATCCTATAGGCCTACCATACTCCCCCGTGAGCAGTCAGGACATCACACAACAGACAGAACGTCAGCAGCTACAAGAACACACATGCCTTCAAGACTGGATGCATCAAATCATCATTGCGCATACATCACATACTTGCTCGGTTATACTCAGCGTAACAGAGATATTCAACATCGGCAACTACAGCATTAAGCAGCACCTACCGGTCTTAATTAATTATCAGTAGAGACATAAGAATTCCCGCAACAAATTCCTCTCGCACAGAACTGCGGGAGAAATAATACCTCCCGCAGACTACATCTCCCGCAAATAACAACAGACTTGGTGTTCACCGGCGTGGAAAACTGGAATGCGCCCACTTATAACATTGGCATCATACAGCAGCCCGGACATCCCGACAACAGCATTATCATCAACTGACAACCAGCAACAAATCTCCCACACATACCTTCTTACCCAGTTACGGGAGAACTGATCATATGAATATCAGGAATGCACCACAGCCATCTACAGTATGCATCACGGGAGAGACGCTTGTCCAGCGTCCTCCCTATCTCCTTTTTTCCGACGCCATACGTGAACAGCTAAACTACATACTTCATCTACACGTAATAACAGTCAATATTATTAAGAGAGCAAGATGCCCACATTGTCGTCAGTCACGAGTAGGATTTTGCTACCGAAAAGTTGAATTCGACAATGGATTGATCAAAGTTACGACAGCATCCAACAGGTTATCTTCGCTCTAAAGTAACTCTGTCCCACCCACGGGCTCGGCCATTGTGGAGTGAAATACCCTCAGGGTTCGATAAAGTTGACATTCACGCCGCAACCCTCCCCCTCCCGCACTTAGCGGCCATAAACGTGTCACCACAGCGCAAGCACCATCCACAGAGAACCAGTCACGCATAACAGATTCAAATCACCAACATGACAGAAACACAGACAATCAGGTTGACTGTATTCACAATCTCTGAGCGACGGCATTGTAAATCGTAAAAATTGTGACACACACGTTTATGAGTTGTACTGTGATTTAGCCATTATTAAAATGGTACAAATGTGTTTGGTCTAGGCCGGGATGGAGCTAGTTCTATCCATCAAGAGAATGCTTGGCTAGCCCTCCCGCTCAGAAAACACAGCTATCTTGACGGAATCAGTAACGTTGATCTACTGCATGAATAGATCTGTTTAAACCACGCATAAAAATTGCTTGCAACTTTACTGTTAAATTTTTTATTAAGCGCACAACTGCTCTACCATGCTACAAATCATTAGCGCACGGGCCGGTAAAGCGGCATAAAAAAATCTTGCAGTAAAATCACAGAGAATTTCACAAATTCTCTCCCGTGCGTTCCAGTCTATAATCAACACGGGTTGAGAACTACCTATTACAGACACCTACCAAGACGCATGTTAAAGAACTCGCGCAAATACGGGACATTATAAAGATCTTGATCTAACATTTATATTTCTATCTCTCGCCTCTGCAACAGACTACATCTCAGCAACAGCATTTTTTTTACCGTCGTCATAAACAGCATGTACGTTTCCGATCAACCACATGCTTTTTAAAGCCACGTGACATTTACTACTATTTCCAGTGAGTTGGATCAAACGCTTAAACAAAAGAGCTGCCCAAAGACGCAGCTACCACAGCGTGATGGAGGAGTGGCGAGGGTGAGTCTGGGAGATTACTGCTGACGTCACCTGGCTCCCACGCACCCCATCAGGCGCTCCAGCCTAAAATTCGAACAGGCAAGGTTATAAGCATCCAACCTGGAAAACCGCCTCACGCTAAGTAAAAGGTGAGGCGCCGCAAGTTCAAAGTAGTACCATGTTTTTATGTTGATCGGAGGCTGTTAAACGTGCGAAATAAAGACAAGTTTAATGAGCCATTCTTCCTATAGTTACAAGTGCTCCCCTTATATGGGAGGAATTAATCCTGTGACGTCCAGGCCGAAAAGCAAGGAAATATTCACATAAGAATGACCGAATCACCTGTAAAACCTTTTAGGTGTGGTCATCCGCCACCTGTGACGTCACCAAATAGTATAAAAGGAGGACGCGCGCTCTGAAACTTTGTCGTCCCGTCAAAACTTGACACCAGGGAAGAACATAGCATTAGGCTTCTTTCGTGTCACAAACTAAATTCTGCTGTTTTTCTTATTATTATTTTATGATATTTGGCCTGGAAAGTTATAAACCATGAAGAGATAGGGCATTAGATTTTGAATAAAGTTCCCGCAACCAACTACCATGCGGGAACGAGATGTCACTTCTTGAAGATCTAGCATTGTCGGATTCCTCCGAAGAAGAAGAATCAGTGCCAGTTCCGAAGCGGTTCCCGTGTAACTCATTGTTGACTAGCGGAGAGCCATGTATCAGAACTTTCACTAGGAAATCTGACCGCACCCTTCATATTAATAAGGACCATCTCTTCCAGTCAACCTTCTGTGTGATGTGCCAGCATCTCTACACTGCTACTCGCTATGGGATCACTCATATGCTCCATCATCATCATCGTGTGTTGGAAGTGACGTTAGTTCCTGGGGAAGAGAACGAGGATCGTGCCATTCTAGCCACTCGGTTCGAATCTCGGCTCCCGGTCAAGGTTCTCCCGACCGAGAAAATGGCCCGCACGAAAAACACTATGCGTAGATATCCCGTTGGACATCGTCTTCCCGCGGCTATAGGAAGTAATGTACCAACAGCCAGATGTGCAATTCTGCCCGCAGTCGCATCTGGAAATGTTACGCCGGTACCTATCACTTCATCCACACCGGTCCTGAAGCAAAGTAGGAAGCAGAAATCTCCCGTAAAATCCAGTATGGCAGCTCCTGCATCAGTTACTACCCAGTCAGCTACGGTTACCACACCCGCCACCGTAGAATCACAGACAGTAGTAGCCAGTCAGCCAATCTCAGTGATGATTACGACACCTGCAGAGATAGACGTTTCCAGTTATCCGCAGTCTCCCTCTCCACCTGAACTTACCATAGACGAAGGACCAGGACCATCACAGCCTGTGACAGTCAGCGTAACTCCGACCCGTGTTATTCAGCATCCGCCTCCTTGCCTTTCTGATGCAGCAATCAGGAAACGAACCACGCCGGAACGACCATACGGGGGAAAAAGCCCACACCCAGGATATCTATCCTGTACCTAGCATTACTGCTAGTCGTCTGCTAAAGTACGCTAAGTTCCGAAAGATGTCGTCCCCTGCCGTACTCGTTCCCGCACCACGTCTTCAGCCGATGGTATGGCTCACCGCCATCACCACAACAACTACAGCGACCACCACGCCAACTACAACCGCCAACATCATGACAGCTACCGTCACCACAACATCAGCAACATTGGCAACTACTAGTACCGCTACTGCTACACGGACGGATATCTTGGAACCAGCGGTAACTTTGAGAGACATCATGGACACCCATATTTCCGCCACCATCACTTCGGATGTTTCGGACAGTGCCGATAATAATAATGATGAGAGCATTTCAGCAATGACAGTGCATCCACCGCGACCTACCACCGTCAGTCGTGGGACCCAAACTCAATGGGGAGATTTCGCTGCTGAGGTGTAATCATGTGTAATTCAGCAGAAATGTTAATAGGCGATTCGTGGAAATGTGTTAATTATTACTTTATTTTTTAAATACTTTTCTTATATATGTTAGATCAATTGAATACCATCCTAGGATGACTACGGTTATCCCACACAGCTGCAAACTTTAAGTGCCCAGTTGTGTCTCATACGAAATGAGCACTGCGGACTCTAATGTTGTAAGAACATTGTGTGCGATGTAAAGAATACAACCTCCCGCAGTGCAATAATGTCACAATCCCGTCATGCAGTCTCAGCAGCGCTGAGGCTGCCTGATAGACCAGTTTTTAAGTTATTATTATATATCCTTTTTTTTCTTTTTTTTTCTTCCTGGCTTAGACGTCAGGATGAATATGGGGGTCAGCGAGAGCTGCCCGTTGCGGACCCGCAAGGACGGGCCCCAAATAGATATTTTAGATATATATATAATAATAATATTGGTGATACGTGTTTATTTACCCGGGGTACGCAGGTACCGCAAGTAATTCGGTGTGATTAATAATTACATAGGTAATATTTATACCTTATCTTTTTGTTATTATATTTTTATATATATTTACAAACTTAAATTGTGGTACGTTGGAGCTTGGGTGTTCTTTGCGGAGATTATGATTATCCGCACTCACCGGGAACACCCATGCGAGCTATTGTTTAGGATCATATACTAAATAAAGTTATAGCACGCACCGTAATATTAATAATAGAAAGAACACAAAAAAGAAACGCCTGGAAAAATAATTCCAGGTCAAAAATTTAAAAAAAAAACCACTAAAAGTATGCCTCCCCTCCTCTTGGCACCCCTATGTGCTCTGTCTCTTGAATACGCGTCTATGCGTCACTACTCCTCTCCGGCCACGCGCTTACCCGGGAAGTCTATGATTCCTGCCTAGCATACGTCCGTGCATCGATCCGCCATGTGCGATCGTTTGCCACGGATGTCAAACTAGGAGGGGGTGGTGTAGTTCGGATCGACCGGTCGGGTACCGGCCGTACCAGCTAAGCTGGGTAAGCGCCGCCCGTCTAGGATTCGTTTCCTGAACACGCCCCTCTGGGTAGAGCTATAAGCATATATAGGCCAATGGGAGAGAGAGAGCGTGTCGAAAAACGACTAAGTTCGTTAAAACGTATTATGCGCATGCGCGCGCCGGGACGCTGTTTCTATGGAGCGCGTAGTTGTGACCTAGATAGGATTGGCTGTTGCTCGAACGATGATTGGATGAAGCCTGCGCCTGTGACGTCATGGAGAGTATAAAAGAAGAAGCGATCCAGTGATCGAGAGCATCCTCGGCCAGGGGCCGAACAGGTTGGAGCTGTACCAACTACTATCAAGCGCGATACACGTCTTCTTTCGCAATGTGTCCGGGTTTTATCCCGTAGCGTGCAGTTCTCCAACCCATCACACTAAAACAATTTTGTAGCTCCCAATCTGCGGGAGTAATTTGGAACTTTTGATAATCGTTCACGAATACTACATCTACATTCGGAACACAAACTTGCGGTGAGGCCTTTACGGCTTGAATATGTGAATCTACAGATGTAGAGGCAGGATGGTCTTTGATGGATGACTCGCCGGATCTTCCGGCGACACCTAAAAGTGGTATCCCAATCGTTGCCGCACTTACATCGTGTCGGTTCTTTCAACTTTCGACCGCAGCAAGTAAACTCTGCCCGGTGCGTCTTCAGAGCTGGCTGACGTACCCAGCACTGTGAAGCTTTGTTTTGTATCTTCATTTGCTACCGACTAAACCTCTTCTATTCAGCTTGATAGGATAGGTTCAAAACGATTAGAGACACTTTCTTCATTACATACTGTGTAATATACTCTTCTCTTCCGGCAGTGCGATAATCTAACCCCACACTCTTGTAAGACTCATAGCTCTAAGATTTTGTCTCTTCATATTCCTCTCAGCATTGTGGCTTCTTAATTGTGTGGATGTCCCTATCCGCACCATAGGCTGATCCGACTCTGGGAAACTATTGGGGTTTCCGAGCGGTGATGGCCAGGGTGTGGTGTCACATACACATTCCCATGTATCTTCGGATACTTAGTAGTTAGCACTTTAAGCCAATGAAGGAAAGCACTGCGAAAACACATGTATTAATTATTATTTTATTTACTGACAATCCTCCCGCACCGCAGTACAAAACTGGCAACTTGTATATAAACCTAACGAAAGGTAAACGGTTAGTTCCATAGGACCCGGTGACGGGCGAGATACGTATTCTCACCGAATCCTGTTAAAATGTCTGGGCATGATATTTAGATCTGCCACGCCCTTACGGGAAGGACATTTACGGTGTGCATTCATCTCTCTTACCCCCCCCCCCCATAACGATAGGAGATATGGCCTAATAATGCTTTCATGAAATGTAAACCATGTCTTGTAATGTTTCGTGTGGTTGCGAAGCGGAATGTCCGGGTTCTCACCCAGTTCGGAGATCCCGCTAAGTAACATGTATCAGCACTGTCTACCGTATTGATGTCCTCAGGCATCTGTTCTCCGTGACAGCCGTGTCTAATAACTAGGTAGATATCGGCCAGTTGCGGCCTAAACTAATTCTTGTTTTGAAAACAACTAAAGGAATTAAGCAAAGCAGAAGGCCCGCAGAAATAAAGCAGCAACTACTAATTAAGCATACCAAGAATCACATATGACGGTGATGAGGGAATCCATCAGGAATCCTCCGTCCCGTCTTCACGTAAAACAGTACACACCCCTATAGTCATAATCTCACTAGGTATGGTCTTTTCTTTCTACAGCAATTTTGTTTGAAATATTAGAGTGGGTCATTTTTGCCTACTATTCTTATCCTGCTTTAAGCCGTGGTGACACCTTCCCGAGACGGAGACCCATGCGAGGCACTTGCCTCTCGCAAGGATTCAGCAATGACGGTCCATGCCAGGATAATACTCCTCACCCAAACTAGCACTATGAGTAATGCCTGCGTGAGGCACATCACTTTTTCGTCTGAGATAGCCTTCTTCCTTTCAGCTTAGAGGTATAATAACTTATATTACGCTAAATGGCTATGTCTCGTATACAGGAGCCCCTCTTGCGGGGATACCTCTGCGGACATATGAGTGTGTGGTACCTCCGGGAGCCTCATGTTTAAAAGTTCATCTACCTGCCTCTATGTCTTGTATTTTCGTATGCTCTTACTGTAGTTTTATCTAGCATATTTTTAATTAGTTAGGTAAACGCATTGTATAGACTTATATTTTTAGGTCACTAAATCAAATCTTGTAAGTCCATAGATCACGAAATTGCTATGGACAGGCATACTGGTGAGACAAATTTTTGGGATGAGACCGTTGTGTTTAATGTTCACGACAATTGTCACATGGCGCCACCGGAACGATTGAGTTCCACCGGCCTTAGGAGCTGGTTTTTGTTTCCCGCAGGGCAGTCTCGTTCAAGGTCCATCACCCCGAGACCAGATGCTAACCAGCATCATCGCTCGTCGTGCACTTGCGGCGCGGCGAGTCGACATGAGACATCGGAATGGCCCTACACTACCCGGCGAGCTACACAACACAGATTTGACACATTCTTTAAGATGTCAGAAATAATTATCCTCAATATTTTGAAAGTGGTGTGACTGGAGGCACTGGAAGCTGTTGCGGCAACGCCTTCAAGATAAATAACTTTTCAAAGAATTTAACAGATTATCTGTATGGTTGGTTTGAAATTGAGAGATTTGAGAAACAGGGATGATCTAAAAATTGTTCCTTATTACATTCGACACATTCCGATATTACACGGTAGTAATATAGACGCCGTGCACACCTGGCCTGTAGTAGTATGTAGAGGCTACACCCGCCTCAAATTTTGAAAGAAAAGTCATGGAAATAATATTGCACCGAGCAAAAGAATAGCTAAAATAGTGAAAAATCACTATATATAAAGTGACGTATTGGTGCTGTCTGTTTTATATCTCGCCAGAGATACCTAACCAATCTTTGATTGGTATAATGTGAAAGGTATCCTTGCAAAGGAGGGTCCTTACGCGGCTACTAACCAGTTTAATATAAACCAAATATGCCTCAGGCTGGCCAACAATTATTGCGGGCGAGAGGAAAGTGCACACAGGAAAATGCCTACAACACCGTAGGGGAAGAGGAGATGCGGCAAAAATTCGATCTCCCATTTGAACAATGCTAAAGATAAGAAAATGAATCAAACTAGTGTAATTATTTGCAAGATGGATGTACGCTGTTTTACGTAGAGATGGTGTTGCTGATTTCCTAAGAATTCAACACTGCCATCTCATGTTAGTTAATGTACTGAGTTGGTAGTTGCTGCTTTATTTTCGCGAGCCTTCTTGAGGTGTTAGATTCACTTTTAGTTATTAGGTGCAAACACTTACGTATTTAGGCCGCAAATGGCTTAGTACCTACTTAGCTTTGTAACAGGTTTTCTTCCTGCGTTCCCCAGCTCAGGCATCCGTCTCGGAGCATACCTTGAGCTGAGCCCTCAGGCCGATGGCGCATACATGTTGTCTGATGATAGTTTCAGAATCGATGAGCGATCCCTCCGCATGATGCAGCACAACCACAAATAACACGACAAGGACAAGACACATTACAAAAGCATTATAAAGCACATATCTATTTACGGTGGCAAGAAAGAAACAGATGACAAACTATGGTGACCTTCCTGAAAAGGCAGTAGTTTCTTGGGTCGGTCCTAACCAATGCAACGGACGGGAATCCAAAAAATTAGTTGGCCAGATGGTGGGAGAAGCGTAGGAAGAGACAGCTACTCGTGTATTTTGATTTAGAAGGTCTTAAAGTAAGTGGCCAATTATGGAAACACTGGTGCACTTGTGTAGCGTAGCAGCAGCAACCGTGAAAGAGGCTTTACAATAAACAGTCTCCTTCTGGTGAGTAGTTGTCCCTAGCTACTTTTAACTTATCCTATTGAGCTATCATAGTTGGGTTTAGCGGCCACATATGCCATGTCTTCTTTGTGGGCACGAGCAGCGACCGTAGTAAAAAATTGTTGCTGTGGGGAGAAACAAGGTGGTGTGCTTGTTGATGATGTATAGAGTAACCTAAGTGAAGTGTGGTCCAAGGATTTTTCATAAAGAACTAAAACTAACTGTCTAATTACAAAAATAAGTAACTTAGATGGCATCAGCCATATCACAGTTTTATACATACAGTAAAAACAGTGAGGTTACAACCGACCTTATTGTGCCTATTAGTCATCGGCACTGGATAAATGAAAATAATATATACAGTTAAATAATGCACCTATTAGTCATCAGTGCAATGTTCATAAATGGCACATGTTGTTGATACACTGCATACGTGCGGCGAGAGCTGGATCGATTCTGAAGTAGCTGCTTGACAATTTGCCACAGGCTGTCTAACTGATGCGTTACAAACTCAGGAACAGTGAAGAATACGATACATTGGATGCTTCATAGTTAATCATACAAAATAAAACACGTTCTTATATAATGTCTAATTTGCCGTAATGTTATTGCACACCTTGGTCTTGAACGATGATGCTTTCCTTGATATAAAGGCTAAGTTTGTAGTAGTTGCTGTTTGTGAATTGCGGTACAAGATGATCCACGTCGCTTTGCTCGTAGCAGCGTGTAAAGCAGTGTCCTACACCCGGACTGAGGTTCAAATCATTAAAACTGTGGCACTGGATATGTGCATTGTTCGTTTACCACTAATTAGACGTCGTACGACAGATCTGGCAAGATATCAGAGCACACCAATTATTTCACATGCTGATTTTGATGGTAATGCGGCCAAAAGGCCACGCCTCACTGAAGGTCCCTCTGAAGTTCTTGGCAGTGGGAACCTTCTTTTAATTTAGTATTTTACCCCTGGTGCCGTTTCCAGGGGTATATAAGAACTTAGATGCGGCGTGAACGTGGTTGTCCTGAGGGGAACCAGACTGATATAAGCTGCATCAGTAATTGCAGAACTAGGCAGAGGAAAGTGTGTTCCCTCTCGGACTGGACCCACATTCCAACTCAAGAACAGCTTGCGAAAAAGCTCCTTTTATACTAACTGGTGACATCACACCAGCGAAACTCAACCAATCATTGCACAGGTTGCAGGGAAGGTACACGTGCTTACGATGTTATACGCGACATTCACCCTACCAGAACATGTGCTATGACAATGTCTCTAAAGTTAGAAATTTAAAATGGGATTATTGGAATATTCCTGATATAAACCTCCAGCTCTAAATCGAGTTCAGTTCTGTAAAAAAGTATTGGATTCCTCACTCAATTCTGGTATTGATTCATACCAAGAAAGGCGAGGATGGTAATGTATTAAAAAATTATAGTAATACAGGCAATGTATATACATAAGATGCCATTCTCGACATGCTAAAGCGTGTATGTAGGCTAATTCTTCTGGCCGCGCATGTACAACAGGCAATCTCACAGACGCTGTTATTCTGAGCCTCTACTATATAGCTATAGGCGCTTGTTTTTGCTACCTAGGGGGCTTGTTTTACAACTTTAATACCTGATTTGGCTAAAACAGTAGCTCGCAAGGACATTCTCTGCGGTGGGTAATTACTCCCCGTCCAAGAACACCCAGGCTCCAACGTACCACTAATAATTTATTTACAGTTTACATATAAAAAGTGAGCAAAATATAGTATATATAAAAGCATAGGTTATATACTATATATAGTGTGGCCCTTTTGTGAAGGCTGTGTGATGTGGCTGTTCACTCGCGGAGTTGAAGTGCTGAGGCTGAAAGTGGATGAGGCCAAACTGGAATTTCTGCTGGTTGGTGTTGCACTGATGGTTGCAGTGGTGCTCGTTGGTGCTGATGCTGTTGGCGGCAGAGTGGTGGACGTACTGATAGCTGTGTTGCTGGTGCTTGCTGCTGTTCCTACTGTCATGCAGATGATTTCCGTAACGTTAGGAGTGCTGATGCGTGTAACTGCTGTGCTGCTCATGATGCTGTCAGGGTTTGGTGTGGTGACTCATGCTGGGTTCCACTTCTTTACTGCAAGTAACAGCTTACTTGAGGTTATTGGTAAAATGTACGATGCGTGTACTATGCAGCGCTTCTTGTCAGCATACAGTTATAACAGCATGGTAGATTTTCTCACTGCGGGATCTCGCTGTTCTGATGGACTGGTAATTACGGCGGATGGAATGTTTGTGGCGTGTGGAATGTCTGTGGGTAGTGGAACATCTGCGGCAGGTGGAATGTTTGCTATCGCCTTCTGATCCTTTATGATCACTAAGCCACTAGGAGAAGACGGTGAAGTAATACTGTCCAGCATCTCTACCGGCTGCGTCACTGCCGGCGCAGATGACTGTAATGTTCTAAACACTTTACATGATGTCCGTTCTACATAGGCCATGGTAGTGGTTTGCCGCTGTTTGCAGGGTTAACAATAGTTTGCACAGGAGGATGTGTCACGATCCGTGGAGCCAATGCTTCCCACTCCTCATGTTCTTCACCAGGATTTAATGTTCCAACTGTTACACAGTGTCCGGATTTTGTGGTATGAGTTGTACCAAAACGTGGTGTGATTAAAAGATAGCTACACTGACGACAATATGCTCATTGCCGCAAATGATCTCGGTCATAGTGATGCGCCAGGTCCGAATTCCTGGAGAAACTCTTAGTACAAGCGGGTCCACCATCTGGTTCCCAAGTACAGATCTACTTGTTAGACGTCACTTGAAGTAGTGGTTCCTCATCGGAACTTGCCAACAATGCCAAGTCTCTGGCCAGTGACATCAGGCCATTATGTCGTGTCGCCACATCACGTTACTGAACGTAATAACTCATAATGATAAAATAGCTGTTGTTTCTAATATATAAAGCAGAATTAAGTTTTCAACACGAAAGAGGCCTATTGCCGTTGATCTTCCCTTGCATTGAGTTTCGTTGGGAAGATGAAGTTCTGTGCGCGATTCCTGCCTTTTATACTTTCTGGTGACGTCAGAGGGCAGATGAAAACCACACCCGATGGTTTTGTGTGGGTGATGAGGCCACCTTGACTGTCTAAATTGTTATTTATTCTCAGTTCATCACACCCCTTATTTGATGTACAAAAAAAAGAAAATAAGTATAGATAACGTGTCAGGAATGCTAACTTCATTCCTATTATTATGGGATCAACGGATTCCACTCAATGTAAAAACAGCTAACTAATTGCGGAAGGTCCCTTTTTAATTAAAGTGAAACAGTTTCCACATTGGCTGCTTATGGTCATGTTTAATTCTGTCTTAAGCTTGGCTGCCCGAGGGTGTGTGCAAGAGCGAGATTATGTCACCAGCACGATGACTCTGGCATATCACCTCTCTCCTCCTCATGTCACGCATGTGGTAGTTTGCGCGAGAGTGGTTATCCTTTTGTTTATAGTCTTACTAAGCAATTTACCAGAAAACAGTGAGCTGCTGTCACGTGCTACCTGTTCCTATAGCACGTAGTTGATTGGAAATATAAGATTCCTCTATCGTATATACAGTACACTGTCCATCTGACTGATAGGAAAAATGACAAGGTATGTTGGTATTATTTTGAGAATACCCATATTAAACAATGGTTCTCGTTACGGCGCTGATGACAATTCGTGCGCAACACTGATGTATGTAATTTAATCCCTTGGCTAACTTGACACAAATTGCGATATGGGATCTTATGTGTAGGAGAATATTTGAAATTCTTCTTTGATTTTGACTGTTTAGACTTTGATGCTGCTTTACCGGCCCGTGCGCTAAAGATTTGTAAGCATGGTAGACCCTTTCTAGTTCTTAGTCAAAATTATAACAGTCAGCTGTATGTATGCATTGGTATGCACAGTTTTAAGAAAACCCATGTCTTATAAGCTACAAGTTACTGACCACTTTTGTTAAGCATGATTGCGTTTACCGGGTGGGCAGGCTGCCAAGCATCCCTCTCCCGTAGGATGGACTAGTCTCTCCGCACCTAGACATGAACTCAATTACTAAAATACAGCTTATAAAAACGTGCCACAGTTTACAATTGTACAATGCCGTTGTTTGGAGATGTGTAAAGCGATCATCCTGAGTATCTGTATCTCTTGAATTGTTGATGGGTGTATTTAGTATGCTTGGCTGTTTGTTTATTGATGAAACTTGCACTGTAATGGGGTTGTAAATATTATTGTGGCGGGGATGTGACACTGCAGTGTGATGACTTCGACAGACATTGAATGTTTTCACTCTGTAATGGGCGAGCCTATAAAGATGTGGCAGAGTTACTTAGAGCATGGATGATGTCATAGCTTACTGTCGTTCTTGGGCCAGTCCATTATCGAGACTCAGTGGTCGGTAGTAAATTCCTACTGGCTTACCGATGACAGTCTGCGGCCTATCCTGTTCTCTCTATAAAGTTATCTTGGATTACGTGTGCGTGTTTGCCATACATTATTATTATATGTATTGCTGATGTCGCTTCCATGGGGAGGGATGTTCCATGCAGCGTGGATTGGTGATATTATTGAACCTGTATTCTCCGCCATAAATATAGTTTGCCGCATGCTTGCGGCGAAGATGCGCGAATGGCTGTGAATGTTGTTCTGGTGTAGGGGAAGTTTAAGTCATATGCTGTGTTGGTTAGGTTATGCCTTGTGTCATAGTTAGTTTTCCAAGCTAACCTATGCTGAGTCTGGTGATGGTAGTATGTAAGTGCATGGCAAATTGTTGTTCACCGCATTTTTACGGCGTGGATGGATGCTGACTCTGTATGCCTATTCTTTCTGATGTAGCGAATAGGTGTAGGTTGATGATTGGTTGCTGGATGTCATAGAAGGGTGTTGATTATGCCGTAGATGTGGTGAGAGTGTATTCTGTTCCTATTATATTATATACAACAGGTGTCTTGATGATTTTCGCGCATGTATACAATTATCTATCTAAGCCATGAAGCAAGTGGTGTTGGTGAATCTGACATTCTGTGCTATGTGTTTGTCTTGATCGCTCACAGGGGTGGGGGCTTGGTGAAGCATAGGGAGAGGGTGCTTATTGGATGGGGAGTACTATCTCCCATTACACAACGGTTGGTGCTTGGTCATATCTCTTGCGACTGGGGAATAGACGAGACGAGAATCTACTGATCAGGATGCCCCCACGATTAACGTCAGCCACCGCAGCGGCTGTTGCACCGGGATCACCCTTCTTGAAACAGCAGATTCTCTCATATTTGAAGTATGACAGTCTTCAGACGACGAGTGGAGTGTGATGAGGATGGGTCGTGTGATGTCCGAATTCGGCGTGGAGATGAGGGATGCAGTTTGGAATGGGGATGGTTTGGCATGTGGATGGGTTGCCACTTGGAGGGGGATTGGTACTGCGATTTCGGGGATTAGACAGAAATGGGAGGTACGCCAAGTATTTTGGTTTTCCTCTTTGCTAGAACAGGCCACGGTCTCATCAAACCTAGTCACTTCCATGCTACTTGTTATATGTCCCACCCTACGAGAGGCACGACGGATTGGGACAGCTTCAGCCTCCATGTGTGGTAACTATAATTGTGGTAATAGCATGAAGTGGGTGGGTATGGTAAGAGGATGGGGGAACAACATTTCCATCCTTCCCCTTGGACAACACAAACGAAGAGGTCTTCAAATATGGCTTACCAGACCTAGTAGACATGAACTGAGGAGAGAGAGGGCGAGCACGTGGCTTGTCATCATCCTCATCATTAGTCATATGTTCGCCCAACTCCTGGCTTGGTAAGTGAGGGGTCGAACTGACACTGCGGGGCACTGGGTTAGCGTCGGGAATACTTGGCTCCAGAGAGTCAACGGTCTGGGTACCGGTGTTGTGCACGCGGCCCAGCCTGAGCCAGTGTACAGTGGAGAGAGTTTCTCTTATGAGCTCATGCGCCTGTTCTATCCACTGGCACATGCGCTCTACATATAGAGAGGGTGAGTTCTTTTCCCCAGGAATTCTAGGCATGGCTTGATCCAAGGGTAATGCTAACTCACGGCCTAACATTAACCGAGCAGGGGTATAACCCCTGCTGGGGTATAACCCCTGCTGGTATGTATCAAGGTTCAATATGCCATGAATACATAAGAGAGTCGTAAATGCCAATCACGACAATCAAGGTGTGTTTCCTTAGTCAGCATGACAGCTAGGGTTCAATTCAATTGAACCTCTCTACCATCATATCGCTGCACGGATGGTATTGTGTCATGCATGTCTTGACTCTATGGAATAATTTGCAGAGTTTGGAGATCAAGCGACTCTCAAAATTGCTACCTTGTTCAGAGTGTAGCTCATAGAGCATACCAAAATGCCAAAACACATTGCTTGCGAGGACCTCCGCCACTGTGGATTCCACTTGGTCAGGCAAAGCAAATGATTCTACCCACTTCATGAAATAATCTTGAAGTATGAGGATGTATTTATTTCCTTCATCCAACGTATTCAAGGGCCCGAGCACATCGATAGCCACTCTCTCCCACGGCACACCAATGATTTTTATCTGTAATGCTGCTGTGTGGTGTTGGCCAATATTGCGACGCTGGCAGGATATGCATTTGGCCACCAATGCCTTCACACAATCACGTGTATTTATCCACTGGAATCTGTGTTTGATTCTTTCAGTCATCCTTTCCATGGCTAATTGTCCACCGTTGTCATGCAGTTGTTCTAATATCATGAATCGGAAACGCTCAGGAATTATAATACGTTTGTTGATATAAAGAATGACATTGTGCACATGGCACTCATTATATTTTTGGCAATATTATTTTGCTGTGGTAGACAAAGGACTGACAGTTTCCTTGGTTTAAACGTGATTTATTTGTTCAGATGGAAGCACGATAAGACTTAGAGTCTTATGCCCGTGTATCCCATACACATACAGATTATACAAAAACATTTTTACAACAAAATGGCGGCAAATCATAATAGTTTAATTAATTGTAGTCTATTAGTGTGCATAAGTGTGTGGATGTTGACTGTGAGGTGGGGGAGAGTAGGAAGAAAGCCAGAGAAAGAGAGAGAGGGGGAAAGGAGGGGAGAGAGGGTGAGAGTTAGAGAGAGTGAGGGATAAGATCAAATGAAAAAATAGCAGAGGTGAGCTCTAGGTGCTGCCTTCGCCCCGACCTGTACGTGTTGGGCTGCTCTCCTTTTACCCCTTAAACTAAAAGTTCGCGAACAGGAAGCTACTGAAAGCGGTTGGTGTTAATTACGTATTGACATACCGTATTACAGATCAGTTTGTTCATTTCCAAGTTGGCAGTGTAAGTCCTGTATAGAAGCTGGTTGACCGTAAGATTAGCGAGAGAAATTTGAAGGCCAGTTTCCTTGGAGGGCCACACACCCCCCCCCCTGGATCCACACGTACATATATTGTGTTTGTGCGTCTGTTGCCTGTTCTTGAGCGAGGTTTTCCACGTTCCATTCTGTGCACCGCAGTTATGGGAATGTGGGAATTGACTGTAGGCCATGTGTCATGGTGGTGGCCACTTCTTTTTCATACTTGAGTCCGATTCTACTCAATACATCGTCATTTCCATGCAGTTTGCCGGGTCTATGAACAACTGTGAAGCTATATGGCTGCAAGGATTCCTGCCACCTCGTTACCTGGCCTTCAGAGTTCTTTAGGTTCCTGAGCCAGTGTAGTAAAGCATGATCTGTACGCAAAGTGGAAGGGTGCCCGTACAGGAAGTGCTTGTAATACTTGATGAAATGAACTGCAGCCAATAATTCTTTCTTAGTGGTTGCTTAACATTTCTCTATTTTATTCAGAGCATGTGAATCATATCATAGTACCTGCTCTGTTCCATCTTTTGCGACCTGTGATAGAACAGCGCATATTGCAAAAGCAGATGCATCAGTGTCTAAAATGAAATCGAGGTTATGGTCTGGGTGAGCAAGAATGGGGCAGACGTCAATTGTTCCTGCAGTGCCTAGAAGAAGTCCACACATCCACTCGTCCACTAAAATGGTCTATTCTTTTCAGTGATCTGTAATAACGGTGATGCTATCTCACTAAAATGGCGAATGTGGCAACTGTAGTACTGGTAGAGACCTAGGAAACGGCGGGTGTTTGTTACGGAAGTGGGAGTCTGCCATTCTGCTACTGCCTTCGTTTTGGAAGGTTGGATGGCCACTCCATCTGTGGAAATTATGTGACCCAGGACGTCGACACTCTCTAAAAAGGCAACACTTCTTAGGTCTGAGCTTGAACTTTGCGGTATGGAACCGCATCAGGACCGTGTCCAAATTGGACAGGGTCTGCTCAAATGAAGAGCCAAAGACAATTACGTCGGCGATGTTACATTCTGCTACAGCATCTTTTCAGGTTGTGTAGCCACTACATCGGCAGATATAGCATGGCCTAGAAATTCAAATCTTTGCCTAAAGAAATAACACTTCTTGGGTTTAAAATTGAGAGTAACGATTTGAAAATGCATCAGTACCTTAGGCAAGTTTGATACGGTTTGCTCAAATGAAGAGCCAAAGACGGTTACATCATCTATGTAACATAAGCAGATTTCCCATTGCAAAGTGGTTAAGACCTATTCAATGAGGTGCTCAAAAGTGCCAAGTACATTGAACAGGGCACACTTCATTTTTTGGAACCGGAACAGGCTGTCTCTGCAAACAAATGTGGTTTTTTGCGATCTGCTTCCTCCATGGCTACTTGCTAGTGGACGGTCGCAAGGTCAAGAGTACAGAACGATTTGGCTCCGGCCAACGAATCTAAAGCTTGATATATCCATGGTAGCGGATAAGTATCTTTAACACTTGGATCATTCAGCTGATGGTAATCAATGCAAAAATGCAAAGATCCGTCCTTGCCTGCGAGGACTATGGGGATGGCCTATGGAGATGCAGAGGGTTCTATTATGCCCGTTCTTAACATGTCGTTAACTTGCTGGTGTGCTTCTGCTTCTTTATGTGTAGGTAGGCGGCATACTGGTTGCCGTACTGCTCGATTGTTTCCTGTGTCAATGGAGTGCTGTACCAAGTGAGTTTCTCCCAGGTCCATGTCACCTGCTGAGAAACTGTCCAGGTGCTTATATAAAAGACACTGCATGTCACGTTTGTGGGATGCCGTTAATCCAACTGTGCCACGCAAATATAAATCATGGGGATGTTCGGGTAAATTGACATCAGAAGGTGCTGTTTGTGTATGTGTTGTAGGGTGTGTTTCCATGGATATCACCTCTACCAAATGGCTGCAGCGCACACATGGGACAATCGTGATAGGATCAGCTGTCGCATTAAATACTCTAAAAGGTATTTGGTTCTTATTGGTGGTGTCCACTAACATTCGTGGGCTAACAGATTGCGAGGCTATCATGTATTCAGGATCAGGTTCCAACATTGCAGTGTGTGTGTGTGTGTGTGTGTGTGTGTGTGTGTGTGTGTGTGTGTGTGTGTGTGTGTGTGTGTGTGTGTGTGTGTGTGTGTGTGTGTGTGTGTGTGTGTGTGTGTGTGTGTGTGTGTGTGTTTGTGTGTGTGTGTGTGTGTGTGTGTGTGTGTGTGTGTGTGTGTGTGTGTGTGTGTGTCTGTGTGTGTATGTCTGTGTGGTGTGTGTGTGTGTGTGCGTGCGTGCGTGCGTGCGTGCGTGCGTGCGTGCGTGCGTGCGTGCGTGCGGGTGTGTGTGTGTATGTGTGTGTGTGTGTGTGTGTGTGTGTGTGTGTGTGTGTGTGTGTGTGTGTGTGTGTGTGTGTGTGTGTGTGTGTGTGTGTGTGTGTGTGTGTGTGTGTGTGTGTGTGTGTGTGTGTGTGTGTGTGTGTGTGTGTGTGTGTGTGTGTGTGTGTGTGTTGTTTCCTAACTGTGGTGTGGTGGCCCAGAGAATTTCGTCCTGTCCCAGCTCAACTGTGGCTGTAGAGGTCAATATCAATGCAGCAGTTATCGTACAATGATGACTCCAGTCCTAAGGGTATGCGGCGGCCATGTATTTTACCTCTGGTGCCGTTTCCAGGGGTATAAAAAAACTTAGATGCGGCATGAACGTGGTTGTCCTGAGGGAAGACAGACTGCTATAAGATGCATTGGTGTAGATTGCAGAGCGCTAGCTCTGCGCAGTTGGCAGAAGAAGGTTTGTTCCCTCTCGGACCGGACCCATGTTCCAACTCAAGAATAGCTTACGAAAAAGCTCCTTTTATACTAACTGGTGATGTCACACCAGTGAGACTCAACCAATCAGCATGCAGGTTGCAGGGAAGGTATACGCAAATACGACGTTATAACTGACCTTCACCCTACCAGCAAATGCGCTATGGCGATGTCTCTGAAGTTAGAAGTTTAAAAGGCGTATTGGAATATTCCTGATATCTCCGGCAGCTCTGAACCGATTTCAGTTCTGTAATAAAGTATTGAATTCCTCACTCAATTTTGGTATTGATTCGTACGAAGAAACGTGAGGATGGCCATGTATTAAAGAATCATAGTAATACAGGCAAAGGATAAACATAAGATGCCATTCTCCACATGCTAAAGTATGTATGTAGGCTATCCCTTGTGGCAACGCATGCGCAACGGGCAATCTCACGGACTCTGTTATTCTGAGCCTCTACTATATAGCTATATGCGCTTGTCTATGCTACCTAGGCGGGCGAGCTTGGAGCATTCCAGATCGGGCCATTCCGTACCCAGATAAACTGGGTCAGTTTGTACCCGACAGGGCGATCTGAGCTACACCAAGCACCAGAATAATATCCACTATATAAGCATATTTCTTACTACTACTACTACTACTACTACTACTACTACTACTACTACTACTACTACTACTACCACCACCACCACCACCACTACTACTACTACTACTACTACTACTACTACAGTATGATTCAATTGTAGCAATTTTACAAATTTTACAAATTGGTATCATGTACGGGTGAGATTTATGTCCAGTGGGATATTGTCCAGGTGGAAATTTGTCCAGTGAGATTTTGTCCGGGTGAGATTATGGCCGGTGGGATTTTGTCTGGTGAGATTATGTCCGGGTGGGATTTTGTCCAGTGGGATTATGTCTGGTGGGGTTTTGTCCAGCGGGACTATGTTTGGTGGGATTTTTTCCGGTGGAATTTTGTCCAGGATTCATCTAGCTCTCCCCTCCGCAGGGTTTCTAATATGTTCCCAATCACAGGCACGACAGTTATGGCTCTATAGTTGTTTGGAATATTTGCATCATTCCTCTCAAGGAAACTGGTTCCGCGAGACGGGATCTACTCAAGAAAAGACAAGACAAGAAGAAGACAGAAGTTACTAGTTTTCGACTGAGGGTTTTTCCCAAATATAAACTGAGTCATACATCGGTTAACGTAACATATCGTATGAAGATTAGCTGTATTTAATGCTTGAATTGTATCTGATTGAACGTATGCCATAATTATGTCATACAACTGCTATCATCACAGACTACGAAATCACATATAGCGATTATCATTATACTATTATAGGGTCGGTGATCCAAACTCCGTGTTATATCATTCATCATTGTGTTCCCTGTATTTGCGCACCCCCTCTTTTTGCGCATACGCGTTCAAACTCCTGTGAGAGTCCCTCACGATCGGCACGCACGCATATTGATTCACATGTCAATCTATGGTTATTCATTTTGCTCATACAAGACCTCCGCTTGAAATTGTGAACTACTTGTCAATATAGGTTTAAAGCAGTGGTATTGAATTGATTTCTGACACTGAAATATTAATTCAAAATTGTCATATATATCGCAAAAATTGTTCTTAGAAACATAAAATATGAAGGCATGTACCTATATTTGTGATTAAATAATATCAGATGACATTTTCTTACCCTTTAAGAATAGCACAGACGTTTTTACGCAGTCAAGCCACAATGTCACCATTTGTCAAACCGATCTTTCAAATATGATACATATGTTACCATTGGTTAATCTTCAGCAACAATGCATTTATGTAAAACATATGTTAAAGATGTGGTAGCATATGCTGCTGCACAACACATACTTTTTGCCCGTGCGCAAAAAGTGGGTACACCATTAGATTCGGTAGCTTCCCCTTTTGTGTTGTATTTTACGCAGACCGACAATTAAAAAGTCAAGTTTCATACTAGTTTCTTGTATTTATTCAACAATTACAATTTGTGCTCAGACTATTTGATAGGAGGCGATAATCCAAACATGCGCAATATGTGGGTACCATAGGATACCAAATTCCGTGGCAAGACTTCGTTTTCAAGCTATAGTGACATATCACACATAATAATAATAATAATGATTTGTTTATATTTTGAAGCTTCTTATCTGACAAATCTAATTATACCAAAACCAGCTGAACTGCACAATTTTTTGGTTTTAATTACACAGGATTGCATATCCAGGTGTGAATCCGTAGTAAAAAATGGCCACTGTTAAAAAATGCTCGGAAATGCTGACTGAGTTTTCAAAGGAAATTTCCACTTTTATAGGCGGCGTTCATTTCTACTGTTTATACTAATAGAACTAGGTCAGATTATCTAGTTAACAGATGGAGCTTTTTGGAGTGCTGGCTGCTTCGATGGCTCCTCAGCATTGTTTCAATCACAACCACCCTACTCCCAACAATTTTATTAAAATGTGACCTAATTCCATGGTATTGCGGATTACCTATTATAAAATTACGTAACCGGTTTATTTGTTCTCATAATCTTGATTTTGTAGAAGTGAATGTTAGAATCTCAATTATCTATGCATTTTGGCGAATTCCGTGAATTATTTCCATTATTTGAAGCATATTTTTGTTAAAGGGGTAGTCTGAGCATTGCCAAAACTGGTCCCATTTTGACATAAAGCACAACTTAGACTAGGAAAATCTATTAATCAGAGCCTAACTAAATCAAACTGCAAAATGATAATGCCTAAATCAGCCACACAAACACAGTAAACCAGTCATGTAACAAATAGCTACGCAGGGGGGGTGGGTGGGGTGGGGTGGGGAGTGCAATCTGTTCTAAGTGTAGGCGGCACACAGCAGCTAACGTTTAGACCAGGGGTCCAGTATTGTAGGCGGCACCACAGCTAACGGTCTGGATTATGCTCTTCTCCACCAAAAGCACAGCTTACACTTCAATCATGACCTCCCCCCCCCCCCCACCCCCCATTAATAACCAATAAGAACGTAGAAATATTGCCCGTAACCAAATAGCTAGAGACATAAACTAAGTCATTTAAGTGTTAAGTAACTAACCTAATAACAGACACAACTTATTTATTTCAAGACTATAAAGTAAAACAATTGTACACATGTCGATAGATTGTATTCTTTTCTGTATAGTGTAAAAAATCCCTTTAGCCTCGCTGGAAGCCAGAGGTAAGTATGTCAAGACACAACTGATACTACCGGGACAATAAGAAGCCTTGTCTTATGTCCTGAGATTTTTTATATTGATATTGATTGAACTGCTTCAAAAATCGTCTTGACAAGCTCTGGTCATGCCATTTCGACATTTCATCATCATCATCATCATTTTACGAGGTATAAGCCATTGGCTTATTATTGTCTGTTTTTTGTTGTAGTATGGCTTGTTCAGTCTAATTCAAAAGTTCTTTCCTTGTAGTCGATTTCTAGTTTGTTCTTGAATGATTTGACTGTCATTGCTTAATTAAGTCTCGAAACCATTAGATATTAGATTGACCCTTACCACTCTGATGTCAATATTCTATCTTTTGCTGTGTCAATAACAAAGAAACTGGTGTACACTTTCCAACAATTCGGTTGATGATGTTCATGCAGTAAATTTGCCGAAAAATGAACAGAGTTCATCTCCTAATCTAACTTGAAGTTTAAAATTCTGACATCAGAGTGGCAAGGGTTGACATTGATTGGTGGAAATACTGTGGTGCAGATAGGTGTCCCCCGCGTTAGCTGCAGTGTGCCGCCTACCCTCATAGTTACACCCTGCTGCACCTAGCATGCTTGTTTGCATGGCTGTCTTTTCTGTGTTCATTGCTATCCGAGTCTCCTTCTAGGTTAGTGTCTTCATGCAACCACAAAAGTGTGGACGTGGAAGGTGAGTGAGATGAATCTACTGGTTATTGGAATTTCTACCGAGGTTGTTACATAGGCTACTCCTAGATCAGTCCACTGTATTTGCGGAATTGAAGTATGACTTTGTGATGGGCTAGTATACGTATGGCCTGTTCAGTCAAATTCAAATGTTCTTTCTTTGAAGTAGATATCTAGTTTGTTCTTGAATGATTCGCCTGTTGTTGCTTCGGCTATCGTAGCTGGTAGTGAATTCCACTGTGGTACCACTCTATTGGTGAAAAAGTGTGCGAATTTCTTCGTTGCTGCGTTTTATGTTGAGCTTGAACCTATGACCTCTGGTCTGTGTAATACTGGATGAACCTATGACCTCTGGTCTGTGTAATACTGGATGGTTTGAAAAAGTAGGCCTTATCAACATTATATAGATCTCTGATGAGTTTGAATGTTTCAATTAAATCTCGAAACCATCTATATTTCAGTGACATTAGATTTAGGGCTTCAAGTCTCCGTGTAGCTATACTCTCTGATTTGTGGGACAAGTTTTGTTGCTCGTCGGTGAACTCTTTCTAATAGCTGTGATTGCCTTTTCAATCTTGGTGACCATGCCGAGTTGCAGTATTCTAGGATAGATCTCACTAGAGACTTGTACAAGAGCGTGAATGTTGATGGGTCTATGTTGATAAAGGTTCTTTTGATTAGTCCTATTGTGCTGTTTGCCTTGCATACAATATTACCTATATGTATATCAAAAGAGAGGTTTCTATCAATATGCACTCCCAGGTCTTTTTCGACCTCTGATGTTGATACAGGGTGCATATCGGGTGTATCTGTCATATAGTTTGTGGGTTATTCCTGCCAAAATGTAGAACATGTGTTTTGTCTGTGTTGAAGGAAAGCTGTCATGTCTGTGTCAGGCTTGGGTACAAGTGCAGGGTATTGCATTTAAATGCAAATGTTTGCAAATGATGCAAGTGCAAATGCAGCCTAGCTCAGTTGCATTTAAATGCAAATGCAAATGTTTGCAACTTATTCAAATGCAAATGCATTTACAAATGCATTTGAATATGTGGACACACCTCTGGTACTGAAATTCTGGAACACCGTAGTATGCATCTGTCAACTATGTGTCTGCTGGGAGTGACTATCTTTGAGAAAACATTTTGTAACATAATCATGTGGTGGGTTCTAACTAGGGCTGGGCACGTGTACACGTTCAAGTGATGTTTCAGGTTACAAAAAATCGTAAACGTGGACACGGGGGAAAAATATATACAATATACATATTTATGTGAGATATGTAAGATAGCCCTCAAAGAAAATTATATATTTTTTGACAAATTAATTCTCCGAATTTACCGCCACTCTCTCTCTCTCTGTCTGTCAATGCTGTCCGATTTCCGAGTTAACTATTTAACACACAAGCCTGTCAAAACACGGCTCCTACTGTGGTCGTGAGAAATGTCAATTTGCAGACAAAGAGGAGACAGGTTTTGTTTTTACGTGTTACCACTGCCAGTCATTGCGATGGTAAATTTTCAAAAACAATCATATCGGTCTGCTCATGGGGAATTTTATGGGAAAACTTAAACTTTCTTGGACAAAATTAATTTGAGAGTCAACGGGGTTAACTAATTATCCGCATGTAGCATCTTAAAATAATCCATTTCTTTTAGATTTACAGATTAAAGTATGATAAACAACATTACATGTACTATAGAATATCAATAATAGAATAGCATATTATTATTATTAACACAGGAATGGTCAAACTGACCAAACACGGTTTCTGTATTGATCTTAAAGAATGAATATTTTCAGAACAAGAAAATAGTATTTTTGAAATTTTATCACTGGAATGACTGTCTCGCTTATCGAACTAGTCATTGCAACGTAAAATTTTCAAAAATTGTTTTTTTGTCTGCAAATGGAACTTTTCTATGAAAGAAATAATACTTATTTCACCTTTAAAGGGTAACCATTAGAGAATTTAATTTTCAGATTTTTTGGACTATTTTGACAGTAATTTCACTGATCGTAATTTGATTGATAGCTGCTGCTGTGCCTATGGCAGCAACAGGTTCCAGACAAATTACATTCAAAATACAGCTGTAGGCAAAGGTTTCCAGTCAAATTTGTTTTAAAATATTTGCAGCTTGTTCAATACCTGAATTAAGATTCTGCTTACATACTTTGTTTATGTTGTCTTGGATCTTACTGGTAGCTGGTTTGCCATATATTTTTGTTTCCTCTGCAAATATTTTGCAGTGGCAGGTTAGTAGCTCAGGTAGATCGTTTATGTATATCAGGAAGAGAATAGGTCCCAGGACACTTCCTTGTGGCACACCGCTTGTCCCTTCTATCCAGTCTGATGGTGCATCGTTGGTCCTTACTCTCTGTCTTCTATTACATAGGTAGTTTCCTATCCATTTTGTTAGATTGTCCCCTATACCATAGCTTCTGAGTTTTGTTTGGAGTCGTTGATGGGGTACAGTATTGAATGCATTTGAGAACTCTAGGTATACTGCATCGACAGGGTCGTTTGAATCAAGTTTGGTTAACATATGTCTTCGAGGCTGGTACTCTAGTAGTTGAGTTTTACATGATCTATTATGTCTGAATCCATGCTGGCATTTGGTAAATAGATTGGCTGTTTCCAGAAAGTCTACTATGCTGTCCCTTATGAATGACTCCAGGACCTGACACAAGGTAGAGGTAAGACTGATTGGTCTGTGGTTACTTGGGTCGTTTTTGGATCCTTTTTTGTGTATGCAGCATATATTTGCCATTTTCCATATCTCGGGTAATACACCTTCTTCTAGAGACTTGTTAAAAATTATGCATAATGGTTCACTAATTTCTTTAGTAGCTTCCTTTAATATTCTCACTGGGATTTCATCAGGGTCATTGCTTTTATTGGGGTTGAGTGCTTTCAGTGTTTTTGATGGCGGTAGGTGTTATTATTATATCCTTTAATACAATACCACTGCTTCTGGGGCTCATGGTTGGTGTAGAATGAAGATCTTCTGAAGTGAACATACTTGAGAAAAAGTTGTTAAGAATATTAGATTTTTAGCTCACCGGGCCTGAAAGGCCAAGTGAGCTTATGTCGTGGCTACCATCCGTCAACTTTTCCTTTAAAACAACTTCTCAAGAACCGCTGGGACAATTTCAATTATATATGGCAGGAAGCATCCTTAGGGCATAGGGATCCAAGTTTGTTCAAGCGAAGCCGATCAACCAATTTGGTCGGTGGCCATCTTGGAATTTGGCCAATTTTTAGAAACGTCTTTAAAAATCTCCGAAACTGCTTGAGGGATTGAAGGGAAATCTCATGAAATGTGATCCAGGGCAAGAGCTCAACCAAGTTTGTTCAGGGGAACTTGATTGGTCAAATGGTTCGGCGGCCATCTTGGTTGACCTAGTTTTAGCGAAAATGACTCCAGAACTGCTGAAGGGATCAGGCCAAAATTTGGCAGATATGATTAGGGACTAAGGGCCAGTAAAGTTTGTTCAAGAGAAGTTGATCCATCAAAAAACATGGCCACCGTGGCCCAATCAAAATATAGCATGTTTAGCGGCCATATTGGATTTTTATACCCTGCCAAAAAATTTGGCGGGGTATTATGTAATGCCTCCGGGCGGGCGTGCAAGCGGCAGAGTGGTTTCTGGATGATAACTCCGTTACCGTTTGTCAGATCGCATTGAAACTTCATAGGGTGGTTGGAATTGGTCTTGGGAAGAAACTTATCGAAATCGACGATGATCCGAAATCCAAGATGGCTGCCAGCCACCGGTGGCCATCTTGAAAATTGGGTTCCGAACGATAACTCCATAAGCGTTTGGTGGATCGCATTGAAACTTCATATGGTGGTTGGACTAGGTCTTGGGAAGAAACCTATTGAAATCGACGATGATCTGAAATCCAAGATGGCTCCCAGCCACCGGCGTCGATCTTGAAAATTGGTTTCCGATTGATAAATCTGTTACCGTTTGTCGGATCGCATTGAAACTTCATAGGGTGGTTGGACTAGGTCTGAGGAAGAAACCTATCGAAATCGACGATGATCCGAAATCCAAGATGGCTCCCAGCCACCGGCGTCCATCGTGAAAATTGGTTTCCGGATGATAACTCCGTTACCGTTTATCGGATTGCTTTGAAACTTCATGGAGTGGTTAGACTAGGTCTGGAGAAGAAACCTATCGAGATTGACAATGATCCGAAATCCAAGATAGCCGCCAGCCACTGGCTGCTTGACAGATTTCAACCAAATTTAACTAGATCTATTCTATTGTGGTAGGCTCTTCAGAGTTTTGCTTGGTAAATTTTTTGGGTGAAAATCTGAGATTTTATGAAAAATCTACAGGAAATGGTCAAAATACTACTCCTCCTTAGGTGCTTGACATATTTCAACCAACTTTGACTAGATGCATTCTATGGTGGTAGGCTCTAGAACCTCTTCAGAATTTTGCTTGATCAATTTTTGGGGTGAAAATCTTAGATTTTATGAGAAATCTACCGGAAATGGTCAAAATGCTACTCCTCCTTAGCTGCATGACATATTTCAACCAAATTTGACTAGATGCATTCTATCGTGGTAGACTCTAGAGCTTCTATTCAGAATTTTGATTGATCAATTTTTTGGGTGAAAATCTTAGATTTTATGAGAAATCTACCGGAAATGGTCAAAATGCTCTCCTTAGCTGCTGGACATATTTCAACCAAATTTGACTGCATGCATTGTATGGTGGTAGGCTCTAGAAGTTTTATTCGGAATTTGGTTGATTAATTTTTTGGGTGAAAATCTTTGATTTTATGAAAAATTTACCGGAAATTATCAAAACGCATCTCTTTCTTAACCGCTTCAAGGATTTCAACAAAATTGTGCTGGAATGATTCTATGTGAGTAGGTTCCAGATGCTGTATTCAGAATTTTGATTGGTCAAGCTTTCGGGTGAAAATCATGATTTTTTTAATGAAATATTTACTGGAAATTGTCAAAACATATCTCCTTAACAGCTTGGCGGATTGTAACCAAATTTGACTGATGGATACAGCGCTAGAATCTGGACTTTCTATTTAGAAATTTGAATGGTCGATTTTTCCGGTGGCCATCTGTTTAATGTAAAGATTCATGTATATTTACTGGAAATTGTCAAAACACATCTCCTTAACAGCTTGGCGGATTTTAACCAAATTTAACTTTGATGATCCTACAGTGCTAGAATCTGGTCTTTCTATTTAGAATTTTGAATGGTCGATTTTTCCGGTAGCCATCTGTTTCATGTAAGATTCATGTATATTTAAATGCAAATGTTTCAAATGCTAATGGTCCAGGTGAGCGTCGCAGGCCCTTGGGCCTCTTGTTTATATAGGTATCCAACATCTGTATGGCAAAAATAACGTTGATCGGATTGTAATACCTGAGTTATGGGCACTGAAAAATGTCCTCGACATGTAGTAAAGGCAGCAAAGGGAGATAAACAAATAGAGGCTTGCCTCCATTATATGTTCTATCTTTACATCCATATACATGTATTGTACGTAAATTTCAATACTTTTCAAACATTTTTGACCATTTATGGTAGTGTAAAATTGTGTAACTTTAAAGCATGGATAAAGAGAACTGCTGTTGTGTGCATTAATCCACGAATTTGTAGTAAAAAATTTCAATTTTCTTATAGAAAATATCCCTTTGCAGGCCAAGAGTTGAGTATCTTTTTAAATTTACCACCGGAATGACTGACCCGGTTATCGAGCCAGTCATTCCAGCGGTACATTTTCAAAAATAGTCTTTCTTACTCTGCAAATGTACATTTCTCAAGACCACTACAGAAGCCATTCTTGGCTGATATGGGTGCTAAAAGGTTAATACTGTTAACAGTTTTCTGGTTTTGTTTCAGCTTGTTATAAATCGGTGTGAGATTGAGGATATTTCAAACATTCAACATGGCTAGCAAAGAGGGCAAGGCGAGTGCAGGAGGAGGCGGTGGTGCTGGCACGAGTATTGTGGATGATTTCATGTATGGATCTAATGTCGCACAGTGCCACATTTATGTGAGAATGGGTAAGGAATGGAGAAATCCTGTTTTAGCTATGCCCTGCCCATTTTTAACTAAGATTCACCCACACCCACACTTCGCCCGTGTTAGGATTGATCGATCCCTGAACTCCCTGACCATCAATTTCCAGAAAACTTCAGGTAAGCTGTTGAATATTTTGAAACTAATTTGACTATGGCAGCGGGAAGTTAAATTAGTTTCAAAATATTCAGCAGCATGTTTATTAAATAGTAAAGACATAGGATCTAGTTTTAGCTATGCCCTCATCTCTAGCTAAGCGCCACCCATCACTTCGCCCATGTTGCGATCGATCTCTGAACTCCTTATCAATTTCCAGAAAACTTCAGATACATGTAAACTGTCGAATATTTTGAAACTAATTTGACTAGGTGCTGTTGTTGCCATAGTCAAATTAGTTTCAAAACAGTTAGTCCGTCATCAATTAAGCGTTCATGACAAACTTAGCTACGTCATTCATGACGTAATTGATTATGACATCGCCCTAACGTCATGTAGTTGATTATGATGTTATATGATTGACAGAGAAACTGCCTTCGTGAATTGCATGATGCGTAGACACAGTGTCAAATTGGCGATATAAATAAACCTAATCCATATATTTGTATTTCACTTACACAGATCTAGAAATTTGGCGTTCCCGTGTTGGTTACGAAAAATCAAAAAGTGCAGACCAGAAATTAGGTTACATGAAAATGAGCTCTTGATTTATTTTCAAGTGGAAAAATAGTCAAACTCATGTTCATTTTTCAGCATAAACTATAGCATGGCATATAATAACCTGGAAAATCATTCTTCTGTACATATAAACACTTTAACAGTCATATCAGCCAAAAACAGCTTCTGCAGTGATCTTGAGAAATGACCATGAGAAGACTATTTTTGAAAATTTACCACTTGAATGACTGGCTCGATAACCGAGCCAGTCATTCAAGTGGTAAATTTTCAAAAATAGTCTTCTTTGTCTGCAAATGGACCTTTTTTATGAGAAAATTTAAATTTTCATGAACAAATTCAAGGGTTAACAACCATACCTGTAACCTATTATTAGATTACGCAGATTTTCCAAATTTCATGGCCTGCTATATATTTGTATTTGATTTTTTTCAAAACACTATTGTCAGACTAGGTGTCAATCACAACAAAAAAAATGTAGTATTTGATCACTTTGCCTGTATTTGGTCGAATACACTCAAATATTTGCATAATAAAAACAAAATCGAGTAAACACATTAATGGTCAAGCCGGCCAAAATAGAACTCTGCAACAGTCTTGAGAAATGAAGATTTACAGGCCAAGAGAAGAATAGAAAATTTACAGCTGGAATCATTGAATAGAGAAAGCAAGCCAGTTATTTCAGTGGAAATCTATAAAAAAAAAAAAAAAAATTTAAATACCGTTCTCGTGTTGTCTAAATGGAGATTTCTGAAGCCATTTTTGGCGTCTTGTCGATTAAAGGCGTAATACCTTTCTTTGATTGACATGTTTTACAGGGTTTCTGCGCAAGGTATATGGCATTCTAACTGCCCAGTTATTGGTGACCACCTTGACCGGCGCCATTATGATCATGAATGATTCAGTCAAGCACTTTGTTCAGCACAAGTAAGTGGTTATCTAGTACTTTGACTCCTCTTCCGCCTTCCATGATGTATGTAATATATACTGGTACAGTACTGCGTATAAATACGTTAAAATGTTTCCAAGACAAAAAACAGAAACATGTTAGTTTAAGAGTACAATTTTGAACACAATGTAAGAAATGTTCTGTTGAATATTTTGGACTTAATTTGATTGGAAGCCATTGGCTGCTTAGGCAACAATGACTTCCATTCAAATCAAGTCTAAAATAATCAACAGAACATTTTATTTTCTTTTGGAAACATTTAAAGATATTTCTGAGCCATACATCTTACAGTAAAATTAGTTTTCAAATATTCAACTGTTCTGTATACATGTAGTTGATTGGAAATTGTGCTACACTTGGATTTCCTGGTTGAGAAGGTTTATCAGCATGCTTGTTATATTTCAGCAACTGGACACTCCTGGTGGCATTCATTGGCACATTTGCTACTTTAATCGCTTTAATGGTAAAACGACAGGAAACGCCCACAAATTACATCCTTCTTGCAGTTTTCGTAAGTTTACATGTAGTTTTACGTCGCTTTATTCTTTGATATTTTTAACACACTTCCTTTTGGTTCTTATAAATGAAATATGCATATGAAATATGCATGCAACATATACACGCATGCACGCACGCATGCACGCACACACACTTCTACTAGAATGCACGGAATGATGTACATGGTAGGAAACATTCTGGTGAATGGTTTGGAACTAATTTGACTGAAAGTTGTTGATTTCCAGAACACCAACAACTTCCAGTCAAATTAGTTTTTAAAATATTCACGTGTTTCTCATTATCCCCATGTTTTGAAAGACTGTCAGAGATATTAAAATCGCCTCCATCTTCGTTTTATGCTATTGGAATTCAACAAAATTTGATATGTGAGTTACCCATATGATTGCGCTCTGAAAGACGACATTTAGAGTTGTCTCTGCCCCCAGGTGTGGGTGGGGGTCAAAGTGGTGAAAGCGACAATCTAGTTTTGGTTATTTTAAAATTAAGACATGATTTATTGGATTTGCCAGATTCGCATTCTATTTAAATTGTATGCTCTGTTAGTTGTATTGTATTTTAGTTTAGAAAACTGCAACTTCTTTTCTTTAAGATGATATGTTTATATCGTCACACATAATACACCTCAGAAATACTACCTTGAAATGTTTCCAAAACAGAATCAGACGTACTGTTGAATATTCTGAACATAATTGGATTGGAAGACATTGCTGCCTAAGGCAGCAATGCCTTCCAATCCATATGTGTTCAAAATATTCACCTGAACATTTCTTACTGACTAATATGTTTCTGATTTTGTTTTGGGGACATGTTAATGTATTTATGAGCTGTGCTGTAACAGTTTCTAATTATGATATTTATTGACTTCTCATTACAGACCCTGATGGAAGCGTACACTATCGGTGTTGTAGGTGAGTTTAAAGGGTAGGAGTATTTTGACCATTTAATGGTCAAGCCGGCGAAAACAGCGTCCACAGTGTTGTTGAAAAATGTCTGTCTGCAACCTAAAAGAAGAGTATTTTTTTCAACATTTAGCACTAGAATAATGGGCTCGCTCATCGAGCCAGTCATTGGTGGTAAAATTTCAAAAATAGTCTATCCCTTGACCAATCTTGGCCTTTAAATGGCTAACATTAATTAAAACGTAAAGTGGGAGACTTCTTTGTGTCATTCTCACCCCGACTGATTGATGTCAAAGGGTGCTATACAGTGGAGATGATGTGTCTAGTGGCTTTCTTCTGCTTGGCTCCAAGACGTGGAGATCTGGTAATTGGCGTCTGATGACAGGAAATGAAAAATCCTAAATTGCACATCGCTCTTAGTATGGCATTCTGATGTGAAGTATCCAGATAGAGGGATATCATGGCGTATGTGCTTGGGGAAACTAGTAGGTGCTGTTGAATTCTGATCTGAATGCTCTTCAGTTTTCCCACATATTGTTTTTGCGGTGACTACATGTGTTCATATATATATCACATTTTTAGTTTGACAGTTACCCACAATTTTGGTTATGTATGGCAGCTTTGTGTGGTGGCTTTTGGACGACCTTGGGTCCAAGACATGATGGAAATATTCTAAGCAGCTGTGTCCGGTTCTAGAGCCTATTGAGAGCTGGTTTCTGCTAATGGCAGCGTGGGTTTCTGTGGAACCACTGTAGATACAATCATGATGGTGGGTTCTGGTTTAGCTGTTTGGTTTCCTGTTGCTTGATTGTGGCGGTTTGATGCTGATGAACCTTGTGTTTCATCTAAGATATTAATAGTTGAGGAACCCACTGGTCCCAATGACGATTCTGATACTGAAGGTAGTAAGAGCCAGTCCGAGTTGCGAATGGCTGTCAAGAGGCATTTTCTTAGAGAAAAACTGTAATAAATACGTAGCCGATGATATGGCTTACTATAGGTTTGGCATGTGTGCTACATGTGGTAGTCAAAGTCTGACTAGCCTGAGCCATGATGAAATGGCTCTTTTTATACCTTTCTTAGTGAGCCGTTCGGCTCCAAATGTGCATTTGATTAGTCAAAATGACGTTAATGGTGATTTCAATTCTGATTGGTTGAGAAATGTTTGGCAATGGGCAGCCGCTAAATTAAATGGCTAAACCTGTATTAATGTTGTGGGTTTATGGTCTGCTAGCCTTCATGATTATGTAAAGATTATGTCCAGAACATTTCATACACCGGTGGTATAAAAGGGTTAAAATGAGAAAATGAACCTAGCCAAGACATGAGATGTTAACCCTTTAATCACTTAATGGACCGTGCCATTTTTAGCTATGCCCCGCCCATCTCTAGTTAAGCCCCACCCACACCTCGCTCGTGTTGGAATCGATCGATCTCTGAACTCCCTGACTATCAATTTCCCGAAAACTATACAGGAAAGCTATTGAATATTTTGGAACTAATTTGACTGGGCGGGCGCTGTTGAAACAGCGTCCTGTCAACTTAGTTTCAAAATATTCACCAGCATGTTTATTAAATAGTAGAGACATACAATTCGCACGTGTCAGATTATTAACCCGTAACACTTGGTTTCAAGATTTTTACTTTTCAAATTAAATTAAAAGATGAACTGGTGTTCATATTTCAACAAATTTGGCATAAAATTGTTGATAAATGTACACCAGTTTCTATGATATTGACGCAGTAAAAGATAGAATATTGACATCAGAGTGCTATGGGTTAAGAGTTAAAGACGGGCCAAATATAACTATTTATGACATATTGATTATGATGTCATCCTACACACTGATTATGATGTCATATGACGTCAGAAGATAGATGGCTTATCTGGAAAGGTGAATTGCCAAGATTTCTCAAGTGGATTGAGAGTTTTGCTCAGTTGAATTCTTGTCTTGTAACAGTCTGAGTTTTAGATGATAACCCGATTCAAATTTACTACCTTTAAACAATTTTCTCATGGCCATCTTGGATGACGAGTTTTCGAAGAAATGACTTCTTTTGAACTGCTGAAGGAATCTGACTGAGTTTTTAGAAATATGATTAGAGACTATGAGTAGGGCCATTTAAGATTGTTCAAGGGAAATTGGTTCATGACATTGCCGTCAGTGACCGATCAGAATTGAGCGTCGATTAGTTGATAGACTTTGACGGCGAAAATGGCGGTATGGGTTTTGATGGCTGCTAAATACCAATTTGAGATTTTCAAAATCGGATTAATCAACTTGTTCAACATTTGTTTAAACGCATCTGATTGGTTGGCAGACATCTTGGATTTTCTGCTGCCTCTAGAAGCACATTTAAAGATCTCTGAAACTGCTTTGCTGATGAACATGAAACTTCATCTAGCGCAAGAACTGATCATAGTTTATTCGAAAGAACCTGATTGGTCAATTTGCCTAGCGGCCAACTTAACCCTTTCACCGATGAATTCCTCATATCTCCTTTTCAAAGCAACCATACAGGAGGACTGTTGAATATTTTGAAATTAATTTGACTGGAAGCTGTTCCAGGCAAATTAAATTCAAAATATTTAACAGGATAAGTTTTATATCATAAAGAAACTACTTTTTCAGGGATTTGACGGTGAAAGTGTTAAACTTGTAAGATGTAAGAAATTTAAAAATCAGAAGTAAGTGAGTAAGCTTTCATTCAGATTAGTTCCAAAATATTACGCACCTTATCTCGGGTATGGTTACTTTGAACATGTTGAAAGTGAGTCACAGGTCTATCAGCAATGAGTACATATGTATGTTGATTACAAATTATTTAATTTTCAGTGACATTTTATGATAAGGCAGTTGTGGTTGAGGCTCTAGTACTGACACTCGCTGTAACAGTGGCCCTGACACTGTATACACTACAGAGCAAGCGTGACTTCAGCTCCTGGGGTGCTGGGTGAGTAATAAACCAGCTAAGTTGCCCCCACCCCACACACTTTTTTACGCATTTTGGAATCGATTTGGATTAATTATACTGCAGTCATTGAACCCTTTACTGGTCAAGCCGTCCTCTGCACTGGTCTTGAGGAATGTCCATTTGCAGGCAAAGAGAAGACTATTTTTGAAAATTTACCACTGGAATGTCTGGCTCGATAATCGAGCCAGTCATTACAATTGTGAATTTTTAAAGATGCTCGTCTCTTGACCTGGAGAGGGACATTCAATAAGCAAATATTGAGATTTTCTTGGCCAATGTTGACCATTAAAAGGTTAAGACATGGGATCTGACTGATTGATATCAACCCAGCAAATCAATAGTGTACTAAGGCAGGAATATGTTGCAAAATTTAATTTTGGCCGGATAGTAAATGGCCATGGGCAAGAACCGTAAATTTGGATTAATTGCGCCAACACTGTTAACCAGGCTGAGAAAAGACAATTTTTGAAAACTTAACACTAGAATGACTGGCTACCATTTCAGTGGTAACTTTTCAAAAATGGTTTTCTCCTGGCCTGTAAATGTACATTCAACAAGAAAATGATGGAATTTAGGCACTAAAGGGTTAATGGTAGTTTAAATAGTCTGGGTTTAAGTACTTTGCTAAGTTATTAACTCTTTAATAGTCAAACATTAAAGAATGTCCATTTGCAAGCCAATAAAAGACCATTATTGAAAATTAACACCTAGAATACCTTGCATGATAAGCGAGCCAGTCATTCCAGTGGTAAACTTTTAAAAATAGCATTCTCTTGGCCGACAAATGGACATTGACTAAGTAAGACTAATCTTGCCTATTAAAGGGTTAACTCACTCCTAACTACATTGGTGCAGTCAAATAACTTAACCCTTTCACTGACAAATCCCTGAAAAAGTAAATTCTACGACATAAAACTTTTCTGTTGAATATTTTGAAATTAATTTGACTGGAAGCCTTTAACCCTGAAATTTGTTAAAGCAACGGTAAATTTTCTCTTAGAAAATGTCCAGAACAACACAATTTTTGAAAATTTACCACTGGAATGACTGGCTTGGTTACCAAGCTAGTTATTCCAGTGTTAAATTTTCAGAAATTGTCTTCGCTTGTTCTGCAAATGGACATTTCCAAAGACCACTACAGAAGCCATTTTGGGGCAGTGTGAGCAAGATTATTTTTTCAGAACCGTTTTACTGTGGTTGTTCTATTTCAGCTTGTTCTCTGTTCTTTGGATACTCATCATTGCAGGTTTTATGCAGGTACGCTTCACTTCACCCTCTAACCCTTAAATCTTTACAAGAAAATGTCAAGCCTCTGACAGCAAATGTCCGTTTGCAGACGAAGAGTAGATTATTTTGAAAATTTAACACTGGAATGACAGGCTCGGTTATCAAGCCAGTCATTCCTGATAATTTTCAGAAATAGTATCGTCTTGGTCTGGAAATGGACATTTATCAAGACCATTGCAGAAGTCGTACTCATCTCCTTTTGTTTTTAACCTCTCCACCATAACCCTAGACCATCCAACAGCGGATGTTCTAGACAAGGGCCTTGGTTTCATCCCTGTTGTCTCAGAACTAGAGCTTGGCGGTCTGACGGTAGTACCGTGAGGACCGCGGTATACTGTCAACCGTGACCGTTGACATTTCCAAATACCGTGAATACCGTCCATAATGTTTGAGCCATATTTGAGAAATATATTCATAAAATCTGACTTGACTAAGGGTAAATAAGTGCTAATAGTGCCAAAAATATAGGCATCCCTAACTACTAACCGGTCGTTGTAAAAACAAACGTCAAGACGTCAATTACAAAATAATTACAGGAAGAATTGTATGTCAAACGTACGTCTTGAAAGTCTCACGGTAAAATTGCTTTATTTAAAACATCTAAACTCATTCTCTGTCCGTCTGCCGGTAGTAATTACACTATAATATATTCCCTATTCCCCTTTTCTATTATTTGTAATTTATTACTCCAAGCATTTTGTCACTGAACAAACACGCTAGAATAACAAAATAACATACGAACTGCGTGCTATTCAAACACAACAGCGATCTCGCAAAGACATATCTGATTGGTTGTTCATGAACTAGACCGTGGGAAAACACATTACTATGCTGAATTTACCAATGAAAATTTAATAAAACGTAGTATTTGCTCGCGCCGTTTTGATCACATGCTAATTTATTAACAACGAGCAGCGTTGAAGTCGTTATTTTTTATTTTTCTGGCTTGTTTTAAGAAATTTCTTTACGGATTAAATCCAGGTTAAGTAACGACACTTAAAAATTATGGTGTTTTAGTTTTTGTAATTCATTTTTCAACTGGCTACACGTCGGAAGTTCGTGGAAATAGCTTTTTACATGCATTGTTCACGTGAAGCATGGCGAGTAACGAGTCTGCACATCGGGTACTCGGTAATTATCAGAAGCTTTGGAATCGGCTATATTCAATGTCGTGTTATATGTATGTGTATAGGCCTGTTTTCGCGAGTAACAGAATATACGACTCCAACAGAAATAAAAGCGTACAACACTCGCCCCATTTAAATACTCGCAGATTTTGTCTGGACTCTGTTTATCAAAGCGCTCGACTGCCAAAATAAAATTTACCGTTTGCTGGTCACACGCATTAATAGCACAAGAACAATCCAGATTGAAAATAGTGCACCCCAATGTCTCAAACAGCGGGTTATAGTTAGCGAGTCGACCACACCCTTTGACCGATATTCCCGTGAATGATATTACGTCAATAAAAATAGTGACCTAATAAAATCGTGAAACTAAACAGTCGCAATAGCCATGTTTTTCTTCTCTAATTCAGGAAGCCGATTAATTTATTTTACCTATATTTACCGTTGATTGGAGATGGAAATGAAAAGGAAATGGAAAAAATTGTTCTAATTTCGTGGCATGCCTCAAGCTCAGATGACGGTATACCGTGGTACGCAGTATTTTTTCATGGTACCGGTACCGTCATGTAAATATCAATACCTCCCAGCTCTGCTCAGAACCCAACATGGGAAGTCTGTATTCAGAACTCCAAGCACTTTTCAGATCCACTTCTTCACCCCCAAACCACACCCACCATACATCCTCTTATTAGCAGTTTTGCAGATGAGCACATCACAAAACACAGATTTCATCAACCAAGTGGAAGACTTCGGTAAGACAAAGGAACATTATCTTCTAGACACTATGGATGTAACCATATGAACATCCCTAACCAAGAAGGCTTACGAGCAGTCGCCAAGTTCTGTAAAGCTCACCGACTCCCAGGCACACTCAACATCAGATGACTACTAAGCCTCAAATTGGTTTTGGATTGCAACAATTTCGAGTTCAACGGTGAGCATTACTTACAGGTTGGCGGTACCACCATGGGGAGCAAGGCCGCATGTTCCTTCGCATGCATCTTTATGGCAGAGCTAAAAACAAAACTTGTAAACTACGCTGCGATCCATTTGTCTCTCTATGTAAGATACATAGACGACATCTTTATGACATGGCAGCCCGAAAAACCAGCCCTGGATGATCACACAGCACCATCAAATTCACCATGGAATCCTCGGCAACACAGTTCTCCTTCCTGGTCACTAGTTATCCAAACACAGTCAAGGGACATTATCTTTGACTTTTCACCAAACCACCCATGGCTATCTCCACTATGACTCGGCACACCCTTCATCCTGCAAAGATGCCAGTCCATATGGCGAATCCCTTCACCTCAGACGCATCTGCACATGCCTGCAAGACTACGACAGATACAGTTTGTTATTACAAGGTTATTTCAAGAAAAGAGGATAACCCATAGCCATCCTCACTATGGCAAGGACCAGAGCCAAGCAAAAAGCAAGGCAAACCTTACTCCACCCAACACCAAAACCTAAACAGCAGACAGGTACACAGAGACCCATCTTTGTTTGTGACTTTACCCATACGGGCATTTTCCTTAAACAAACCATCAACAAATATTGCCCAATTTTGGAAGCCAGCAACAGATGCAGATCAGCTTGTCCTGAAAAAACACTTCAGCTTCAGGAAAAACAAAACCATCAAAGACATCATAGTCAGGGCGTAAGTACCACCGCTCCTAGCCGGTCCCACCAGAAATTGAAACATTTGCAACCACATGGACAAAAAATGTTCTTTCATAAGCACCTACAAACAACTCTCATACACCGCCAAAATCACTGCCAAACCAAAAACATCGTCTTTCTCGTCACCGGCAACAGATGCCACAAACAGTGTGGGAGAGAGGGATTGAGCACCTTCAAAACGGGCATACAAGAACATCTATGCTCCATCACAAACCTCTATCGAAGTAAAAAATATGACACAGCAGTATCGAGACACTTCAACAAAAAACATCATTCAAGAAATGATGTACGTTTCAGAATCATCCAAGTCCAATACACAAACAGACCCGGATGACAGCAACTCCACCTTCTGCAGAAGACAAAAACAGAGCCACTGGATCCATCAACTCCACACCATGGAACCAATAGGCATCAACCATCAGGTTAATGGCCACCACTTCCCTGACAACCGTCCCCACACACAGCAAAAAGTCAGCATGTAGTTAGTCCCCTAAATATCAGCTCCAACCATCATCTCAACCACAAAAGATCAGTTGTCCGCTCTCACCTGCCGGGAAGACACCATCTATAGCGCTTAAGGGGATAAAGCTAGAGTTTGGCCATATCAATTCTGCCATCAGGGCTAACAACTACCCCTTGGATGTTAGATGTCCCAAAGAAGAAAGCTACCATTAGATCAGAGGACACTAACAAGGAGAAAAGCATCACGACAGGCATCCCATGTATCAGAGATGTCTTCAAAGAGCTTTCAAATCACATGGATTTGACATTTATCAGAAGCCTGTGAACTCTTTACGATCGCGACTGACACATGTCAAGGATAAAACTCCAAAAGAAAAGATGTGTGACGTGGTCTACCAGCTCATGTGTGACAACTCTGATGACACATACATTGACGAGACTGGTAGAGCATTAGGGGTGAGAGTCAAAGAACCTCAAACCAGAGCCATGTATGCAATATACGAACACTGCAGTAACACATACATTAAATAAGCATGCATAATATCAAAATATTAACAACAGAAAAATGCTGGGCCAAACGAAAGGTTCAAGAGCCTATACAGATCACACAATGCAAGCCAACCATGAACACAGGCCAGGGACTGGAACTCACGCTGATTTATGACCCTCCTGATCCGGCGAGATGTCGCTGTGTCTCGGAGCGAATGAGACCCACCAGAGATCAGTGTGGCGGATGAAGCTCAGGCGATCTGAGCGAAATATTCTAAGTGATTGAATGAATTAGCTTCGAGTAGTTTAAAATGCCTAACTAGATTGATCAGTCGATGACGCGTCATCGCAAATCCCCGCGTTCACCGCTTTGACATTGTGATACACCCCACAACCCACCCCAGGGGCGGATCCAAATGTAGACAGCCTTTTGCACTCGGCAATCAAATGGGTAACTCGCATACCAAATTTGGTTGAATTTCGTGCAATAGTTTCAGAGGATTACAATTAATTTCATGACCTTTTGACCCCATCCCCCACCCCTGGGGGTGGGGCCAAATGTAAATGGGCTCTTCCACTCCACATTGAGATGGGTAACTCAAATACCAAATTTGGTTGAATTCCATCCAATGATTTCGGAGGAGATGCATTAAATCAATTTACGCAGGTTAAAATTTGACCCTTTGACCCCTCTCCTGCTCCACTGGGGGCGGAGCCAAATCTAAATGGCCTCTTGCACCTCGCAGTCATATGGGTAACTCGGATATCAAATTTGGTTGAGTTCCATATAATGATTTCAGAGGAGTTACATTACAATCAATTTCAAGACCTTTGGATCCCATCCGCTGGTGGCGGGACCAAATGTAAATGTGCTTATCCACTCCACATTGATATGGGTAACTGGTAGGGCTGTGGTTCATGAAGATTTGCAATACATGTCCCCTACCTGGTGATATAAATCTTTAGAGATTGACAGTTAAAAATTTCATTAAAAATTGTCAAAAGCAGCTGAAACTGGAACTTGATCTGTAACTTCTCATAACATAGCAATAAACCAAGTCTCAGTTATATATGGTGAAGGAGAAGGAAAACGTCTTGAAAGCTGATATGTTGTATTTCATCAGTCAAAAAATGATGCAAACGCCTTAAACCCGAACTTGGTCTGTAATTTCTCATAATAAAGTAATGTACCAATTCTCAGTTGAATATCTTGAGACTGCGAGAAAAACGGCGGAAAACTAATATTTTTCATATTTCATAGGTCGAAAGGGGGCATAGCTCCATCAAAAATGTATGCATACTCCTGAAACTCGAACTTGGTCTGTAGCTTCTCATAACAAAGTAATGTAGCAATTCTCAGTATAATATCTTGAAAGACTGCGAAAAAAAGTGCGGAAAATAATATTTTTCGTATTTCATAAGTCGAAAGGGGGCATAACTCCATGAAAAATTGACGAAAATGTCTGAAGCTCGAACTTGCTCTGTAACTACTTATACTAAAACGATGCATCGATTTTCGCTTAAATATCTTGGGAGTGTGAAAAAAAGGGTGGAAAGCTGATATTTTTCGTATTTATGTCGAAAAGGGGCATAATTCCATAAAAAATCTACGCATACACCTGAAATTCGAACTTGGTCTGTACCTTCTCATAACAAAGCAATGTAGCAATTCTCAGTATAATATCTTGAAAAAGTGCGGAAAACTAATATTTTTCGTATTTCATGTCGAAAGGGGCATAACTCCATGAAAAATTGACGAAAATGTCTGAAACTCGAACTTGGTCTGTAACTTCTCATAACAAAGCAATAAACCAATTCTCAGTTGAATACCTTAAAGGACTGCGAAAAAAAGTGCGGGAAAACCAACTGCAACAGACAGACGGCGTGCAACCCTATAGTCACCCCGGTTTTACCGGTAGGGGACTAATAAATCGATACAGGAAACCAGGCTAGTCTAGTACGGGAACCTCATCTAGACAACACAGATATCTAGATCTGATAGATCTCCTTGTGTTTAACCAGCTAAAATAGTTTTGCTGAATACAAATTCTCGGCTACTTTGAGCTGGATTTTGTATTAAGAGATTACTAGATAATTAGAATGCATAAGATTTTGCAAAAAAAATACACCCATATAAACGCAGTTGGTCGAGAAAACTGTTCTAAACAGCGGTTTTTCTGCACTGAAACAATAGTTGAGTTTCTGTCAAAGTACACTCGATTTTCGTGGCCATAGAAAATAAAAAACTAACTTTTGCATTATAATCAATTTGACCTTTTGACCCCTGTCACGCCCCCTTGGGGGGTGGAGCCTAATCTAAATATCGTCTTGCAAATTGCATTCCTATGGGTGACCTACTTACCAAATTTGGTTGAATTCCACCCAACAGTTTGGGACGAGTTAGCGTGGCAGAGACGGATAATCAATTTGACCTTTTGACCCCTATCACGCCCCCTTGAAGGCAGAGCCTAATCTATCTCGTCTTGCAAAGCGCATTCCTATTAGTAACCCACATACCGAATTTGGTTGAATTCCATGCAACACTGGGGTGAGATGCATTATAATCAATTGTACCTTTTGACCCCTGCCATGCCATCCTGGGGGCAGAGCCTAATCTAAATGTCGTCTTGCAAAGCGCATTCTTATGGGTAACCCACAGACCAAATTTGAATTTAATTCCACCCAATGGTTTGGGAGGAAAAGCATGACAGACGGAGGCAATTACGATATCCCCGGGGTTTTTTAAAACGTGGGGATAATTAGTAATTAACATATATGACAACACAACAATGTACAAAATCTGTTTATTCCTGATGTCTATTCACATATGCCAACACATATCATATGAATGACATTATTATACCACTAAGATCTGCACTGAAACAATAGTTGAGTTTCTGTCAAAGTACACTCGATTTTCGTGGCCATAGAAAATAAAAAACTAACTTTTGCATTATAATCAATTTGACCTTTTGACCCCTGCCACGCCCCCTTTGGGGCGGAGCCTAATCTAAATATCGTCTTGCAAATTGCATCCCTATGGGTAACCTACTTACCAAATTTGGTTGAATTCCACCCAACAGTTTGGGACGAGTTAGCGTGGCGGAGACGGATAATCAATTTGACCTTTTGACCCCTATCACGCCCCCTTGAAGGCAGAGCCTAATCTATCTCGTCTTGCAAAGCGCATTCCTATTAGTAACCCACATACCGAATTTGGTTGAATTCCACGCAACACTGGGGTGAGATGCATTATAATCAATTGTACCTTTTGACCCCTGCCACGCCATCCTGGGGGCGGAGCCTAATCTAAATGTCGTCTTGCAAAGCGCATTCTTATGGGTAATCCACATACCAAATTTGGTTCAATTCCACCCAACGGTTTGGGAGGTGTTAGCGTGACGGATGGACAGACGGACGGAGGCGATTACATTATCCCCATTTTTTCAAAATGGGGGAATAATTATGAATTTAGAGCTAGATAACAATATATTTGGAATTATTCTGTTGAATTCGATCTTCAGCCAACATCCCACAATTCAATGTGCTTACTACAGTTTAACATTAACCAGAACACTGTTCCTGGTACAGGCTCCGGTTAACGTTAAACAGTTCCTGGTACAGGCTCCAGTTAACGTTAAACAGTTCCTGGTACAGGCTCCAGTTAACGTTAAACAGTTCCTGGTACAGGCTCTGGTTAACGTTAAACAGTTCCTGGTACAGGCTCCGGTTAACGTTAAACAATTCCTGGTACAGGCTCCGGTTAACGTTAAACAGTAGTAAGTGCAATGCATTGTGGGAAGTTGGCTGGAGACCGAATATAGGCAGCAACGGCTCCCAGTCAAATTAGTTTCAAAATATTCAACAGCTTACCTGTGTAGTTTCACTGAAATTAGGAGTCTGGTAATTTGGCATTCATATAAATGAGCAGAACTGCACTAGAAGCGGGGCAGAGCCAGAAATGTATTGTATCCTTCCATTCAATTGTAGATAGTTTTGACTACATGTAACTGATAATATGAATCTTGTTTTCAGTTCTTCTTCCAGAGTCCCATTCTGGATAAAGCCATAGCTGTAGGAGGCGCGTGTCTATTTTCGTTGTTCATCATATTTGACACTCACATGTTGATGCACAAGCTGTCACCAGAGGAGTATATGATGGCTGCGATAAACCTCTATCTGGATATAATAAACCTTTTCTTGTACATTCTACGTATTCTCGGGGAGGCTCAGAGAAATTAATAGCAATTTTAGAAAGCAATCCAGATGCATTTCCAGACTTACTCATGAGTACTAGTTTCTATTAAATCCTCTTTAAATTTAGCACACCTCCGACTGTGATTTAATGGAGATTAAATATATACGGTGGTGAATAATTTGAGAGAAATTTGACTGAAAATTCTTGCTGGCTCTTGACTCCAATGACTTATTATAACAAGCAGTAGGTTAACCCTTTAACACTCATAGCAGCCAAAAAGGGTTTCTAGAGTGCTCTTAAGAAATACCCATTTGCAGACCCAAGAGAAGATGGTTCGATAACCGAGCCAGTCATTCCAGTGTTAAATTCTCAAAAATAGCCTTGGCATAAAAATAAACATTCACTAAAGATTTTTTCTCCTTCATGAAATGGAAATTTTGGGACGGGGGAAAATGTTGGCGTCGGCATCTACTCTGGTTAAACTTTTTTCAAATTACATTTACGTTACCAAGGGATTATCCGATTTAAATAAAACTTCCCCGATTTCTTCTATACAATGCTTTGGACTAGTCTGCATTAAAATTACATGGAGATTTTTCCATACTGTCACCATGTTTGAAATTACAATCTTTTCATCAAGGGTTTATCCGATTTGAATAAATACAATTTTCTCAGAGAAAATGTCCATTTGCAGAGATAATTTTTGAAAATTTACCACTGCAAGGACTGGCTCGGTTATTGAGTCAGTCATTCAAGTGGTAAATTTTCAAAGATAGTCTTCTCTAGCCATTTCGGCTTGCTTGGTTGTTCAATGTATGTGGGGGTTAAACTATTAGATTATTGCACATAGATTCCATAGCAGTCACTTTGTATTCACTTATCTATATGACAATGATTTGCATTTGAACGTCAAGTTAGTGTGGGACTTGCATTGTGTCTCATTAACCCTTTAATGCTCATAGCGGACAAATACAATTTTTGAAAATTTACCACTGGAAAGACTGGCTCGATAACCAAGCCAGTCACTCCAGTGATAGATTTTCAAAAATTCTATTCTCTTGGCCTGTAAATGGACATTCGATAGGCAGAGATTTAGATTTTCTTGACCAAATTTGACCATTAAAGGGTTACAGGATGCCATAGAGCTGCAGATACAACACATTCTTAATGATGTACAAATAATAGCAATAATCTTGAATAATTTGAAACTCAGTTGGCTGCAGCAGCATTTCTAGTCAAATTAGTTTCAAAATATCAGAGCTTATCTGTATGGTTGCCTATTGACCACACACTCAAATTTTATATTTGCACCTATGTTATTGAGTGTATAGGGTTTTCATGGTAAGTCATGGCAGCCTCCATAGACTAGAAAATGTATAGATATTTAGTAGTTAAAAACTAAATACCATGTCTGATGGCAGAATAGAAATTTAATGATGCAATATAGTTTTTCTGGCATACTATCTGAAAGGAAAACTCATCTCATCTCGTACTAGCCGTTAAGCGACCACCTGTCTTTGTGGACCACTTTCTGGTGGTCTATGTCTGTTTTGAATGCACTAATATTACCATGAACTGTGATTACGTTATGAATTTAATATATATTCTATAGAATTTGTATAATAATGTTTATTGTTACTAATCTTGTATTAATGTTGTATAAACTTCTCTACTGTGTATGTGCGTGTGTTGTAATACAGATTACATATTTAAGTAAGCAGTCAAATTAATTGTATGGTTTTGGGTAATGTTTGTTCAATCCAAGAGATGTATAATAATTATATGACCATATTAATACTATTCTGTCCGTTAACCATTTGTTTAATGGTGAAGCCGGCCCAAACCAGTCTTTGGAGTGGTCTTGATGAATATCCATTTGAAGGTCATGCAGACATTTTTCAATATTTACCACTGGAATGCCTGTTATAACTGAGCCAGTCATTCCAGTTGATAAATTTTCAAAAATTGTCTTCATAATCTATAATGGCTATTCAATAAATAAAGATTTTTTTTTTTACCAAATCTGACCATTAAATATTTATTTAAAGCTGAATGGCCATGCAAAAATAGTCAATACCATGTATAAAAAGATTAACTGAATACAGAGCTCACAGGTCTGGGCAAGGGCGGATAGACAATACAGTGACTACTAAGATTTGTCATAAAAATTAACATTTTTGGGTGGTAAATCGAGCCATACTGTCAAGCCAGTCATTCCAGTGGTAGATTTTCAAAAATAGTCTTCTTAGCCTGTAAATGTATATTGTTCATGACCACTGCAGAGGCTGGCTTGGTCATTAAAAGGTGAGTACAAGTCACACTTCTATCATTGGAAATTCTGATAACAACACGCTGGTGTATATTATAATCCCGCTTGACTTGTGTTAACAGCGCCTCAAAGCGCTTAAAGTACTACTTATATCCATTAATCACGTAAATGGTCAACAGTTTTCAAGTAATTTTAATTTTAGAAGACTATTTTTATAAACTTACCACTGGAATTTTGGCCGACTTGACCATCATTAAACGTTAAAGAAAAGTTTGCTTAGCCAGTGTCCATTTGCCTGCCAAGAGAAGAGTATTTTTGAAAATTTACCACTGGAATAACTGGCTCAGTTACAGAGCCAGTCATTCCAGTGGTAAATATGCAAAAATACTCTTCTCTGCAAATAGACATGCCTCAAGACCACTACATAGCTGATTTTGGTTGGTTTGAACAAGGTTTGAAGTTTGAAGGGTTAAGTTGACACAAGAGGTTTTAACCAGTCCTTTTGGGGGTGGGGGATGTCTTGAGTAGGTAAGAGTGGACTATATTTTTTTTGTTTTAACTAAATATTGTTTTTGTATATTTATTTTGTTGCTATTATTCTTCTCAATTAAGATATTATTTTGTGTCATTATTGTCAACTATATTAGATCATTGTATAACGCTGTTAAATATACTTGGTGTATGGTACTACAGTCATGTATAATATTCTAGATAGAAACATGTATTATATATGGAATCTAAAAAATGTAATTAATTAATGTGTTATGATAATCTTACTGTATTACAACAACTTATTACATTACAATTTTTATTCAACCCGAGATAGAGCAGATGCAAAAACATTCTTTATAATGTATCAGATATTTTGCTGTATATTTTGAAACTAAAATGACTGGAAGCTGTTGCATGTCAGTAACAGCTTCTCGTCAACTTAGTTTCAGAATATTCAACAGCTTTCCTGTATGTTAGCTTTTAAATTGAGATTGTGTGATTTTTGGTGTTGATATGCAAACATGTGCATCACCTAGACTGGACAATAAATGGGTGCAATAACAAGAAACCTGGAGTTTCATTTGTTTTTTAACATTACCGAAAATATTTAGTGTGTATGTGTGTGTCATGAAATAAACGGTGATCACAAACTAAATTGTTTGCCTGCTGAATTTCTGCTGACTATGTCTTCCATGCTTAATATGGTGAATATTTTGAAAACGATTTGACTGAAAGTTGTTGGTTGGAAAGCCACCAACAACTTTCAGTCATAGTTTTCAAAATATTCAGCAGCTCCAGAGTAATTGCCCAATTAAATTAATGTCTGGTGGCTTTGAGCACTCAAACAGTTAAACAATACAAAGGCTGTGGTTTACAGTTTAAGCCTGTGGTTTATTCTTTCCCACATCATATGGATTACTAGATGTCAACTCATCCTTCACTTCGCAGACTTTGACAAGAAATTATCCACATCTGTAGAGACCTCCATCATTATAGTTTAGAAGCAGGGGCCTGAGAAAAATTAAAGCATTCAACAGGAAAGGTTTGACATTACGGGGTGATAGAATAGAGCATCTAGATCAGCTCTTGTTTAGCATTTGTTAGCTTATGCCATGGCAGCCATCCGTCAAATCACGTCTTCTCCTTAACGGTTTGACCGATTTCAACCAAATTTGGCTGGAATGATCCTAAGCTGCTACCCTCCGGACATTTTTTTACAGAATTTTGATTGATCAATTTTTTTGGTGAAAATCTTACATTTTATGAAAAATCTACCGGAAATGGTCAAAATGCTACTCAGTTGCTTGACATATTTCAACCAAGTTTGTTAGTTCAAGAGCTACGGGACTTTTAATGTCTGAGGCCAAAAGGTTTGAAGGTCTTTTCTAAATCAGAATTTTATGCTGATTCTGATTTCTTAATTGCCAGCGCCTCTGCATTTTGGGTGAAAAATCATGTTTTTTGCTTGTTTTCGATAAAATTATGAGAAAAAGTGCAAAATAAGGTTTCTCACACATTCATTGAACAAGTATGTACCCAATCAAGTAGGGTATCAAATTGAGGAGACAAATACATACATATATATGAACTCTGATATATTCATTAAGAGACATTTCCCATAAAAACCTGTAACTAAATTCTTTTTCAAACAGAATTTCCGAGAAAAAGTCTGTTTCTGTTTATATGTATTACCTAAACTTATTTGTTTACTTATACAGTAATTTGAAATACCTCTTTTGCATGTAATCTCTCCTGAAAGTTACTATAGGTGTGTACCGATTTTGTGTTTTATTACCTATATGTTAACCTTCACCGTAATATCGGAAAATGCAAAAAATCATTTAATCATTATTAACTCACCTGGCCTGAAAGGCCAAGTGAGCTTGTGCCATGGCGACCGTCCATCGTGTGTCCGTCCATCCGTCAACTTTTCCTTTAAACGACTTCTCAAGAACCACTGGGCCAATTTCAATTATATTTGGCAGGAAGCATCCTTAGGGCATAGGGATACAAGTTTGTTCAAATGAACCTGATAGGCAAATTTGGCTGGTGACCATCTTGGATTTAGTCCGATTTTAGGAAACGTCTAAAAATCTCCGAAACTGCTGAGGTGATCATGAAATATGATCTAGGGCAAGAGCTGAACCAAGTTTGTTCAAGGGAACTTGATTGGTCAAATGGTTCGGCGGCCATCTTGGTTGACCTAGTTGTAGCGAAAATGACTTCTCCAGAACCGCTGAAGGGATCGGGCCGAAATTTGGCAGATCTAATTAGGGCCTAAGGGCCATTAAAGTCTGTTCAAGAGATGATCCATAAAAAAAACTTGGCTGCCGTTGGCCAATCAAAATATAGTGTTTGGCAGCCATATTGGATTTTTTTATTTGAGTGATTTTGAGGCCGAAATTGGTTTTGTATGTTTTGCGGTATTCTGATCACAAATTAGCAATTTTTGAAACTGTCAGATAAACGGTTTGGCAGCCATCTTGGATCATTTTCCCACCAAAAGCTCCCATACTAAAGCAATGGGGAATTTTAAATGTTTTCTCAAGAACTACTGGGCCGATTTCAATTATATTTCACAGGAAGCATCCTTAGGGTATAGAGATTCAAGTTTGTCAAACGAAGCCGATCGGCCAATTGGGCCGGTGGCCATCTTGGATTTTGGCCGATTTTTTGAAATGTCTAAATCTTTCTGAAACTGCTTATGGGATTGATGCAAACCTGATGAAATATGATTTAGGGCAAGAGCTGAACCAAGTTTGCTCAAGGGAACTTAATTTGTCAAATGGTTTGGCGACCATCTTGGTTGACCTAGTTGTAGCGAAAACAACTTCTCCAGAACCGCTGAAGGGATCAGGCCGAAATTTGGCAGATATGATTAGGGGCCATTAAAGTTTGTTCAAGGGAAGTTGATCCATCAAAAAACCTGGACACCCATGGGCCAATCAAAATATAGCATGTTTGGCATCCATATTGGATTTTTTTATTTGCTGGATTTTGAGGCCGAAATTGGTTTTATGTGTTTTTGGGTATTCTGATCTCAAATTTGCAATTTTCAAAACTGTCGGATAAACGGTTTGGTGGCCATCTTGTTGATAAAGAGCATTCTAGTTGAAATGCCTATGGTCCAGGTGAGCGATACAGGCCCCTTGGGCCTCTTGTTAATGATGGATCTTATTATATTCACACAGAATAACTAACATATATTCACATATCAATAGGCTTTGTTTTAGTTTACTAATATTAACTGAGGATGGGTCAGGGAAGAACTTTATGTTACCATGTCCTGCTACGCTGATCTTTCAATGACATTCAGGACTTGTGGAACATCAAACCACTTGTGGGCATAGCGATCATTCTCAAGGATCCATCCATTTTCCTCGGTTTCCCAAGTGTACAAATCAGATGTAATATCATATTTCCACATTTACGCAACAAGATTTGCACATTTAACTTTTTGTAGCAATACAGACCTACACGGTGGAAGGTTGCGCGGGTCAGTTCCCTTAATCTTACTCAAAGGCTGAGACTGGCTCTTTGGGGCTCAATGTTGCCGAAAAATCATGTATCTCACCACATTCACTAAATATACATTTGCTTTACCATACATGTAACACACAAACTTCTCCAAGTTTTCTAACAAATCTGAAGCTATGTCAGGTGGTTCCCCTATTTTGGCAAATGCTGCGATAGACGTTTTGTCTCTCTATAAGCTCCAGTGGGTGAATCTTGCCCTTGCAAAAGAAACTGGCTGTGTAATAACATCCTGCGAAGGCATGAAAGCCACCTATGGCACTACACAACTCTGGTCCCAGATTCTGTGCTAACAAAGATACATCAGTATATCTTCTAGTATTATTGGCATTAATCTCAACATCCATCCAAAAATGTGCTGGCATGATATCTTCATGTGTAAGCAAGATTATAAGTGCATCCGTGTCAGAGGCCCTAATGATAATGTCACCATCCTTGTTCGATCCACACATGCGCCTGATGCCAAATTAAACATGAGTCAACTTCTTCATGGTTACATGTGAGGCTTGGGATCTCAGTCACTTGACAGTTTCCATCGACAAGGGCATACTGATAAGTTTTATCTTTGAGACCTAGAAATAAGATGTTGTTTCTGATCTACTCGATGGACTGTGGACTTTGTCACTCATTCACTAGGAATTGTAATAGAGCTGTTTTGAATAAAGATGAACTGAGTGCAGCGTTGATGTTTTTTGGGCGCTTTTGTTCTGGTCCAGATATCGTGAACTTGCTCAACATCAAACTGGAGGCCCTGAGGTCATGATCCATTTCTTTGATAGATGGGGTTTTATAGGAATCACATACAAAGTGGACACTCTTAGACAATTGAAATACTCGTGCAGGAATCATTTTTGCAAGACCACCAAATATTTCTGGTATATTCACTAGACACCGTATTAGAAACATCGCATCAACAGCACACATCTTGGCTTACCACTTTGGAGTCTCTCTTCCAATTTATGCATTTCCATAGATTTGTATGTTTTCTTGATTGACCCATCCACATGTATTAATGGCAAAGGCACTGGTGTTAGAGGCTAGCTGAGGACTAATTCATGATTCAAGTTATTACTTGCCGCCACAAAGTAATCTACCAAAGATATCCTGTGTGCCTTGCAATTCCTTGATTTTTTGGTCCTTCACACGTATCTTTACCTTCACAGCATCTGCCCAAAAATTCTTTACCTTATGTCTAGGAATTGGTTGCTTGAATCTTGTAGGATCTGCATTTGAAATTCTTCTCAATATTTATGTCCAGTCTACACAGTGTATAAGCCCAGTGCTTATGTTGTCTGATGTTGCCTTTCCAGTTGATAGACAATAGAAGTTCCCATCTTTACATGTTTCATCAGTGTTTCAATGTACCATTGATGCAATCGACAAGCTTCTGGAGATCATTGTTCTCACGCAAAATACGAGAATATTCAAGCTCGCGTGTTGTATCTTCCAACTTCCACAATCCGGCCATGTCACATAAATGTCCCAAGAATCTTGCTTCGCATGGCATGAGTGATCATCCACCTTTGTCCTGCACTGTAATTCTGGGTAAATGCAGATATGCCAATTCTACGGGTGGCAGCTTCAGCATTAATTGTCTGCTCTAAACTAAGATTCAACTGGTGTTCATGTAAATGGCTTGCTGCTTCATCGGATAGACAAACTACCAGATAGGAGAATATCATGCGCACAGTGATATGTTGAATCTATATTCAGAAGATTGAGATGATACTGTACCATATATCTCGCATAGTTTGGATGGTTTGTTGCGAAGAAAATTTCTCCATGGCATCAGGTGTGGCATCATTGTAAAGCCATTCAAGCTTATCCATGAAACTCTGATGCAGTGGGCCATTGACTGAAAGAAAGCTTTTGAAATGTAGTTTTAATAGCCAGGGCCAACAACTGCATCAGTTGTAACAACACACAGATCAATTTGATGCACACTAGATTTAGAATCATGCACGACAATATTCTGGTAACAAATACTGATCGTATCATGGAGTGTGCCTGAGCCGGACAATGTCTCACAATTGTCCCATGCGAGTCCAGTGGCAAGTCCAGGGCACTGTAATAGTCCATCAGGTGTGGTCCATTCCTTGATAAACATAGTTGTGGCAAAATCAGTTTCCAGAGCTCCTGCAATGTGGTAACTTGGAATGTCCAAAGTGATTAAGCATTTCAATGATCTTACGGCTTCCCGTCAGGCTTTTCAACTCAAGTCCTAAGCACAAATGTTTGGCTGGTTTCACACTGCCCCTAATTGTTGCAAATATAGGTTTGCAGCAGCAGACTCTACGTAGTGCTCTACACGTTCATTCTTTCCCAGTCTCTGGCCCAGTATATAACACTCAGAAAAACTGTAGCAATACATTAGGTGGATCAACCTGACCTGTAGCCACAGCTTCTGCTGTCAATGTACTGGGTAGCTCTTTGCAGTGTTTTTTCACCTGAATAGGCGCCGTAATGTGGAGTGCAGTTAATGGTTGGGCACAGTATTCTGAGCTCTCTGCTCCTAGATCGTCAAGAATTGTTTTGTAACGGGCAAGGATTGAGGTCATGTGTTCAGCTAGATAGTTTATTATATTTTCTTTGGCATAGTCACATACAATAACAAATGCTCTAGCATGAATGTCCCGTGATTTTCCATATTCTGCTCTCTCTGCTCCGATGTGTCCAAGATTGGTTCTAGTAGGTAGAAATAAGCACTCCTAAAATTTAGACAAAGATGATTTGTTAAACACAGAAATTTAACGTTCATGCCGTCGTTGGAAAAGTTATACACAGGCGAGACACAAGTATAGTGTAAATGAGTAAATCACTTTGCTCACATTTGTGGACTGGTGAGGCTTACAACCATTGGGGATAATAACGATGTACATGTGTACAATAACTCGTGGTTATAATACTAATCATTATCACACTGTATTAGCAGACAATGTGATTTTACACATTTATGCCATATTTATACCTATAACTTTACCAGTGTAGTCTCCTTAGTGCGCAGGTTCATGGGGTGTGGTAAGGGACAATGGGTGGAGCACTCATTAACACAGCCAACTGATGTTTAAATATTTGTCACAACTGAATGTGTGCATAGCATGACGACTCAGTTTCAAAACTGAGTAACTGTAACTTTCCAAGTGAATATAATGTAGGTAAATAAGTCTTCATACTTTTCTGATATTACGGGGTAGGTATAGCATAATTGCAATATAACACATAAAATACAAACAAATATACTAGTCAAAAAAAGAAACTTCCGCACCAATTCACCTCATTAAAATTTATTCGCTGTGGTTGAAATTATTTCATTAATGACAATAAATAATTCAATGTGGTATGGGAATTATCAATCAGCTATCAACTTCTGCAGGGCACATCAGAGGGTCGTTCACAAAGAGCTGATACAGGCAAGGGGTCATTTTCCAAATTCACATCTCAATGTTGTGTGTGACCACCTTGCGCACCGACAACAGAAACACATCTGCGCATGGAATTCACAAGACTGTTGATTTCTGCTTGTGTAATGTTGTTCCACTCGTGTAACAGTGCCTGTTGAAGTTCATTCACATTTTCTGGTGGGTTTAGGCGCCGTCGAATCCTCTGGTCAATGTTATCCCACAAATGTTCAATAGGGTTAAGATCAGGACTTTTTGAAAGCCTGTCATTGATAAAGTTGATGTTCTCTGTTTGCATGTACTGCACAGTGTCTCGAGCTGTGTGACTAGTGGCGTTGTCTTGCTGCAAAATTTGGATACGACCATTATTACGGAAAAGAGGAACGACGAATGGTGCCAGGATTTCTTCTCTGTAACGACGAGCATTCAGATTGCCAGGAATGATGACCAATGGAGTCCTGTAATCGTGTGCTATACCTGCCCACTCCCTAACTGATGGCCCTCCACCGAAACAATCCCGCTCCAGGACACAGCAGTTGGCGTAACGCTCATTGCGTCATTCGATAAACTCGTACCCTCCCATCACTTCCAGACAGGGGAAAACGAGATTCGTCTGAGAAAACGACAGTGTTCCATTGCTGCCTGGTCCAGCGTTGATGTTCACGAGCCCAATCCAAACAAATTCGCCGATGACGATCTGTCATAACACATCCTACGTACGGGCGACGTGACCTGATGCCTTCACTACGCAAACGATTACGGACTGTCTGATCACTAATGCCAATGTTGTCTGCAGTCCTGGTGGCAGTTTGAAAGCGGTTTTGTAAGTGTGTCAGGGTAATGTGTCTGTCCTGGGCACGTGTGGTCATCCACTACATGGACGGTCAGCAACAGTTCCAGTGTAATCGAAACGATTCCTCAGATTTCTCACAGCCCTGGCAGAGGCACCAACAATACGAGCCACTTCTGCAGTCACTGTACCGGCCTGGAGAAGACCAACAGCTCATTCTCACAGATTTGCAGGAATTCTCGGCATCCCAGCTTTGTGGAATTCTTAGTCACGACAAAATTAAATTGCTTTCAAGTTGGATACACATGAAAACACCAGCAGAAAATCACTGACACTGACACCACCACATGGTTATACCCCAGTGGGACATGCACGTGCAAATCACACAAACAGTGCACGCACATGGACATGCATCATTGAGCGCGTTAAAACACAACCATACGCATTACCTCGGCGTCCAAAACAAACATAGTAAGCCTAAGTTTATAGTAGCAATGATTAGAGTAACTATTGAATATCCCAATATCTGGGGTGGAAGTTTCTTTTTTTGACTAGTATATGTTAAGTTTCACAATAGAGTACTTGGAAATAGTTATTTTAAATTGCTGGAATGGAAAAAATATCATTTGTATCGAAATCTAAACAAAAATTGACTTTTTCTAGGAAATTCTGTTTGAAACTAGAGAATTGTTACAGGTTTTTATGGAAAATGTCTCTTTTTATCGAATGCATCATAACTATATATGTACATGTATATGTTTGTCTCCTCATTACCTTTAGTTTGATACCTTACTTGTTTGGGTAAACACATGTTCAATGAATCTGTGAGATGAAAACCATATTTTGCCCGCTTTCTCAGTTTTTATCGAAAGCAACAAAAAAAACCCTGCATTTTTCACCCAAAATGCAGAGGCTGCAGCAATTAAGAAATGGATTTTCAGAATCAGCATAAAATTCTGATTTAGAAAAACCCTTCAAACCTTTTGGCCTCAGACATGTCATTAAGTCTGGTAGCTATTGGACTATGTACAGATGCATTCTATGGTGGTAGGTTCTAGAATTTCTTTTCAGAATTTTGATTGATAATTTTTTGGGTGAAAATCTTACATTTTATGAAAAATCAACCAGAAATAGTCAAAATGCTACACTTCTTTAGCTGCTGGACATATTTTAACCAAATTGGACTATATGCATTCTATGGTAGTAGGCTCTAGATCATGTTTTCATAATTTTGATTGATCAATTTTTTTGGGTGATAATCTGAGATTTTATGAAAAATGTACTGAAATTGTCAAAACGCATCTCTTTCTTAACCGCTTCAAGGATTTCAAAAAAATTGTGCTGGAATGATCCTATGTGAGTAGGCTCCAGATGCTCTATTCAGAATTTTGATTGGTCAATCTTTTGGGTGAAAATCATGATTTTTTAATTAAATATTTACTGGAAATTATCAAAACACATCTCAACAGCTTGGCGGATTATAACCAAATTTGACTGATGATCCTAGTGCTAGAATCTGATTTTTCTGATGGCCATCTGTTTAATGTAGATTCATGTATATTTAAATGCAAATGTTTCAACTGCTAATGGTCCAGGTGAGCGTCACAGGCCCTTGGGCCTCTTAATTGTTATGAAAACATTTCAAAAAACTAAATCCGCAAAGTATGCTATTTGTCTGTATGCAAACAAGAAAGACTGATTATGTTCGTGCAAAAAATTTTCTCTGGAAAATGTCCTAGATAGTATTAGATTTAAAATTTTGAGTAGTAATGTCCATTTAACCCTTTTTCAGTCAAATTTGGTTTAAAACATGAGAATATTTGATTATTGGAATGTCCATAAACTGCAGGCCAAGATTAGACTATTTTTGAAGATTTACCACTGGAATGACTAGCTCGGTATTCTAGCCAGGCATTCCAGTAGTAAATTTGGAAAAATAGTCTTCTCTTGGCCTACAAATGGACATTGTTCAAGACTACTGCAAAGGCCAGTTTTTGCCGGCTTGACACCATTTAATGTTTATTGAGCTAGGTGTTCCAGCAGTAAATTTTCACTTGCAAATGGAGATGTCTTAAGACCGCTACAGAAACCGTTTTGGCCTGGCTTGAACATTCAAGTATTAAAAACTTTACTGTCATAGATGGTGGTATTATAGCAGATGTGTCACAGCTCTTACGATTCAATGGTCCTTCCCACTTTTAGCTTTGTTCTGCCCATCTCTAGCTAAGCTCCACCCACACCTCACATGAATTTGCTGTAAGATGCTGGAACACATCATCTGTTCTAATTTAATGAGCCATTTCGAACAAAATAACAGCCTAACTCACACACGCTTTCCGAAAATTTCAGTTGTGAAACTAAACTAATTAATGTCATCAATGACTGGGCTTCATCCATTGAGAAACGGAAACAAGTGGACATTTTTATTCTCGACTTTGAAGACTTGATACTGTTCCACATGAACTTTTGAAATCTAAATTGCATAAATATGGTGTGTAACATACTAAATTGGATTGACTCATTCTTAACAGGTCGCCAACAGTGCATAGTAGTCAATGGTGCCAAATCAAACGTTGCTGACATTGTTTGGAGTACCTCAAGGAACAGTTCTAGGCCCATTACTGTTTTTAGTCCACATAAATGACATAGTCCAGGACATTTCCTCAGAGATCAGGCTATTCGCTGACGACTGCGTATGCTATCGGGAAATTGATGACCCCAAGGACTGCGAGACACTCCAACAAGACATAAACATGTTAGATAACTGGGCTACCACTTGAGGAACGCGCTTCTAAACAGTTAAATGCAACATGATTAGCCTAACCAGAAACAAGTCCTGTATCGCTCACCTGGACCATAGTAGGCTTGCACGATCTTTGCTTTGAAACATCGCGATCAATTTTATAAAAAAAATCGTGATTTTCGATTAAATCGTGGGTCCAAGTTCCCAAAAGTATAAACCGGGGTAACGGGACTTGTTTCTAGAAAAAGTTGAAATAAACGATACAAAAATAGCACGAAATTAGAACACATTTTCATGCGCCGAATTCTTACCCTCATATGTCTATACTTAATGTATACATTATATCCATCATCGCGGGAGTGAAATTATTAATTGGGACCGCCTAAATATTGCGTATAGTTTAATAAACATTACATATTTCATCAAAATTTGAGATAAAATGTCGCCGAGAAAAAAAAAAAAATTACATGATGTATCGGCTTCCGCTTATAGCCTCCCTTTGTAGGACGAGTATAGGTCATTATCGGAGTAATGCGAAGACTTTAATATCAGTACCCGGGGAGATACTGGGCAATCCACATTCATAGGACGGGAGCTTTGAGTAGGTACGAGTGTAACCGCGTAAACTCATCCTATAGAGCAGTTTATAGTTGCTTTCAGAATGTACGATTTACATTTAAAAGTAATCAACAGAACGCACAGTTCAAAATCAAACAACGTGGAATGCTGTTGCTTTATTTTCTTTAATTTGACATGACAACCGAATCAAAAATGAAAATTATTACACCGCCTGAAATTGCTAACCCTAGAATTAAAAAGAATTATGTTCACAGATTGCCTAACACTCTGCAACTAAGTATATACTTGGCATTTCACGACATACTCAGGGTCTGCAGCGAAAGAAAGAAAATTATATGGCGATTCGACGGAGTATCTAGCTGGTTTTCTCAATGACAAAGGTGTTACCTCGCTATTGTTAGCTTGTTTATTGTAGCGCTTTGTGTTGTGATTAGTAATTATTCGGCACAGTGGGATATAAACACAATGAACACAGGCGTGAATCGATTATAATTGTACTCATGTACTGATAAAATGCGATGGAAAAGTACACACTTCAGATTTTTTAAAAACATGAAATTTTTGACGGTTTTCCGATTTTTCCTCAATTACATCGTAAAAATCGCGATTTTAAAAATAAATCAAACTTCAGGATTAAATCGAAAAATCGTGCAAGCCTAGACCATAGGCATCTCAACTAGAATCTTCATTAACAAGTAGAACTCTAATGAGTTGAGCAGACTTGTAACAAGAAAACAGAGGCCATGTTTCTTTATGTATCAACTTCTCTTGAACAAACTTTAATGGCTCTTAGTCATCAATATTATATCTCCAAAATTTCGGCCCAATCTGTTCAGTGGCTCTGGAGACGAGGTTGCTTTCATGAAAACCAGGCCATTCAAGATGGTCGCCCAATCATTTGGCAAATCAGGCTCCATTGAACAAACTTGGTTCAGCTCGTGCCCGAAATGATATCTTACTTCCGTACATCCAAGGCCTATCAGAACACCTTGGCAGACTCTTCAGACAACACCACATCAAAACTTACCACAAGCCCCTCAACACATTAAGATCACAATTAGTATGGCCTAAAGATAAACTGAACACAGATGAACGCTCTGGAGTCATATCTACAAGATCGAATGTGACCAATGTGAGGGGACGTATATAGGCGAAACCAAAAGGCCTCTCAGCACCAGAGTCAAAGAACATCTCAAAATCAATTCCAACTCAGCTGTGGCAGAAAACACAGAATCCACTGGCCACGTCATCCCCGCCAGCAGTGTCTCGGGGGAGACTAACTTACTTAAACGGAAAGTTAGAGGCCATAGAAATCTACAAGCATCAATCAACCATGAACCGAGACGAGGGCTACCGTATACCAGCAGTCTACCAGTCCACGCTGTCACGTGACCACAAGAACTGGCCAGAGTGACGTTGCCAGCGACCATCAGTTAGTGCTGAAGAAGTGACTGAGATGGTCATGAAAGCTACACTCAAGTTCCCTTGAACAAACTTGGTTCAGCTCTTGCCCTAGATTATATTTCATGGCCGATCAGCTTCATTTGAACAAACTTAAATCTCTACACCCCAAGGATGCTTTCTGCCAAATATAATTGAAATCGGCCCAGTAGTTCTCCAGAAGAAGACATTAAAATTTCCCATTGCTTTAGTATGGGAAAATTATCCAAGATGGCCGCCAAATTGTTTATCTGACAGTTTCAAAAATTGCAAATTTGAGATCAGAATACGCAAAAACATATATAACGCCAATTTCAGCCTCAAAATCCATCAAATAAAAAGATCCAATATGGCTGCCAAACACGCTATATTTTGATTGGCCCACTGTGGCCATGTTTTTTGACGGATCAACTTCCCTTGAACAAACTTTAATATCCCTTAGTCCCTAATCATAGCTGCCAAATTTCGGCCCGACCCCTTCAGCGGTTCTGGCGAAGTTGTCAACCAAAATGGCCAATCAAGTTCCCTTGAACAAACTTCGTTCAGCTCTTGCCCTAGATCATATTTCATGGGGTTTGCTCCAATCCACTGTGGTTTCGGAGACATTTCTAAAAATCGGCCAAAATCCAAGATGGCCACCAGCCAAATTGGCCGATTGGCTTCGTTTGAAAAAACTTCAATCTCTACACCCTAAGGATGCTTCCTGCTAAATATAATTGACATTGGCCCAGCGGTTCTTAAGAAGTTGCTTAAAGGAAAAGTTGATGGACAGATGTACGGACACACGGCGGATGGTCGCCATGGCATAAGCTCACTTGGCCTTTCAAGCCAGCTGAGCCAATAATGGAAACACTAAAACTCCCACCATTGTCAGATAGAAAGAAACAAAACAGCCTTATTTTGTTCTACAAAGGTCTACAGCAACAAGCAAAGACATCGTTAGACAGTCTACAGACTCCAATTCAGAAAACCAAAAACATGCACAATAGCCACTTGAAACAAATTTACACAAGAACTGATGTCTTTAAATTCAGCTTTATTCTCAGTATGATAAGGGATTGGAACAAACTATCACAGGATCTTCTAAGCAGTTCAGAAAACTCTGCAAATCCTACAAATAAATTTACCGAATTAATCAGAGGCAATAAACATGTTTAAACAAGGTACTTGACGAATGCGCAGCGAAAATAATGTCCTTTGGATGTTTCGCCATAACTAATAAAGATCAAGACACCTCGCTCGTGTTGGGATCAATCGATCTCTAAACTATAAGCATTTAAGAGGGACTGAATCGAGTCCTTCATGCTGTAATTCCTACACGCCACATGGAAAGGTCCATCCACAACATGGGCAGATCATCAATCAATCTGCTCTTGCTATGAGGTAAATATGTGTAGAATGTTGTATTCCGGGCAAACTTAGATGCACTTGCTCTTGATAATCGTCCAGGACTGACCTACCCATTAGCCAAATGCTAGTGAAATTGAGCTCTACATACTAAAATGTATGATAGAGGATTCTATATCTAACTATGACCCGTTCAGACCTATTTAAGCCCCGCCCACTTTATGTGTGTTGGAATCGATTTGAAGCTGTGAAACCTGAATATCCAAAATCTAAATTTCACAGTAACTATACAGGTACATTTGTAGGCTGTTGAATAATTAAATTAGTTTCAAAATATTCAAACAAAATTGTAAACTAGATTGATCGGTCGATGAAATGTTAATGTCATTTTTCACTCTGCGATCATATAGGTAACTCACATACCAAATTTGGTTGAATTCCGTCCAACAGTGTCAGAGAAGTTGCATTACAATCAATTTTATTACCTTTTGACCCTCCCCAACCCTGGGGGCAGGGCCAAATGTAAATGTGCTCCTCCTCTCCAAAATGATATTGGTAACTTGCATACCAAATTTGGTTGAATTCTGTCCAATGGTTTCGGGAGGAGATGCATTACAATCAATTACTGCAGGTTAAAATTGGACCTTTTGACCTGTCTCCCACCCCCTGGGGGCGGAGCCAAATCTAAATGGCCTCTTGCACTCCACAATCATAGGAGTAACTCAGATATCAAATTTGGTTGAGTTCCATCTAACGATTTCAGAGGAGTTGCATTACAATCAATTTCATTACCTTTTGACCCCATCCCCCACCCTCTGGGGCGGGGCCAAAAGTAAATGTACTCATATACTCCACATTGATATGGGTAATTGACATACTAAATTTGGTTGAATTCCGTCCAACTGTGTCAGAGGAGTGGCATTACAATCAATTTTTTTACCTTTTGCCCCCCCCCACCCAACCCTGGGGGCGGGGCCAAATGTATATATGCTCATGTACTCCACATTGATATGGGTAATCCATTGAATTCTGTCCAACGGTTTCAGAAGATGCGTTACAATCAATTTCCGCAGGTTAAAATTTGACCCTTTGACCCCTCCCCCCATCCCATGGGGGCAGAGCCAAATCTAAATGGCCTCTTGCACTCCCCAATCATATTGGTAACTAAGGTATCAAATTTAGTTGAGTTCCATCTAACGATTTCAGAGGAGTTGCGTTACAACTGATTTGACCTTTTGACCCCTGCCACGCCCCCTGGGGTCGGAGACAAATCTAAATATTGTCTTGCAAAGCGGAATCATATGAGTAACCCACATACCAAATTTGATTTAATTCCACCAAATGGTTTGGGAGATAGCGTGACGGACGGAAGGACAGAGGCGATTAAAATATCCGTGGGGTTATTAAGAGACATAATATGTACATTTTGTGAGATTGCAATTTTCATGAGTTTTACATCATTTTTCTTATGATAGTTATTGGGCCAGTCATTCTATTGGTAAATTTTCACAATTAATCTTTGTGTGCAAATAGACATTTCTCAAGACCACTGCGGAAGTCGCATGCGGTCATGGCTTCAGCGTTAACCCCATTAACCCGACAATTTGTTCAAGAAAATTTCAATTTTCTCATAGAAAATGTTCATTTGGAGACTAAGAGAACACTATTTTTGAAAATTTACCACTGGAATGACTGGCTCGGTTATCGAGCCAGTTATTCCAGCGGTACATTTTCAAAAATTGTCTTCTCTTGGTGTGCAAATGAACATTTCTCAAGAACACTACACAAGTCGATTTTGGCTGATATGAGTTAAAGGGTTATGGTTTTAACAGCTAGGGTTTAATTTTCCCATTGGAACCAGTAGTACTACATATAATAGAGGATAATAGAGGAAACAAGATCTCATTTAAAACAGGCTATACTTCTAAATGGAGGAATACAGTTGTAGCTATTCCCCGCCCATCTCGAGCTAAGCTCCATCCATACCTTGTCCGTGTTGAGATCGATCAAACCATGTACTTGCCGAATCTCAATTTCCAGAAAACCATACCATGGTTCGGACCCCTTTCTGTGTTTGAAATTCCATAACTTTTCCATGAACTCCAAGTATTAATATCTAGGAAATTTATGACATAGCTCCATAAATATTCTGCAATATGTCTGAATATTGCGTCTTGTAACAACCAATACAAAGCCTTGTATTAATAGGCTAGAGGTGACGCCGATAATTTATGACAAACGATTTCTTTAATTTTGTATGATTTCCATGACCTATGATAAAAAATCTCGATTTTTCATGACTTTCCAGGCCTGGAATTTAAATTTTCAGGATTTTAATGACCAGTAGGAACCCCGCTTTTCAGGTAAGGTGTTGAATATTTTGAAACTAATTTGACTGTGTGCTGCCTACGACAACATTGTCCACAAAAATTGTTTTAAAATGTACACGTTTCTTTGCCATTAACACACCAAAGGATAGAACATTACAATTCTGACTACTTTACATTCTCCTTTTGTCGCTGTAGCGCTTCACTACAGTGTTCCAGCCAATCCGCAGCAAAATATAGTCACTATGACAAATGCAGCATTTTACTATTTCAGATTTGAAATTATTTATTATCGATCCTTTAAAATTATCTGAAAATGTTTGCCAAGAAATAACACTGGAACGAGTAGTCATATATAATCGAAATTTCATATCAAACTTATCACACAAGTTTAGCCAGATTTCACTTGCAACAAACTAATAGTGGATTCCAACTAAAGGCTATTTTTTAACACTAATCCCTTGACCTGCAAATGGACATCTTTCCAGACCAATACAGAAGCAATTTTAGACCAACATAGCCAAGTAATGAGCAAATTTCACCTTTCTCATATAAAATGTTAATTAACACGTAGACAAAGAGAAGACATGTTTTTTAATTTAGCACAAATGGTTATTGAACCAGTTGTAAATTTTCAAAAATAGTCGTCTCTTGGCATGCAAATGGATATTTCTCAATACCTAGGCTAGTTTATGCAGGTTTGACCATTTAACCGTTAAAAATCACACACATGTTTTAAGTCATAATTCCTCAAGTTTTAAGAACAAGATGCAACAAAATATAAGAATTCAGATAAATTTCTGAAAGATGACAAATCATTCGCGATTTTAAGAACTGCCTTTTGTACTTTGCATCATAAAAAAATCTTAATCGAATCAAGATATATCGAAATACCTGCCCCCAACCCTCTCTCCTCCCACCCCCATTGACAGATCATGTTCACAAATTGTCAGTACCCATCTACAAGTTAGAAAGCTGCATCGCTAGTCCATGGCAGTATAATAGCACGGTTAGACTATGGCAACCCTTTATTGACGAGCATAACATCCTCTCAGCTAGAGTAGCTACAGAGCCCAAAACACAGCGGCTAGATTGATCACACAGATTACCACCTTACTTACGATGATTAATTGTACAAAGTGCATCACCTAGATCACTTAGATCAAGCACACAATGGACATTTCCAAGTTTATCCATCGATCATATGACCTCATAACCAACTAAGTGACGTCTATGCTGACGTCATAAATTATTCTACTTGGCCCATCTTTAACTCTTAACAGTCCGATACGTACAAATTGTGTCTACTATTTAATAAACATGGTGCTGAATATTTTGAAACTAATTTGACCGGGCACTGTTGCTGCCATATGCAGCACCAACCCCCACTCAAATTAGTTTCAAAATATTCAACAGCATGTTTATTAAATAGTAAAGAAGCATAGAATTCGTACAATGCTTAGTGCGTCATCAATTAAGCCTTCATGACGCTTATCTACGTCATTCATGACATAATTCATCATGATGTCATCCTGCACATTACGTTGATTAAGTTGATTATGATGTCATATGACTGATGGATAAACTGGAAAGGTCTCAATGTTGTACGAATTGCATGTCTTTCCCATTCAATACACATTCTGTTGAATATTTTGAAGTTAATTTGACAGGATGCTGTTGCTGCAACAGCGCCCAGTCAAATTAGTTTCAAAATATTTAACAGCTTATCTGTATAGTTCTCTAAAATTGATATTCAGGGAGTTCAGAGATTGATCGATCCCAACACAAGCGAGGTGTGGGTGGAGCTTAGCTACAAATGGGCGGGGCATAGCTAAAACTGGAACGGTCCATTACTGTGTAATTTAACTGCTGGAGACTGTGCCTTTTTCCGAGTAGGACCTAAGTTTTAGAAGTTTTCCATTGACCATAGAGAAATTGTCCCAAAATAGAGACCTTCAAATTGTTACTCAAAACTTATCTATTCAAATAAGTATTTTAAATTCTGTAACTCGCCTTTGAGCGGTTTGGTCTGGAATCGGCGCTATATGGACTTGTACATACAGCACATATATTTTTACACTACACATACTTATATTACATTATTCAATCATCACTACTCGTGTATATTTTTGCATGACATAGTTCTGAATCCAATTCTACAAAGTTAACATGATCATCTATCGGCGGTTTTGTTTTCAAGCAATCATTAGTCCTGCTGTCTGTATTATTACTCTCTGAACATGATTCATCATCACTTTCAGAGGTCGTGTCATCACTCTCAGCATTCGTGTCATCACTTTCAGAGCTTATGTAATCACTTTCAGAGTTTGTGTCATCATCACTATCACATGTTTCTGCGTTTATTGTGGTGCTGTCTTTAACATGTAGACCAGCTAATGAGTGTGTTACACTCGAGACTTCATCTTCCGTGTAGATCAGTTTTGCAATGTTTTCCACAGCAATTAGATCAAAACCCATGTCATCTTTCTGAATAGTGACCTGAATAACAAACAGAGAATACATCCACAGCTGCTCCGAAAACTAACCGTACAAAGAAATGTATACTAGAATGGATAAATCCAGTTTTAGCTATGCCCCGCCCATTCCTAGCTAAGCTCCACCCACGCTTTGCCTGTCTGGATCAATCACTCCTTGCGCTCTCTGAATCTCAATTACTAGGAAACAATACAAGTAAGCTGCTGAATATTTTGAAACAAATTTGACTGGGTCCTATAGGCAGCAACAGCGTCCAGTCAAATTAGTTTAAAAAATATTCAACAGAATGTTTATTAAACAGTAAAAACATACAATTCGTACAACTTGACAGACTATTAAGCGTTTGTGATGGACTAAATTGTATCACTCATGACGTAATTGATTATGCTGTAAAAGGCCTACATGCGACGTAGTTGATTATGACATATGATTGATCGATAAACTGGATTCCTCTTCTCTTCCTGTCAGGTAAAAGGCAGGATAGATAGACAACCTGATAAACAAACGTTCCGAGAATAGAGGGATCCATTTCTAGCTTTGCTTTGCCCTATCCATTTCTAGCTGTGCCCTGCCCATTTCTAGCCAGCCCTGCCCATTTCTAGCTATGCGCTTCCCATTTCTAGCTACGCCTTGTGCATTTATAGCTATTCCCTACCCATTTCTAGCTATGCCCTGCCCATTTCTAGCTATGCCCTGTCCATTTCTAGCTATGCCCTGTACATTTCTAGCTATGCATACCCATTTCTAGCTATTCCCCACCCATTTCTAGCTACATGCATGCCATGTCCATCTCTAGCTATTCCCCACCCATTTCTAGCAATGCTCTGTCCACATTTTATGATTGCTGGAATCAATTTTAACACATTGAAACCGGGATACGCAGAATCCTAATTTCATTGTAACTACACCTATAAGCTTTTGACTATTTTGAAACTAATTCGGCTGTGGGCTGTTGTTGCTTATAGATGTCAACAGCTCCCATACATGCTTCCAAATTGTCAACAGAAGGTAATTGTTAATTCACTAAACATGCTAAAGACACAATTTGTATACCTTTGCGACAGATCATTCAAGTTTCCCGATTGAGCTACACCATTTTGATTGTGATGTCAGCTGTGACAAAAATGATTCTGACGTCAGATAATTGAATGACAGATCAGATCCCTCTATTCCTAGTCTCATGAAGTAGCCTTTTGCAATAACATTAACTTGAACCCAACAACACTTGAAGTCTCTGATATCACTGGTTACTGGATCAAAACGAGGGCAAATACGACCGGCTATATTGGCCTAGTAACCTGCGATGTCAGGGGAGGGTTCTTCAGGACACAGAGGGAAACCTCCCACAAAACTTTGTTGAAGAGTCCCATTAAAAATAGGAGTTATCCTGCGAGACATCAGAGTTACAATAGACTCAAAACGACTTTGTGACCTTAATGCCATTGTGGACTTCCTACAGGGTGCCCCATGCTAGATTTTGTGGGTATTTTGGTACAAATATTTAATAATCATACAAGATTTTAGGGGTCCCATTGGACCAACTGCCACTACTGTTGGGGGTCCCTAGACACATTTTGGGGTGTATACCCACAAAAGGACCTTTATCAGAATCCCTGCTACCTACATAGGCAACCATATATACAAGTTTAGTTCCAATACGGTCAACAACACCTGAAAATATAAGCGAGATTTATTTGCCAAAAACAGAAAAAAACGTTGATGCCGCTCCCGCTGCTGGGAAAGTGATAGCTTTGTCACACTTTTGCTTCGCAGGCACGATACAACTACTAATCCAATGGTGGAACCAGTCTTAGCTATGCCCAGCCCATCTTTAGCTAAGCTCCACCCACACTTCACCCGTGTTGGGATTGATTGATCACTGAACTCCCTGACTATCAATTTCCAGAAAATTATACAGGTAAGCTGTTGAATATTTTGAAACTAATTTGACTGGGTGCTGTTGCTGCCACACCAACACCCAGTTAAATTAGTTTCAAAGTATTCAGCAGCATGTTTATTAAATAGTAGACACAATTCGTACAACAATGCTTAGTCCATCATCAAGTAAGCGTTCGTCTATGTCATTCGTGACATTCATGTAATTGATTATTACGTCATCCTACATGTCACATAGTTTACTATGACATCATATGATTGATGGATAAACTGGAAAGGTCTCAATGGTTTCAATTTTAACACAACAAAGTACCTTACCATGAAAGAGGATTTCCAGATATTGCCCTTGATCTAGACAACTCCCAAATCCAGATCAGAGCAAATTCTGGATATCTATGGACTTAAATGTTAGCACAAGAACAGTATTGACAGGGAATTGAACCCACAACCAGCAGTAGCGCCAACCATCATAACCTACAAACGCTTCCACCAGACCAACGCCGCAGGACAACAATCGTACTTTACCAGTGAGGCTTTGACGAGTCTGTGTTTCTGATACACTGTAGAATTCTGTGGTGGCTGATTCTGACTGTAACTCTAACTGGCTAACCAGGTAATGATTAAGTGCACAGAGGGTAACACAGTACCTCACCTGTGCACACATCACATCTTCAGTTATTTCCGAGCTGTACTCTATAACCCATGGTAACCTTTGGCAACCCATGGCAACCTTTGGTAACCTAATAATATATAGGCTACCTGGTCAGCAGTAAATCTGTACTAAATCATGAAATAAATAATATTAACTTGAACGGCGTTCCCAGATAGAGCATGATATTGTGCATATGATAACGTGTAATACCGCAGTATTCTAGTGGCTTAGGTCCCGAGAATATGATGATGATGATGATGAACTTAACGCTGGCCCGGGGAAAGTGAAAAATATGGCGGGCAAGCCAATCTCATATATATACAAGATTGAATTGCCCTCCATATCCCTCACTTAAACAAATAAAACTCACCCCAAAATTGATTTGTTAATTTAGACCCTTTTGGGACAAAGTTGGTCCCATGACTGTAGGTATAACTGTAGGTCTCCCAAGTACCTACATTAGTTGCTGATAGAGATAGATATGCTGTCTAGTATATCGGTTGCACTCCTACACAACTTGTTATTTTTTGAAAATATTTTTCTAGCACTATTTCTATCTATCAATGGCCAGTAGATTGCATTATCAGCTCTGGTACAGCTGTCCGGTAACGTAAACATTCCATTCTTACAGAAAGGCGCGATCCCGGTTACTAATTTCAACAAGAGGCCCAAGGGGGCCTGTATCGCTCGCCTGGACTTATTGGCCACTGACATACCCGAACAAAATGAGATGACCACTGGAACTAGATGATATTTCATGAGTTTTTAATCAATCCCCCAAGCGGTTTCGGAGATTTTTAGACATTTTAAACTAGAGCCGATCTCCAGAGGATCCTTCTAACCAAATTTGGTTGAAATCTATCAAGAAACCAAGAAGATGCGTTTTGAGTTTTTGGTAAATTTTAAACAAAATCTAAGTTTTTTACCACAAAATTTTAAATATAAAAAATCTGAAGAGATGTTATAGAGCCTACCTTCATATGATCGTTCTAGCATTTTAAACCAATTTGACAATTTCCGGCAAATTTTAAATAGAATCCAAGTTTTTTACCCAAAAGATTGAAATATAAAAAATCTGAATAGAAGTTCTACAGCATACCTCCGTATGATCGTTCTAGCTAGATTTGATTGAAATCTGCAAAGAAACTAAGGAGAAGATGCATTTTGAAACATTCAGGTAAATTTGCAACAAAATCTAGGTTTTTTACCCAAGAAATTGAAATATCAAAAATTTGAATAGAAGTACTAGAGCCTCTGTCGGTATGACCCTTCTAGTCAAATTTGGTTGAAATCTGAATAGAAGTTCTAGAGCATACCTCCGTATGATCGTTATAGCTAGATTTGATTGAAATCTACAAAGAAACTAAGGAGAAGATGCATTTTGACACTTTCAGGTAAATTTGCAACAAAATCTAAGTTTTTTACCCAAAAAATTGAAATATCAAACATTTGAACTGGTTCATTACTTTGGAGCGACCAAGAAAACAGGTCTATATGTCAGGAAAACTGGTGCGTAGTAACTCTTATTTCCAGTAAATCGCATTTCCAGTAAATTGTCAGTCCAGCTATCTACTAAATTCCTTAGAGCTGGTTATGCATTTTATTGTGGTGGACTTGCGGGACTCACAATAACCCACCCATATTTTGACGACACGAATCAATTATTTCATGTAACTATTATGTCTATCATATGAAAATAATTAAAATACTAAGCGTACTTATTACCGAGAGCCTACTGTGCTGAATTTTTTTATGGCGAACGAAAATAGGTATTTTATAGAGAAGGGATGTAGGTCCCCTAAAATCGTGTTTGCGTAACCTCCACGCGAACGCGTTCAGTCGTTCGCCACAAATTTACACCCCTGATAAGCTGTCCTAAATGATCACCCGACGGAGAATAAACCATTAATCACTATATACATGTGGTTGGTCCCATTGATGCTTAAGATTTATCAAGGAAATTTAAAATTTTTGCTTGGTGAACGCCTATTTGCAGGCCAAGAGAAGAGTATTTCAGTTATTTAGCATTCGTGGTAAAATTTAAAAATTACTCTTCGCTTGGCCTGCCAATGGACATTCCTCACAGTACTTTACTGAAGCTGGCCACCTTGACCATTAACCCGTAGCACACTGATGTCAATATTCTATCTTTTACGGCGTCAATAGCAAAGAATCTGGTGTTTATTTTTCAACAATTTTGGTGGACCATGTTGCTGTCTACGACAGCACCATCTTCCACCAAATTTGTTGAAAAATAAACACCAGTTCATCTTTTACTTTAATTTGAAAATTTTGAATTTTGGCATCAGTGTGGTAAGGGTTAAAGAGTTAATACACATGGTTTGGTAAGGATATAGTGCCAAGAAATAGTGCTTCCTAAAGGTGGAAAGACCACCTGTCAAAAAGAACCACAATGTTGGGGCTCCAAATGACAAGTGGTGTTTGGAGCAAGTGTCAAATGTTTGCACAAACATATTTCAAGACAAACCTTTGAAAGTTCTGTTGCTAATGAATCCAGGTGCTTATCACTGCAACACAAAAACACATACACATAATACATCTCTTCCTCTTTCCGCCATCTATCTACTCTCTCAGCCCTCTCCCATTCATCTCTTCTCTCATCCTCCCCTCTCTCCACCCTCTGTCCCCGCCTCCTTCACCACCTCTCATCCATGTGTGTGTTAAAAAATATTCAAATGAGCATTTGTAAATGCATTCACGTTGCATTTGATTAGTTCAAACATTTGCAGTTAAATGCAAATTTTCATATTGCGCTGCATTTGCATTTAAATCATGTAAAGCATTTAAATGCGATAACCTGCATTTGGGCCCACACCAGTAAATGTGTCTATCCTGTACCAGTCTATATTTATGTGCGTGTATATACCAGGGCATAATTTATCTGGTATCGCATCTCAATCTGCTACACATATTTAAGCAGTTACTATACATTCTGCAACATGCATAGCTGTATCTGCTATGCAAAATTTGTACACGATGGCAATTTATCCTTGATTTTTAAAATTCTATCATTAACCCTTTTAACAACAAATCCCTGAAAAAGTACATTCTTTACAATGTATACGGTACCATATTTTGTTGAATATTTTGAAATTAATATGACTGGAAGTCATTGCAATGGCTTCCCGTCATATTAATTTCAAAATATTCAACAGCTTTCCTATTTGTTTGGTCTGAGATTGTGATACGGGGAATTTATCGGTGAAAGAGTTGATTGCTATACATTTTTGCCAAAAGCTATACAATTTATAGTTTGCAGAGCAATACATGCTATGCAAATATCAAATTCTAAATTATGCCCTGTAATATATATACAATGTATATATATATATATATATATATATAAGATTCTATTTTTCATATAAACCATATTCATCATATAAACTATCAAATACTATGCATTAGGCATGTTAAGTATATAGTGAAAAATGTAACCCTTTGTAAAACCCAACAATTATAACATTATAATAGAAAAATAATTAAGCCGCTAATTGCTAAACTTGGTCATGAATATGAAAATATTTGCTTATTGAATGTCCATTTCTGGGCCAAGAATATTTTTGAAAATTTATCAGTGAAATAACTGGCTCAGTTATTGAGCCAATGATTGTAGTGGTAAATTTCCAAAAATAGTCCTGTCTTTGCCCACTAATGGGTATTCCTCAGGACTACTGTAGAGGCAGGTCTTGGCTGGCTGGACAATGAAATGATTAAAGTTTATCTGTTACAGCACAGTATCTCAGAAAGGGCATCTTTCAATATATATACTGATTTTGATTTATACAACATAATTTGTCAATAGAGGGTCAAATTAGTTTCAAAACATTTGACAGCTTACCTGTATAGTTACCTTGAAACTTAAATTCTGGAAATATCAAATCGACCCGCCACCCGCAAAGCTTAACTAGAAATGAACAGTTATATGGACAGCTCGATGGATTTTCATCTAGGCTAATCTATGTAAATTTGGGAGAAAAATGGACAGATATCGTTGAAACATAGTCCTAAGTCAAGTGTTGTCATGTGTAACAAGCATGTCGAGTATATGATCCTGGCCATGAATCTTTATTCAGAGTATGTGCACGTGCACACACACACACACATGCATGCACACACCTGCATGCACTATTATGCAGCAAAGTTGTGTACCTTGCATGTTGAATCCAGACACAGTAATCAGTGATGTACAAGTCATTCAGGATGTAGTGTGACTCAGTAGCAGAAAGGATAGTGTGGATTTCGAGGAGACATTTTAACACCTGTCTCCTACCTGGAAAATAAGGATAACAAATTTCTAAAACATTGACATAGTACTAGATGTACATTTGTAACACAAATTTCTAACAAATTCTAAGTATTCCAGGGGACGTAACTGGTGAATATGAACAGGATTCGCTGAAACACATTGACAGGCGAGTCATTTATAGTCCAAATTTGAAGCAAATCTGTTACAAAATTTGAGGTGAATGAAATGTTGGAGGCTACAGAATCTAAAGAATAGCCAGGAAACTTTTCTTCACCATATTACTGAGCAGCTAACCCATAAGTGATCAAGACAACAAGTACTGAAAGGATCTAATCTGTCCTCAGATCAAGTATCTGACTTCATACTCAATAGACCTTTCCAATTTATCCATCCATCATATTATGTCATAATCAACTACGTGACATGTAGGGTGACATCATAATCATGTTTCGAAATAGTCCAACTTAAATGCTTAATAGGCTGACATGTTGTACGACTTGCATGTCTTAACCATTCAATAAACATTATTTTGAGTATTTTGAAACTAATTTGACAGGACGCTGTTGCTGTCCAGTCAAATTAGTTTCAAAATATTTAACAGCTTACCTGTATAGATTTCTTGAAATTGACAGTTAGTGAGTTCAGGGATCGATCACTCCCAACACGAGGAATGTGTGGGTGGAGCTTAGCTAGTGATGGGCGGGGCATAGCTAAAACGGGAAAGGTCCCTTACATCACTAGACGTACTAGTAGTCATATCACAATCATAGACGTATAGCTCCATCACGAAAATCTCAGTCTGTCCTGAAGTGTATGACTTGTCTGCCTGTGATGATTTTACAATTTATATACATTCCGTTGTATATTTTTAAAACTAATTTCAAATATGTGTAAAAAGTGGCAGGAGCAGAGCTAGAAATGGGAAGGGCATTGCTAAAATGGAACCACTCGAGTACGTACCCAATCTGAGTATCTTATGTGCATCTTCGAGCACTGCTTGGGCGAGCTGCCAGTTCCTGTATAGCGGGTAGCACAGGGTACGTCTGACACACGCAACACAAACATCTTTAAGACTGTAAAATCTCTGTATAAGAGAATACATGTACATGCATATACACACACATAATAAACAATGATTGATAACATAATTTTACATGGTCCTATCAATGAGCGTTAAGCCATTAACAGTGACATTTGTTCAAGAAAATCTTTATTTTCTCGTTAAATATGTCATTTAAACAACCAAGAGATTATTTTTGGAAAGTTTTGGCTCCAGTGGTAAATAATGAAATACAGTCTTCTAAAGATAAGGGTAATCTTCCACCCGAGTCTGTTGTAGAACTTGAGCTATTGCACTGGACCCATGCTCAAACAGACGCAAGTTTTCATGTATGTTTGCCTTCTTTGAGATCTGGGGAATTCATTGGTGAAATGGTTAAAATTACAAGTTAGACTCATTAACCTGGAAAGTGATAACTCACTAGCCAGCATGACTATTGACCAGGGGCCTTATTCACAGAGTACCTAAGTAACACACCCACCTAACTGCTTGTAACATGTACCTAATTTAGAAGACACGAGAACGTCATAATCACGAAGAAGTGGCTAAATATCCATCTAATGTAGGCGAATACAGACGTAGGCATTTTTTAATTACGCCATATTTACACATTTTTTCGTACTTAAAGGTGCACATTCACACCAAAGTGATTGAAAATAAAATTGTTAAAATTGTATACTTTCAGAGGCTTAAATTGTGTGCCTTGATGTAATGAAATGAAATAAATCTTAACATATGATGACTTCATCATTTCTACCTAGATGCTGCGTCATTTCTACCTAGATGCTGCGTCATTTCTACCTAGATGCTGCGTCATTTCTACCTAGATGCTGCATCATTTCTACCTAGATGCTGCATCATTTCTACCTAGATGCTGCGTCATTTCTACCTAGATGCTGCATCATTTCTACCTAGATGCTGCGTCATTTCTACCTAGATGCTGCGTCATTTCTACCTAGATGCTGCGTCATTTCTACCTAGATGCTGCGTCATTTCTACCTAGATGCTGCGTCATTTCTACCTAGATGCTGCGTCATTTCTACCTAGATGCTGCGTCATTTCTACCTAGATGCTGCGTCATTTCTACCTAGATGCTGCATCATTTCTACCTAGATGCTGCGTCATTTCTACCTAGATGCTGCGTCATTTCTACCTAGATGCTGCATCATTTCTACCTAGATGCTGCGTCATTTCTACCTAGATGCTGCGTCATTTCTACCTAGATGCTGCGTCATTTCTACCTAGATGCTGCATCATTTCTACCTAGATGCTGCGTCATTTCTACCTAGATGCTGCATCATTTCTACCTAGATGCTGCGTCATTTCTAACTAAGCTCCACTCACTTTTTCTGTGCATTAAAATTGATTTGAAACATTGAAACCTGAATTCCTAGCAGCTTTCATCAACATTACTTTTCAAAATTTCATCAGTTTCATATCATTTACCAAATACTGTTCCCTCCCTCCCACTCCATTTTCCTATATCCCTGGCCAGCGTGGCAATTAAACAGTCAATTCAACAGTTACATTAACTGATGAATAGTTACCTGATGATGAATAGTTACCTGATGACAACGACGACGACGAAGATAAGTGACTGTGTTCTGCAGCTGAAGTGAAAACCTCTGCAATTAACTTTCCTTCAACTTCACCGTGTCTCATCCACTGCGAGCATCCTGGGTACTCTTAGATTCTTTCTCATCCTTAGTGGTCCTAGATCATATTCTTATTCCAAAGCACTTTGGCGTCATTGCCTCCTTTGCGTGCCTGATACCTGTTGGTACCTACCACTGCAACTTCTAGTGCTTTCTGAGGGGGCATATTTTCTGGCATTCAAAGAACATGTCTGAACATAGACCATCGCTGCTGCCATACCCTCACAGACACGACAGATAGTGGCTCTGTATTACACAGTTTGTAGAGGGTTGTAACCTATAGTCCCAGAATCTCCTGCACGCGCGCACACACACACACACACACACACACACACACACACACACACACATGCATGCATATATAGTTACCTGAAGCCATGATAGTGTGGAGCTTAGCTTACATATCGTCCACCCAGACTCAACCTGTAAAGAAATCATTCTGCGTTTATAATACAACAGATTAGCATAGCAGTATGCATCAACCATTTCTAGCTATACCCTGTCCATTTCTAGTTAAACTCTGCTCACTGTGTGTATGCAAATTGGAATCAATTTTAGCACTTTGAAACTTAAGTCCCAGAATCTCAATGTAAAAGTAAACTGTTGAATATTTAATATTTGGAAACTAATTTGGCTGGGAGTTGTTGCTGCCTATGCCAGTAACACCTCCATGCTAAAATTAGCTTCAAAATATTCAACAGAATGCTTATTAAATTGTAAATGACAACAGATAATGGATGAATCCAGTTTTAACTATTCTCTGCTCAATCCTAGCTAAGCTCCACCCACGTTTTGCCTGTGTTGGGATCGATTAATCCCTGCACTCCATGAATCTCAATTACCAGAAAACAGTACCAGCAAGCTTTTTTAATATTTCGACACTAATATTGACTGGGTGCTGTTGCTGCCCTGGCAGCAACAAAAACCAGCTAAACTAGTTTCAAAATATTCAACAGAATGTTTATTAAATAGTACAGAAATACAATTTGTACAACTTGATGGACTATTCCAAGTTTATAACGGACTATTTTTGTCAGTTATGATTGTGGATTCAACCTATATGCGATGTAGATGACTACGATGTCATATTATCGATCGATGAACTGTATTCACCCCTTGAGTGACAGATCAAGCCTTTCCATTAACCCTTTAACACTCAAATCGGCCAAAACCGGCTTCAGCAGTGGTCTTGGGAAATGTCCATTTGCAGACCCAGAGAAGACTATTTTTTAAAACTTACCACTATAAACGATAGACGAGCCAGTCATTCCAGTGTTAAATTTTCAAAAACAGTCTTCTCTTGGTCGGCAAATGGTCATTTTCTTTGAGAAGATTTAAATTTATTTAACAAATTTAAGGGTTAAAGGGTTAAATGTGTGGGATAGATCATTAAATCGCATCCATCTATTAATACATACCGTGTTCTCGCCTTCTGTTGTCCGATGGTTGTACGCATAAGCGAAGAGCAAATCAACCAGGCCCAAATAAACATGTGTTGTAACTGTCTTGTCGAGAGAATCTGTACGCTCATGTTAAGAAAGCTTTATCTAACATGTCTAATGACACAATAGCGTCATCGACTTATAAATATGCCATGCCCCTTTTTAGATAAGCTTTGCCACATTTTGTACACACGTTTGAATCGATTTTAACATTATGAACCCTGAACTTCCAGCATCCAAATTTCAAGGTAACTATTGCTAAGCTGTTGAATATTTTGAAATTAAATTGAGTGGGAGTTGTTGCTGCCTATGGTCAGACTCTTTGGCAATTGATAGCAATATCTCCCGGTTAAATGTGTTTCAAAATACTCAACAGTTTACTTAGACAGGCATACAATTTATACTGTTACTGCCAGATCTTCTCACTTGTTTTTAGACTTACATATTTGATTGCGACATGAGGTAAGCATTGACGTCTTTTGATTATAATTTCAGCTACATGTACTTGAGTGGCAGAGGATGCATACAACCTCAGTGAGATAACCCTGTGAAATATCTTCATGAAAACTTTTTTTGATTGGGGGGGGGGGGGGGGGGGGGAGGCGGGCAAATAAGTGGGCAAAATAGCATTTGCCATTCATGGAGCCTCCACTGTTAGTACAACTGTATCAGGTAGAAAACTCATTAATTCCCTAAAAAGGATACATTCTCTCCTTGGAAAGTCTCTCATTTTAGTTTTTTCTTCATCTGTGAGATCTACAACAAAGTTTGCATCATTACATAGGCTACATGTTAACACTTTCAGCCCACATTAACGAGATAAGATGCACGTTGTCAGAAGATTTACAGGACCTATAAAATTATATGTGCATATATACATGTACCGCAAATACCGGTACACCTAAACATGTAATTTATATTGCTACACACACATATTAATCTGATAAATTAAATATACATTTATAGACTAAACACTCAATTGCAAAAATAACTGACATGTACATGCACCGCAGGCGACAAGAGAAGACTACGTTACTTTTGAAATGTTATCACTGGAATGGCTGGCTTTATAACCACGGCAGTCATTCCAGTAGTAAATTATCCAAAATAGTATTCTAGCAAAATTTTGGAAAGTTACGAAGCAGAATCTTCAATTTTCTTGACAAATCTTGAAAACTTTAGCATACATGGAAAAATGCATAATTACATAACCTATTTGTATGGAACTCAATGCTTTATGGGTTGCATGTACTAGGAGTGGAAATGACAAATTCTTTAACAATTTTATTGTGAATCAGTTCTTCAGTTAGGGGCCCACACTGACATCATGTTAACTACACAACACATTCGATTTAGCATTCTACTCCCTATCTTTCATAGAATGTAAATCTGTCCTGGCTGTGTCGTTTTCTGGAAACAGATTCAGAGAGTGCAGGGGTCAATCGATCCCAACATGGGCAAAGTGAGTGTTGCAATTGAAATTACCTGTTTGTGAAAAGCTGTTGTTGCTGTCCTGTTTTAATCTGGTTTGTTTCTGCCAAACTGCATCATAGTTAATAAACTGTTGTATTTCATCACTCTGGTACAGGTCTGCTCTGTGGAAATAGAATCACACTGATCACACATAATCGATCTCCTTACATAGAGCACAAAAAGTGGTCAAGTGACATCATTTCAGAAATATGATTGGCCAATCAAAAAATCTACCAGAGCTGTGTAAGAGGAAGACATGAGTCAATAAAGGGATTCAGTTTTAGCTATGCCCCGCTTATCTCTAGCTAAGCTCTACACGCATTGACCATGTTGGGATTGATCGATCCCTGCACTCTCTGAATCCAGGCATGAGAATGGTCTAGAGGAAATTTCAGAGAAAAAGGAGGAATGTTACCTACAATACGAAAAATACATTGGTTTTGGTCCTTTCAGACAGAATTTGCAACATTTTATTTTTCAAATTTGTTTGAAAAAATAGGAAATCAGCTGAAAAGAGGAACATTCCCATCCCTGTGAATCTCAATTTCCATAAAACTATACAGGTAAGCTGGTGAATATTCTGAAACTAATTTGACTGGGTGCTGTTGCTTCCAACATGTTTATTAAATAGTAAAGACACAATTCGTACAAAAAGCTCAGTACGTCATAAATTAAGCATTTGTGACGAACTTACCTATGGCATTCATGATGTAATTGATTATCACGTCATCACCGACGCAGCGTAGTTGATCATTACATCATAGGATTGACTGAGAAACTGGAATCCTTCATAGAAATCCATTTCTAGCTATGCCTCGTCCATTTCTAGGTAAGCTCCGCCCACTTTTATGTGCTTTGGAATCGATTTGAAACTTAGAAACATGAAGTCCATGACCCACATTTGCTCTTAGATATCTTGAAACAAATTTCACTGGGGGCTGTTGTCGTGGGATGCAACAGTTCCCAGTCAAATTAGTTTTTAAATATTCAACAGAATGGTGTTTTTTAATTTGTAAATTCATGAGACATACAATCCGTATGATTTAGTCACAGCCTTTTCGATTTTCACGATAAACATGTCATTTGGGTGTCAGGCCAGCTAATGTGTGACATATTTGATCATGACGTCAGATACTTGAGTACACACCATATTAGATTTACCACATTCTTCTGATGTAACCATTGAAAAATGTATCATGTTTTATGCAAACTTACAGATAATGATCCTCATTAAACTTGCTATCTTCCTCGGCTTGTCGCAGTGTTCTTCTCTCAAACTCAGGAATGGCATCAGGATCTTTAAGATCAACTACGCCGCACAACTCACTCTGAAATTGTGAACCAATCAGACACTGTACTCACATACCAATCAGTCTAGAGCTGTCACTCAATTAAAATTAGATTGATTACTAATAATCTGACAATTGAAGGGATCCATTACTCGCTACACCACGTCATTTTATACCTTAGTTCCTTCCACTTTTTTAAGCTTGTTGGAATCGATTTGGAAGCTTTGAACCCTGAATTCACAAAATCTTAATTTCTAGGTAACTATACACTCAGGTAAGCTGTTGAATACTTTGAAACAAATTTGACAGGGGAGTGGGGGATATTGATACCTATTTATATACTTTGAATCCTGAATTCCCAGAATCCCAATTTCATGCTAACTATAGTCAGATAACCAGTTGAATATTTTGAAACCAATTTTAACTATCTCTAGCTAAGCTCCACCCACGCTTTGCTCATGTTGGGTTTGATAGAACGATCGACTATTGTCAAACTATTGCTATTTTCAAATAAAAATATAAGAATTTCCCCTGTTCTGTTCTGGGTAGCAAATGAGTCAATGTCAATTTCTTTTCATGATTTCTCAATCATGATGTCACTATGGAGGGATGCGATATTTCGCTCAATTATCTGACACCATAACCAATTATGTCACAGGGTAGTTCATGCCACTATCATAATGATATACCTACATCACGAAAATCAGTCTGTCACAAAATTGTATGTGCACGAATTATACATATGTCTTTGATGAATTTACAATTTAATAAGCATTCTGTTGAATATTTTAAAACTAATTTGAATGGGCACCATTGCTGCCATTGCCAAGCTCTACAGCACCCAGTCAAATGAGTTGCAAAATATTCAATAGCTTACCTGTATAGGTTTCTGGAAATTGATATACCGGGAGTGCAGGGATCGATCAATCGATCCTAACATGAGCAAAGTGGTGGGTGGAGCTTAGATACAGATGGGTCCGCCATAGATTAATCTGTATTCATCCATTGATTATGGCGTGAAATACTTGAGTGATAGATCGGATCCCTTCAATCAGAAGTCGGAACACAAAGACTACTGAAGCTTTTGACTACTACTGATTAATCAAGGTAAAATTAGAATCTGATATCAATATACCTGTAGACGCCTAAAAACACAACGTCTCTGACAGGCAAACCCATATTTTGGAACATCCAATGAAACTGTGTCTTCATTGTGATACGGTACTTGCTCTATCTGCCAATCAAAATCATCATCTATTTCGCTAATCTCAGCACATTGACCGTCTGCATAGCTGCTTTCTGTGAAACAAAATATCATTAGCGGCTTATATAATATTTCCAAAGTAAGCTAAATCTGAGCTTTTTTAAAAAACAATCTGACTGAATGTCAGTGCAGAATTAGTCCCACATTCAAGTAGGTTTTCAAATATACATGTACATGTTGTCTACTCTTCATCTGCAAATGGATGCTTTCCGTGAGAAGATTGAAGCTTTCTTGATCAAATTTGAACATTAACCATTTAATGGTCAAACTGGCCCAAACAGGCCTTTCATTGGTCATGAGGAATCTCCATTTGCAGGCTAAGAGAAGACTTCGTGGAATGCCAGTGAAAGGGTTAAATCTGGTTAATCATAATGCTTTATATATATATATATATATATATATACAACTCTGTACATTACTATATTATCACTATCTGAATATAAACCAGATCCATCAGTCGATGACACGTCCCCATGTTTGCCGCTTTGACTTTTCACACACCCTACAACCCACCCACAGGGGCGGAGCCAAATGTAAACATCCTTTTGCACTCCGCAATCATATGGGTAACTCACATACCAAATTTGGTTGAATTTCGTGTAATAGTGTCAGAGGAGTTACATTACAATTAATTTCATGACCTTTTGACCCCATTCCAAACCCACTGGGGGCGGGGCCAAATGTAAATATGCTCATCCACTCCACATTGATATGGGTAACTCACAAACGAAATCTGGTTGAATTCCGTCCAATAGTTTCGGAGATGTGTTAAATCAATTTACGCAAGTTAAAATTTGACCATTTGACCCCTCTCACCCCCTGGGGGTGGAACCAAATCCAAATGGCCTCTTGCACTCCGCAATCATATGGGTAATTCAGATATCAAATTTGGCCGAGTTCCATATAACAATTTCAGAGGAGTTGCATTACAATCAATTTCATGACCTTTTGACCCCATCCCCCACCCCCTGTGAGCAGGGCCAAATGTAAATGTGCTCATCAACTCCACATTGATATGGGCAACTGACATACTAAATTTGGTTGAATTTCATCCAACAGTGTCAGAGGAGTTGCATTACAATAAATCTTTTACCTTTTGACACCCCCACCCCCCACCCCAACAAACACACACACACACACACACACACACACACACACACACACACACACACACACACACACACACACACACACACACACACACACACACACACACACACACACACACACACACACACACACACACACACACACACACACACACACACACACACACACACACACACACACACACACACACACACACACACACACACACACACACACACACACCGTTAAGCCACAGACCAAATTTGGTTGAATTCTGTCCAACGGTTTAGAGATGCATTATAATCAATTTCCACAGGTTACAATTTGAACTTTTGACCACTTCCCCACACCACCACCACACCAAATCTAAATGGCCCTTCACAACACCACCACGCCAAATCTAAATGGCCCTTTGCACTCTGCAATCATATGGGTAACTTACAAACTTTATAATATACTATATTAGTCAATAGTGCTTTGAATTGAATATGAACATGCTTCGAATAAATAATTGTAAATTTATACATTATAGTATTGTTTTAGTGCTTGAAGTTGACGTCATAAAAATTGGCTGGGACACCCAGATTCAAGTTTGGGACCCCAAATTCAAGCATGAGACCCCCAGATTCAAGCATGGGCCCCAGATTCAAGCTTGGGACCCCCAGATTCAAGCTTGGGACCCTTAGATTCTAGCTTGGGAATCCAGATTCAAGATGGCTTGGGAATCCCAAATTTCAGAGTTGGGGAAACCCCAAAATTCGATGCCATGAGAAAGACTGATACAGGTATCTTGCTAAGACCTGCGACTCAGCGGTAGCCTTTACGTTTGGGTCATGTGACAGCAAGAGTGAAGAGTTAGTCTTTGATAATTCTCTGAGAAAGGGGAGGGAGGGGGGGGGGGGACTTCTATTAGGTACACATTTGGAATTCACGGCAAAGACATCACTAAAAATCTTGAGTCTTCACAGCTGCATTGATCTTTACAATTACAACAAGACAATTTTGATGAATTTTAATCTTTCAAGGGCGATAACTTTGGCGAATATGGGTGGAATTTGCCGAAACGAAAGCATGACACTTCATCTATCCCTATCACATCTGCTGAAAAAAAATTTGTGAGCGTAGAAACAAAACTCTTCGAGATCTGGTCTGGACAGGAAAATGTTGACAAATTTTAGCTTTTCAATGGCGATAACTCTGACAAATATCGGTGGACTTTACCGAAACGAAATCATGACACTTCATCAATACCTAACACATCTGCTGAAAAAAGAATTGTGAGTGTAGGTTCAAAAACTTGAGATATGGCATGGACAAAATTTTGACAAAGTTTTTATTTTCATAACTCACCCAAATATGGGCAGATTTTGCCGAAATGAAATCAAAACACTTCGTCTATCCCTAACACATCTACTGAAAGAAAATTGGAAGTGTAGGTTCAAAACTCTTCAAGATCTGCTACGGACAAGAAATCAGAAGGATGGATGGACAGCGAGCGCCATCACATAATACGACCCCGTTTTGCGTGGGCGTATAATGTAATAAATAAATTGTAAATAATTAATTTTGAAATAATTTACAATACATGTATGTACATGTACAGGTACCTGCAATAACTTCTATCCTTGGAGAAGCAGCCGACCTCTGACCTTTTGGAGCGAGTAACTTGGTCAACATATCAAGGCCATCAAAGTGCTCTCCTCTGGTTTCCTTAGCAACACGGACATTAAATGTTCCTGCAAGAAAAGTAAAAAATGCACATAGAGAATTATACATGGATGACAATTAGAGATTGCTAAAGTATGCCCCCATTCCGACAACAACCTCTTACTGAAAATTAGTAAAGACCCCTTCAATAGCATTCGAGTTATCATCTGGAAACGTAATATGATGTCATTAATTGTGTCCAAGTGACCTTTGACTGTTTGATGCTGAAATCGATACCAAGGTTCTTCGGAATGCGATGGATAATAACACACCACACCCCACACATGCGTGCGCGCACGCACGCACGCACACACACACACGATTGGTAAAGATCCCTTCAATAGAACTCAAGTTATCATCCGGAAACGCAACATAATTGGGTCCCTGTGACATTACATTGGCCTTAGACCTTTCAGCCCCAAAATGGCTAACATCCTCTGACCAGCAATGACAAGCCACTTCCACCCAAGATTGGTAAATATCCATTCAAGAAAACTTGAAACGCAATATTATGGCATTAATTAGGTCACTGTGACATTGACCTTTAGACCCAAAAATTGATACGCTTTGCTGCACAGCCAAAACCAACCTCCACCCTAAGTTTGGTGATGGTCTCTCCAGCACATTGTACATGTAGCTCTAGAGTTAACCCACTGGATGGATGAACGAAAGGACAAAGCAACTGCTATATATACCCACCATATATCTATGGGTGGGGAGTGTAAGCTAATAAGCTAATTTCAAAGTACAAAGTAACCATACATGTACCAATAACATGTTGAATATTTTGAAACTTATCTGACTGGAAGCTGTTGCTGCCTAAAGCAGCACAAGCTTCCAGTCAAATTAGTTTCAAAATATTCAACAGATAATTTCCTAAATTATTAAGAATCTGTCACAGTTGTGATTTGGGTTGGAAGGGGGTTAAATATCTATGAACATGCAATAATTACTGCATTGAAAATGAGTAAAAAAATTAGAAACTTCTGATCGATCATTAATTGTTCATCGGTTAGCATGTAAAACAAATCATTGATCACAAACTTAGTAACAATTCCCAACACTAACTTGTGATCCTTATAATAGACTGACATTTAGATTTTGAAATGAACAGTGATTTAATGTTATCAGAGTTATCTACCCTTGTCAGAATCGTACTCCGCCTTTTCTCTCCCATCTTCTACAATGCAGCCAGGCAGGTTCAGCCTAAAAACACAACCACAATACGGGTCATATATGCACAGAATAAAACATGTTTCTAGTCGACACTTTATGGGACATCTGGCCCTTTAATGGCTATCCCGGTCCCAACCTGACCTCTACAATGGTCCCTCGGAATGTCCATTTGCAGGCCAAGAGAAGACTATTTTTGAAAATTTACCACTGGAATGTCTGGCTCGATGGCCGAGTCTGTCATTCCTGTGATAGATTTGTTAAAAATAGTCTCCTCTTGGCCTGCAAATGGATAGTTATTTAGCAAAAATTACAATTTTCCTGACCAATTTCAAGCGGGTAGCCAAACAGATGGTTACATAATATGAGTGCTTTGTCTTGAGGTGCCTTTTAGGGCTATAGTCATTAATGAACCCTTTAACTGTCAAGATTTCGGTCAAGAAAATTTGAATCTTTTCTTTGTGCATGCCCATTTACCATGTTTACATGGCAAGCAGGGCATAATTTATCTGCTATTGCATCTCAATTTCCTACACATTTAAGCAGTTGCTATACATTCTGCAACATGCATAGCTGTATTTGCTTTGCAAAATTTGTACGCGATTGCAACTTATCATTGATTTTCAAAATTTTATCATTAACCCTTTTAACAACAAATCCCTGAAAAAGTACATTCTTTACAATGTATATCATATTTTGTTGAATATTTTGAAATTAATATGACTGGAAGCAACAGCTTTCCTATTAGTTTGCTCTGAGATTGAGATACAGGGAATTTATCGATGAGAGTTGATTGCTATACAGTTTTGCTGATGGCTATACAATTTATAGTTTGCATAGCAATACATGCTATGCAAATATCAAATTCTAAATTATGCCCTGCCAAGAGAGTTATTTTTGACAATCTACTGCTTTAATCCTTACCACTCTGGTGTCAAAATTAAAAATTTTTAAATTAAATTAAAAGATGAAGTGGTGTACATTTTTCAACAAATTTGGTGGAAGATGGTGCTGACGCAGACAGCAACATCTTCCAGCAAAATTGTTGAAAAATGTACACCAGTTTCTTGGATATTGACAAATTAAAACAGAATATTGACATCAGAGGGCTAAGGGTTAACTGAAATGGTTGGCTCGGCTATCAAGCTAGGAAGCATGTGGTTAATTTTCGAAATAACTAAGCCATAAGATTTTTCAGGATTTAATGCCTGCACTGAGTGGTAAATCTTCCAAATTACATATAATCTTCGCTTGGCATGTTAATTCCTCAAAATCATGGCACGCGCCATTTTTTGCCAGCTTGGACATCAATGGGCTACAATAGACTGTTTTCTAACCAGCAATCTAGCTCGACTGTATACCAATGAAGATAAGTGTCCTATAATTTCTACATATAGCTGAGAAAACATGTAATGTTAACTATTGATTCACATTGGTCAAGTCGGCCAAAAATTGTCTCAACAGTGGCCTTGAGATTTGTCCAAGAGAAGACTATTCTTGATAGACACCCGAGTCATTCTACAGTAGTTGTAAATTTTCAAAAACAGTCTTTCTTATCTTGGCTTGGAAATAGAGATTCATTAACCCTTTAACACTCACACAAGACAAAAACAGCTCCAGCAGTGGTCTTGGGAAATGGCCATTTGCAGACCAAGAAGACTATTTTTGAAAATTTACCATTGGAACTTGCTAACCGAGCCAGTCATTCCATCATGTCAAGTGGTAAATTTCAAAAATAGTCTTCTCTTGGTCTGCAAATGCACATTTTCTATGAGAAAATTTAAATTTTCTTGAACAAATTCGAGGGTCAAAGGATTAAGCAAAACATTTATATTTTCGTGACAAATCTTGATCATGAAAGGGTTAAATATTCAGTACTAAGTAGTCAGTCATATCAATGGAAAGTTCTCAAAATTACATTTCCTGTGTGATGATAGTTGTTTCTATCACCAGAGCCACATGTGTAGATACATGCATCTCTGTTGGTGCATGTTTCAATTCAAGTGCTTACCAAAACTTGCAACCATTATACTGTTGAACTGTCAGTTTTTGTCAAAATACTTCAACTGAATGCTGTCAACTTATTGGGCTTATTCAGCTTAAAGCTGCGCAGTCAAAAGTTGACGGACGACGGATGCCACGACATAAGCTCACTTGGCCTTTCCGGCAAGGTGAGCTAATAATGGTTGAGACTAATTAGTACATACTGTGTTAACCAAACAAGAGGCCCAAAGGCCTGTGACGCTGACCTGCACCATTAGCATTTGAAACATCTGCATTTAAATATACACGATTCTTTACATTAAACAAGATGGCCACCAGAAAATTTGACCAATCAAAATTCTGAATGAAAATTATGGGGCCTATCACCATAGAATACATCTAACCAAATTTGGTTGACATATGTCAAGCAGCTATGGAGGGGTACTGTAGCATTTTGACAAATCAAAATTCTGAATGGAAGTTCTGGAGCCTACCACAATAGGGTCCTTTCAGCCAAATTTGGTTGAAATCGCTCAGAATGGTAAGAAAAAGAAGCAATTTGACAATTTACGGTACATTTTTCATAAAATCTAAGATTTTCACACAAAGAATTGAGCAATCAAAATTCTGAATAGAAGCTCTAGAGCTTACCACAATAGAAGTCATCTAGCCAAATCTGGTTGAAATATGTCAAGCTATGGAGTAGCATTTTTACCATTTCCGGTAGATTTTTCATAAAATCTACGATTTTCACCAAAAAAATTGATCAATCAAAATTCTGAATAGAAGTTCTAGAGGTTACCACCATAGAATCGATCTAGTCAAATTTGGTTGAAATATGTCAAGCAGCTATGGAGGAGTAGCATTTTGACCATTTCCGGTAGATTTTTCATAAAATCTAAAATTTTCACCCAAAAAATTGATAAATCAAAATTCTGAATAGATTTTCTACAGCTTACCACCATCGAATCCATCTAGCCAAATTTCATTGAAATATGTCAAGCAGCTAAGAAGGAGTAGCATTTTGACCATTTCCGGTAGTTTTCATATAATCTTAAGTTTTTCACCCAAAGAATTGATCAATCAAAATTCTGAAAAAAAGGTCTGGAGGGTACCACCATAGGATCTTTTCAGGCAAATTTGGTTGAAATCGGTCAAACCGTTAAGAAGAAGCGATTTGATGGACGGACGACGGATGGACAGACGGACAACAACCATGGCATAACCTCACTAAGGCCAAGTGAGCTAATAATGGTTGAGACTAATTAGTAAATACTGCGTTAACCAAATAATGGTTGAGACTAATTAGTACATACCATGTTAACCAAATAATGGTTGAGACTGTAATTAGTACATACCATGTTAACCAAATAATGGTCGAGACTGTAATTAGTACATACCGTAAGTAATATGGGCTGGAATAGAACTTAAACTCAGTGTCATCAATGAAGAATTCTGTTTCAGAGATCTGAAAATTAGATGATGCAGGTATTTATATGTACCAGTATATGTATTTAAAGCTTTCAAAGCTAAATTCCCAAGTACAAGTTTAAAACATGTATCAGAACAACAATATGTGCGTGGAAGCATTTCAAATCTTTTGAAACTAATTTGACTGGAAACTGTTGCAATGACTTCCATTCAAATTAGTTGTAGCCCTTTAACCCCCACAGACCAGAAATGGCAAACTCTTTATGATGTCCCGGTAATGAATATTGTGCTAAATATTGGGGAAAATGTCCATTTGCATGCCAAGAAAAAACTATCTTTAAAATTTACCACAAATGATAATTAAGTCTGTCAGGCTCCATTATCATTCGTGGTCAAGTTTTCAAAAATAGTTGTCTTTAAATAAATATTTCTGAGTTTTCCATACCATCGCAGAAGCTGTCTTTGAACTGCTTAAATACATATATAAATTCAAACATGTCCAATTGCGCACTTCAAATTTTAAGACAACCTAGATCTATATGCAATGACCACAAGAGCTAGCGGAGGTTGCCTACAATGTATGCCATCTCTGATACATACCCTTGCTCTCCCATTTTAAAATTAATCAGATTTTCTGGATTTTTTTTTCTTTTCTGGATTTTCATGGATCACGCCCAAGTTGTGGAATTTCAAAGTAGGTATACTGTTACACACAGTACACACTTTTCTGTGTTAAAAACTTAGTCAAACATGTGTCAAATAGGACCAGCAGTTTCAGAGATCCGGATCTAGGTTGTTTCATCCGGATCACTGCAAAAGTCTGGGATAACTGGAGAATGGAGATACTATTGCACCGCAACTTCCTCCTTGTGTTCAAATTGGAGCCAAATGGGATCAGCAGTTTCTTAGATATATATCTGGACAGACAGACACACACTTATAGCCTCTTCCCCTTATGTTGTGGGGGGGGGGGGGCTGGTAATACCCTACATGTATAAGGCAGGCAGTCAGTCAGTTTATCCGTGCAGATCTGATCACAGAGAGAGGATGACTGAAATATTAGATTTCTAAATTTCAATCTAGTTTCAAATAAACTTGAGGCCATCTTTTTGGTTGTCCTCTCCCGACCCTGATGGCTGGAGTAGGGTAGGTAGGTAGATTCTGTTGTCTTTACTACTGAAATATAACATTATAAAATTGAATTTAAGGAACAAAACTTTCTTTGAATTTAAAACAAAAAACTATAAAGCAAACAGTTTCTAATGGCTATATGAGCCCATTTTGACAAATGGAGTCAATTAAATCCCCCAATGACCTTACATCATAATATTTAAACAAGAGCCCCAAGGGACTGTGACACTCACCTGGACCATTAGCATTTGAAACACTTGCATTTAAAGATACATGTTTCTTTACATTAAACAAGGTCTCGACTGGAAAAATTGACCAATCAAAATTCTGAATGGAAGTTCTGGAGCCTACCATTAGTTATTCCAAACAAATTTAGTGGAAATCCATGAAGCGGTTAAGGATGATATGCATTTTGACAATTTCTGGTAAATCTTTCATAAAATTTAAGATTTTCACCCAAAGACTTGATCAATCAAAATTCTGAAAAGATATTCTAGAGCCCACTACCATAGAATGCATCTAATCAAATTTGGTTGAAATGTGTCAAGTAGCTAAGGAGGAGTAACATTTTGACCATTTCCGGTAGATTATTCATAAAATCTCAGATTTTCACCCAAAAAATTGATAAATCAAAATTCTAAAAACAAATTTTAGAGCCTACCTCCATAGAATGCATCTAGTCAAATTTGGTTGAAATATGTCACGTAGCTAAGGATGAGTAGCATTTTGACCATTTCCGGTAGATTTTTAATAAAATCTCAGATTTTCACCCAAAAATTTTATCAATCAAAATTATGAAAAAATTGTCTGGATGGTAGCAGCTTAGAATTATTCCAGCCAAATTGGGTTGAAATCAGTTAAAACATTAAGAAGACGTGATTTGATGGATGGATGGACAGACAGACGAACAGATGATGGACGGATGGCCGCCATGACATAAGCTCACTTGGCCTTTCCGGCCAGGTGAGCTAAAAAATCTAAGATGGTCACTGGGAAAATATACCAACCAAATTTTTGTATAGGAGTTCTGAACACTCCTAGCCTCGGGTCATTTCATCCATGTTCTGTTGAAATCAGCCTAGGGGTTAATGATTAGACTTTATTGTCCAACGAAAAAATTGACGAATCAAAATTCTGAATATAAGATCTGAAGCCTACCACGATAGAGGCCTTCCAGCCAAATCTGGTTGAAATCACCCAAGCAGTAGAGTAGCATTGTAAACAATATCTCACCATTTTTCAGAAAATCCCAGATCGCTACAGATAAAGTTGATGAATCAAAATTCTGAATAGAAGGTCTGAGGCCTACCACCATAGGGTTCTCTCAGCCAAGTTTCATTACAATCAGTCAAAATGCTAAGAAGAAATTTGACAAATTTTCTGAATTTTTTTAATAAAATCTAAGATTTCCATGCAATCAAAATTCTGAATAGAAGTACTAGAGCTTGTCACAATAGAATCCTTTCAGTCCAATTTGGTTGAAATCTGTCAAAATGTTAAGGAGAAGTAGAGATTTGACAATTTCCGGTAAATTTTTAATAAAATCTAGGACTTTCACCCAAAATATTTACAAATCAAAATTCTGAATACAAGTTCTATAACCTGTGACCATAGGATCCTTTCAGCCAAATCTGCTTGAAATCGGTCAAGCGGGTCAGAAGAAGCAATTTGACAATTTGCGGTAATTTTTAATAAAATCTAGGATTTTCACTCAAAATATTTACGCAACAAAATTCTGAATTGAAGTTCTAGAGCCTATGACCATAGGATTCTTTCAGCCCAATTTGGTTAAAATCGGTCAAAATTCTAAGGAGAGAAAGCAATTTGACAATTTCCGGTAAATTTTTAATAAGTTTTTCACCCAAAATATTTACAAATCAAAATTCTGAATGGAGGTTCTATAACCTATGACAATAGGATCCTTTCAGCCAAATTTGATTCAAATCGGTCAAAGGGTAAGGAGAAGCAATTTAACAATTTTCGGTAAATTGTTAATAAAATCTAAGATTTTGACCCAAAAAATTTATGAATCAAAGATCCAAATGGATGTTCTGGATCTGAGCACAATAGCATCCTTTGACCAAAATTTAATTAAGATTTGGCTATTGGTTAAGGAGTAGCATTTTAAAGCCAGGCCAGGTGAGCTAAAAGTTCTTCACAGGAAACTACCCAAAAAAATTTTTTTGAGTCGGCAGGTTTTATTTAGGGTCGGTCAGAAGAGGACAACCGAACTACTTTTACGAACGGCCTGATAAATGGCATGCTCTTTACACATTACTAAACCCTTTAATGGCCAAGCAGTCCAAAACCAGAATCTGCAGTCATCTTGACAAATGGTCATTTACAGGTCAAGCGAAGAGGATTTTTTAAATTTTATCACTGGAATGACTGGCTCGATTTGGCTCGATTATCGAGCCAGTCACAGTCATACCAGTGATAAACTTTCAAAAATCCTCTTCTCTTGGCCTACAAATGGACATTGACTAAGCAAAATTTTTGATTTTCTGGACAATTCTTGACCACTAAAGGGGTAATACAACTCATTTTCTATGAGCCTGAAAAGCAACTATCTGGTATTGACACACTTGATTGCACAGCGCACCTTCACAGATTGGTAAGAAACTTAACCTATAATATGTGTGCACATGACTTGCGATTTCATTATGATTTTAAAGATCATCAATAATTCTATAAATTGTGCCCAAACAAGTACATGTCTAACAAATTTCAGTCACGTGAGTGAGTGAGTGAGTGAGATAGGGAGTGTCCGGAGATGTATCTGAAATATTACTGATCCGATTTTGTACAAATGTTAATATAGCAAGGCCTGTTACCATCAAAGATGATTTCCAGACTTTGGCCATGATCCAGAACATGGATTGGATCAAATTCTGCATCTATAGATATCTTGGAAACTATTGGATGGGATTTGGTAAAAAGAAAGTCTGAACACATTACCAAACATTACGGTTCCACAACTTTGGTAGGTTCTGACTCCAGATCCACATAGAAAATTCATAAATATTTTAACACCTTAAAGGTCTTGTGAGGACTTGCGGTCGATAACGAGTTTCAATTAGTTTTATGGTCTACTACACTATTTAAACACAATAGCTTCACTTTGGAGTGGGAAAAATATGTTATACAGCCCAAATAACGATAATCGAGCCGGTCATTCCAGCGGTAAAATTTCAAAAATAGTCTTCTCTTGGACTGTAATAGACATTTTCTATGAAAAGATTTAATATTTATCCCTTTACCACTCAAGCTAGACAAAAACCTATTCTACCGTGGTTTTTGAGAAATGCCTATTTGCAGACCAAGAGAAGACAATTTTTGAAAATTTACCATTAAAATTACTGGCTCCATAATAGAGCCAGCCATTCCAGTCATAAATCCTCAGAAATAATCTTCTTTTGGTGCACAAATTGACATTTCCTATGAGAAAATTTATATTTTCTTACACAAATTTGCGGGGGGTGTGTTAAAAAGCTAAGTAACTACAGCATGTATCTCATCGTACTAACATACAACCACTCACATAGCTCTCTCAATACAGAGCAGAGGAGGAGGGTGAGGACTGTGCAATAGAACGATGCATGTATCTGTGTTTGAACACAAATAAATTAACTCAACCTAAAACAAGACCTATCAGAGATTGCAGAGCCCTCCTGTTTTTGTCAAATTGTAAGAAGTTTTCAGATTTTCCGGATTGTTTCAGAGTTTCTGAATGTTTTTGGATTTCTTCGGATCATGCCAAAAGTTTAGGAATCCTAGTAGATGATCACACCCTTTCTTGTGTAAAAATTGGAACAAGATCTGACCAGTAGTTTCTGATATATCCATAGATCCAGAATTTGATCAGATCCAGATCTGGGTTCTTTTATCCGGATCCAAATCACAACCGAAATCTGGAAATCCTCTTGAATGGCAATTACATGTAAGTTTCTTCCTTGTGTTAAAATTTGTGCCAAATTGTCTCTGAACAGTCTGAAGTAGTTTTTAGACAGATGCACGCACGCACAGAGACAGACCATGTCGTAATACCCTCTTGCCATTATGGGGAGATGGTAATGAGTTGAAAATTGATATATTTTACCTTTGCAAATGGCGCCTCAATCTTGACAAATAAATATTCGTCATCTTGCTCTAACTTAAATGCAGGAGTCAACATCACACTAAAAAGGAATCAATAAAGCAATCATAATGGATGTGTCTGATCAGTCACTCAGGTATATATGATGTCATAATCAACTATGTCACATGTAGGGCGACGTCACAATCAAAATGTGCGATGAATGATGTATCTTCGTCATGAACATTGAACAGTCACAATCTGCCAAGTGTACGAATTGTATGTCTTTCCTATTTAATAAATTTTTTAAGATGTTCGACTGGGCTATGTTGCTGCCCTAGAATCAAATCTTTTACCATTTGACACCCACCCACCCACCCCTGTGGCGGGTCTATTTGTAAATGTGCTCATGAGCTACATCATTCATATGGGTAACTCACATCCCAAATTTGGTTGAATTCTGTTCAACACTTTCAGAGGAGATGCGCTACAAATATAACCAATTTCCGCAGGTTAAAATGTAATGTTTTGACCCCTACCCCTGGGAGTGGAGACAAATATAAATGGCCTCTTGCATCCACAATCATATGGGTAAGCCACACATCAAATTTGGTCGAGTTCCGTCTAACGGTTTCAGGGGAATTGCGTTACAAGTGATTTGACATTTTGACCCCTGCCCCAGCCCCTTGGGGCCAGAGCCAAATGTAAATATTGTCTTTCAAAGCAGAATCATATTGGTAACCCACAAACCAAATTTGGTTGAATTACACCCAACGGTTTGGGAGGAGATAGCATGATGGACAGATGGACAGACATACACACACATGGAGGCGATTACAATATCCACCCACCTACATTTTTTTTTAATGTGGTGATAATAAGTAAGAGACATAGTCTGATAGATATTTTACCTGATTAATTTAAAACTGATTGTATTGCTTACAGGTTAGTGTTGTTCCGATTCTGGTTGTTTATAAATTGACTTTATTAAAAATATATTTTATCTGGTCAAGCTAGAAAATTAATACTTTTTGGAAAAGAATTTAAATTTAATTGTTAGAACTATATAGTATTATTACTCCATGGTCTAAGACATTAATTCTTTCAGCACTGAAATAGTATGTTAATTTCAAAGCAACCATACCAATAACATGTTGAATATTTTGAAACTTATTTGACTGGAAGCTGTTGCTGCCTAAGGCAGCAACATCTTCCAGTCAAATTAGTTTCAAAATATTCAACAGATTATTTCTTAAATTATTAAGAATCTGTCATACCTGCAACTTTGTTTGAAAGGGGTAGTTATCCTTGAACATGCTTGATGCTATAATTACTGCATTCAAAATGGGTAAAAAATGAGAACCCGTTATGATCAATCATTAATTGATCATCGTTTAGTATATAAAACCAATCATCGATCACAAAAATGGTACCAATTCCCAGTACTATTACAGGTAGCATACGTTTTAAAGCTAGACAGCTAAACGAGAGAAACAGGAAGGGTAGCGAGGTACAATCATTTTTATGTAACCTATTGTATACATGAATGGAATCTGTGCTGTTGTCATTGTATCATGAGACTGCCGAGGTAATAAACCCTTTACTGGTTGTCTTTCAGAACATCTATTTGCAGGCCATGATAAGACTATTTTTTTTTATTTACCTCTGGAACGACTGCCTCAATGATCGAGCCTGTCATTCCAGTGGTAAATTTTCAAAAAATTTCAAAAATAGTCTTATTATTAGTAGCCTGCAAATGAACATTCAGTGAGAAATATTTCATACTTTTGTGAAAAATCTTGACCATTAAAGGGTTAAAGTTCGACTTACAAGTTGGATTGTGCATTACGGATAATTTTGAATTAGTGACAATCCAACAATCCAGTGACAAGACATTTTTGGGATAGAAATAGCTTTCCAGAATTGGGACAAAGGTGATCGATCATACTTGGTCTGAATCGTGGAAGTCCGAATTGGGGAAGTCGAGTTGGGGGATAATTTTCATACATACATACACGCAGGGAAACGGTGATATTTCTTAGATGACAAGAGCGCACTTTAGAGTACAATTAGATAAAATAATTTAATATAATTCGACCATATTCGCTACAGCTACAAATGTAGTTTCTCTTTATATAGAGTGAAAGCAATGATCATACTTTACGAATCGAGGAAGTCCATTTGGGGAAAGTTATATCCATAGAGACAAATGCATTAACTGTATTAGTGTATTAGCAAAGATGGTTGAAATAGTGCCAATTTCTTTATCTAATTGTGTGAAATGGTTATATTTGCTCTGGTATGCATTTAAGTTTTAACCGCCCTGAATCGACTTCCCCAATTCAGACTTCCCTGGGTCGGACTAAGTATGATCACATTATTCAGAATTGGACAAAGGCACAAGACAAATGCGTCAGTAGCAACAAACATAAACACTTATTCACAACTATATCGTCAATGCCGATTGGAACGGCATCATTACCAGATTAGAAACGATTACAAAGCGGGTTTATTTTGGATCATCCTTAGGAACACGTGTACGTGAGTAAATAACTTTACTTCCGGTTTTCTGTCACCCGATTTGTTACCTCAATTTTTATTGGTCCAATACCTGGGGAGGCGGGCGTTCAAGCTCAACTCAGTTCCCTGTTCCCGATTCCCAATATCCGATTCCTTGTTCGTAGCTCCCAGTTCCCGGTTCCTTATTCGAGTCGAAATGTTTAAGTTCCCGGTTCCCAGGCCCCAGTTCCTTACAATGTAATCACAGATTTAAAAAAATTAAAAAGCAATTTCATTTACATATTATATATACATGAGTAATATAGATGGGAACTACTACACATTACACTACGAGAAGAACATTGTTTTATCGCGTATAACGTTATTGTGTGCATTTTAATAGTTTTATCGTGTATTATGTGCATTCAGAGGTGATATGTTTATCCCGTGAACATTCAAGCGTTGCTATTGGCAAAAAAACCCAAAAAACTGTAGGTATCAAAAGTTACCGGTTTTCGATCATCAACCAACTGACCCGGGACTCTTCGATCAAATATGCCTATTTCATCCAACCGCTAGAACTGACATTTCATCACCTACATGTCACATCGCTTCAGTGCTTCATGTTGTTATTGCTTTGTGTCATCCGATCCATCGTTGTTATTGTGTTCGTTCATCAATGTTAACTTTTAACAATCATTACTGAACTTTTTAATGAAGAAATATTGCTGAACTTTTAACTAATTTATCGATGAACTTTTTTATCAATTAATCACCGAACTTTCAACCATCTTATGCTTTACAATTGTGATACCAATTCTCATGCAGGCGGCATCCTAAAGCTTTATATTTTGTATTGGCTTCTAGTCAGAATTTACAGCCACAGTCTCAAGGTTTAGGTGTGGAACCACATTAGACCTTCAAACTACATCATCCTTGTTGTCATCATCCTCAGTTAAACAAACCACACACATCTGCCATATGGAAACAACTCTGTCGGATAAGCGTGACACCTCAGTTATGCTCAGGTCACAGCGCACATGTCGCCCACCTGCAATGCATTCACCATCAAGGTTAGTCACAGACTACAATCTGAATGCTCCAAAAGCCATTGGGAAGAAGATCCGTGGCACAAACAAACCAGACTGTACAGTACAGAAGAAGGGACAGAACCTAATCATTGAGCTGTCAACCACAGCATTCGAAGAGTTTCGCAAGGCTACAAAAAATATCCGTACAGGAAAATACTCAGATAAAATGGAAACCCTCATCAGAACCGACCGCCAAAATCTTCTAGTTCAAGAAGACTACCTGGTCCACAACAACACACATGTGCTGATCTACAGAATAAACATCTTCCTGACCTCGAATCGTGTGCAGATAAACGGACATGGTTTAAGCCATTTTATCCAAGAGGACCTGGATACAATTTTAGCATCCATTAATAACCACAATTTTAGATCAGTAAACGAACTTATTCATTGACAGTGCAATATTCTCCTCGCAAATTTTGAAAACACCAACACCCTAAAGAAAGCGAAAGAAGCAAGGGAAAGGCTAGACATTGCATTGACCAGGCCTAGACAGACCTCATCAGCATACGCAGATATTATGCCTTACTCCCTAACAGATGATACAACAGCAAATCGTCCGTTGGCCATAGATCAACACATAGCCGCAGACCATAGTAGAGACGTCGACAGCATTAATGTTCACCAGCAATGCCTAATGACTCAATCTATTTATGGAGCCCAGTCATTAACGCCACAAGACCAGACATGTGGCGAAGGGTGCGAGAGTGAGTCATCACTAGAAACCTGTTCACAGTGTCTGTCCATTGTTGCAGATGGACAAGAGGCAGACCTATGCAGCAGCTGTGATACCTGGCTATCTCGCACATGCGAAGGCATGGACATACAGCAGTTCAGTTACTAAACAAAGAATGCATCTGCCGCCTTTTTCTGCACATACTGTAAAGAACAGACTAGAAATAGTGAAAAATCCATTCCCAATCATAACGTAAACAGCTACGCTGGAGGCGGACTCGTAGACTTATCTCAAAATCAGAATGGCTCACAAGCTGATACGCTGGAAACGGCTTCTAACGTGACTAGAATAAACTTTGAAACCTCAGTCAAGCAACAAAATTCTTCCAGCAATGCCATAAGACAACCAGTCAACCAAAAGAGAACAACTACATTCGCAAACCGCATAACCTCAAATACTCCTCAGCCATCAGTAATTCCAACACATGCTCTAGAACCAGAGAATGGCTCAAAAGCAAGCAATTCCTCGCCAACCACAGAACACAGTAGCATAACACCGAAGTCTGATGAAACGAAGGCACGTGACAAAGAAGTGAAAGCAAAAGAAAGAAAGCTGAAACAGCGAGAAGAGAATCTAGACCAGCGGGGAAAAGAACTAAATGATATCATGAACAGAGCAGCAACGGCTCAGGCTCGATGCATCCAATTAGAACATCACAATAAAGAACTGACAAATTCCCTGAGAATTCAAGACATGTCTTCAAGCCAACCTTCGACCCAACAAGCAGCTAGCATGTCAGAACAACGTGCCCACTCGGCCAGACAGATTGACCCCTCATCAAATCAACAGCAGTTGATACAGGCTGAAATTGAGTGGCAAATACTGCAACAACGGGTTATGCTGCTGGAACATAGTATTCAGAGTCTGCAGGCAAGACTGTCTATGTTAATGTTACCCTGCATGCCGTCGCATCCAGCACTGCCACACCTACTTCCTATGTCAGTCTTCAGTCCATTGCAACATGTACCGCTAATGCATACACAGCCTCCACTGCCGACTCCGCTAAGTCCGACATGGCCATCCACCATGACTTACCCACCTTTACATCTAGCTCCTCCTCAGGTGCCGTCATCAGTATATACTAATCGCCAGTAACCACATCATCTGCCTCAATGTACATGTATCAGCCGCCTTCAGCTGTACAATTGTCATCAGCTCATCAACCATCCGTAATCACTCCATCGATGCCAATATTTATGCCACCACCACCAGCACAACTAAGACCCACATGGCCACTAGTTCAGGCATCGCAGTTTACAGGCCAGCCATCATTTTATGGCTATGCACCGCCTCAGCCTCAGCATACCAGCTACATACCTTATCCACCGCCCCCATATCCAATGGGGTGCCCACCAGCGGTGAGACCAAGCATCATATCTGATTCTACCACACAGTCTGTTCACCAACCTGATATGGCTGCATGGCGACTACCAGGATTTGTCACACAGCAGAAATGTCAGTCAAGCATTCAACCCCAACCTGGTTTCGGTATGCAGCCACCACAGTGGTCTAACTTAAGGTTATCACAGTCAGTGCAACAGCCTAATGCCAGGCCACCACTTGGATTCGCCATTCGGTCAGCAAAGCAATCCAACACAAGACCACCACAAACACCTGCTACAATGCCAGCACAACGATCCACTGTAGTGCCTCTTAGCCGCAGCATCTTACAGAGACATGAAAAGGATCATAACCCTACCAAGCTACCAGCAGGAAACCATCCTGGATCTGCTCAGAAGCAGGCCGGCAAAGCCAGAATTAGCATGCCTAGAGGCCAAACCAGCACCAACTCATGAAGCCAGAAACCCTCTCAGAGCCAGCAGCATGATACAGCTGATGAAAACAATCTGGCAGCCACCATACCTAGCAAAAACACACCACATAACATGAGTACGCCTGAAAACCAAACATCTCTCCATATAAATGAGCCTAGTCTTGACAGCCCATTGGATATAACCCCAGATGTGCAGCATAGTGTGGACGAAAAAAGCACAGCATACTCATCTCATTTTTTAAAGCAGAGCCCAAGGAAAAAACCAAGAGCGATGGAAAGGAATCATCAATGCCGGCAGTCAATATAAACATTGCCGCATATAATATCAAAGGGGTGCGATTCAACAAATCCAGCCTAGTAGAATTATGTGACTTAAGCAAGATAATCGCTCTGCAGGAACACTGGCTACATATGTATGAATCCCACATTCTATCTGATTTCCATACAGATTTTCATGCTGAAGTCAAAACGCACGATGATGCCATCCCCAATCATAGCCCTCACAGCAGAGGTCAAGCAGGTGTCGCCCTACTCTGGCATAAACAGCTTGATCAACTCATTAACCCTATGCCTGATGGTAGCAACAGAGTAATATGTGCGACCATAAAAGGACACAAGTCTAATTACCTACTAGTAAATGCATACATACCATCATATGACAGGTCACGCCCTACCGAGACACTGCAGATGTACCAAGGAATTTTAGCTGAAATCAAAGAGATCATGATGAAGTATGCTGGGTACGAAGTTATCCTGTGCGGCAACATGAATGCCTCTCTGCACCGTAACCCACCAAACAAGTCTGATATTGCCTTCAGGGAGTTCTGCAGCAGCAAAGGTATATGCTCCATTGCCACCTATCCAGTAAAACCAACCTTTTTCTGGAATAGGAAGTGGGACGACGTTGGTAAGGAACATGAACTCCACACATCACAAATAGACTATGTGCTCTCCACCTGCAGCTCGGTCATAGAAGAGGTTTCTACACTTGACTATAGTACATTATTTGCCCAGTCCAATGGCTCAGATCATGACCCGATTATAGCGAAACTGTCTATTGCAAAAGCAGAATACACACACCTAAAATGAAGTAAGGAAATCCTCATGGCTGGGGGCGCAAGGAAGACATTCAAAGTTACAAAAATGAAGTGACACTCCATACACAACACATACTGGACTCTCAACTGGAAACTCCAGAGAAAGTCAAAGTAGCAGTCAGTGATCTTACACGTGCACTCACGGGAGCCGCAGCAAAGGCCGTCCCTCATAAGACCATGATATTGACGCGAGGACTAAGATCAATTCCGAGGCATATATTGACCCTACATAAACAGTCCAAAGCAGCCTTCTGGCGCTGGAAGACAGCGGGGTGACCAAGAGAGTGAGTCCTTTTTAACGAAGTCAAGCAACTCAAAAGGAATGTCCGCAGAGGACAACGGTAGGCGAGAATAGCAAAACAGAAGGAGCTATATACCCAGATACAAGAGGCCAGAACATACAATCAAGAGCTGTTTTTTAAGCTAGTGAACCAGCAGAGAAAGTGGCAAGCAGCCGTCACCACCGAGTTAATGGTAAACGGCGACAGTCACAAAAACACAGACTCTGTCAGACAAGTGTGGGCTGATTACTATGAGAAGCTTGCTACACCATCTGATAACAGCGCCTTTAACGAGGAGTACAAGCGACAGGCAGAATCTGACATCACAGGCATAAGACATCTGGCTACAAAGAATACAACCTACATGAAACCAATAACGGCAGAGGAAATCTTTAAAGCATCCAGAAAGCTTCATAAAGGCAAGGCTGCAGACAAATATGGTATTGCATCTGAACACTTTATCTACGCCATTAATATCCTATCAGTGATCTTTACACATATATTCAACGCAATACTTGACATCAAACAAATCCCTCAGGCTTTCAAGGAAGGCATCCTTACACCAATTCTCAAGAAATCTGATAAGTGTAAAAAGCAGCCTGACAACTACAGAGGCATAACGGTTTGCTCCACTACTGGGAAACTCCTGGAGATTGATCTAGTTGAGAGGATGCCACCCTACATAGAGCGTATCCAAAGCCAACTACAGCGAGGGTTTACAGAAAGTGCAAGCTACCTACACACCACCTTTGCCGTTTCTGAAACGATTGCAGAGTTCGAAGAAGCATGTGATGACCTCCTGTTTATCACCTTGGATGTCCAAAAGGCATTTGACGAAGTATGGCAGTGCGGTGTCCTCTTAGAACTATATAAGTTGGGGATACCTACACAGATGTAGAGTCTGCTTGAAGATAGGTACAGAGGACTAACCAGCCAAGTAAAGTGGGAAGTTGAGCTGTCCAGACCGTTCAAGATTCTCCAGGGCACCGGGCAAGGGAGATCTTTTCTCCAAGCAATTATAAAGTGTTCAACAATCCCCTCCTCAAGAAGATCGAATCTGCTGGAACAGGAGCCTATATTTGAAATATCTGTGTAGCTGCACCAATGTGTGCAGACGATGTCACCCTCCGAGCAAAACACCAGTACCCAGACGCTCAAGTCGCATTGAGAGCAACTAAGGATTTTGCAAGTGACCGTCTGTATGTCATAGGGATGGCTAAAACCAGTGCTATCATTTATGGTACACCATCGCAAGAATCCGGCGTGAGCTACAAGAACGAGAACATGGCAGTGTCTGAGGAGACCACACACCTCGGCATACTAATGAGCGCTTCCAGCAAAGTGGACCAGAAAATGGTAGAAAAGAACATCGCTTCAGCCCGAAGTGCAGCATACAGTCTCTTCGGTGCCGGCCTACACAAAAAAAATGGCCTGAACCCAGTTGTCTGTCAGAAAATATGGTTAATATATATTCTGCCAAGGCTAACTCATGGATCCGAGGTTTGGAAATTGACCGCCAAAGAAACCGAGCCACTAGAGACTTTTGCCAGATCAATCCTGAGGCAGTTACAGAGCTTGTCTCGAAATACAGCTGTATATGGGCTTCTCGGAATCATACATGTCGCCGGTGAAATACACAAGAAGGCACTCACTCTTCTAAGGAATCTGGTAGCAGACTCAACGCGTCGAGAGCATGCAATCATACTGCGACAACTTGCAATGAAATCTCTCTCCAGTAAGTCATGGCTGTCATACATCCAACAGCTCCTCTTGAAATATTGTCTACCGTCGGCCAATGTTCTCCTAGCATAGTCTCCCTCAAAAATAGAATGGAAACATCAGGTCAACAAAGGAATATCAAGCGTCTGGGCCGCGCACCTATGGGGCACAGCATCTGGAATGTCAACCAAGCAGTTTATGTCGCAGTCAATGATCACACTTGAGAATGGTCCAACTCCAATCTGGTCAGAGTCCCCAGCAACACTACGGGATACCGAGAAGGCTATCGTCAAGGCCAGACTCCTGACCAGAACCTATCAACTCCAGTCTACCTTGGCAAAATGGGACAGAAAAGGCACCATCTCTCCAGTCTGTCGGCTATGTAATGACAGCAACGAAGATACCTCACACTTCCTGGTATCCTGCGCCGCCTTGGCAGAGACTCGACAGCCACACTCTCTCCAACTGTACAGAGCAATCCAGTGCAAGCCGAATGACGAAACCATGACCCTGCTGCTGCTCAATCCACTGCATCCTGACATAACAGCATCAATATCAGTAAAACCCATATCCTTGATTGAACGAATCAGCAGAGACTGGATTCTAACCTGTCACAAAGAAAGAACCCGTCTCCTGACAGCTCTACGTCAGGACCACTGACCCACTGCACATACATGTTTCTTCGTTCCTATTTGCTGTTGTGTTTTTTTGCGTCATAATTAACTATCGTCATCGTGTTGCTTTCAATATAACCTGTTTTGAAACTCCACACGGAGGTGTCTCATCACTTGGGGGAATCTGCATGTAAAAGAAGAAGAAGAGTAAGAAAACACACACACACACACACACACACACACACACTTTTAAATTTGACCCTTTCTCTTGAATATTTAATGAATTTGACTGCTTCCAGTGAAATTAATTTCTAAATATTCAACAGAATAAGCTTAATTTTATATCGTAAAGGGTTAATATGCATGTTGCAACATAGCAATCAGGCACACATGCATTTAGATTTAACACGCACACGCATGTGTACGTGCACACGCACACACACACACACACACACACACACACACACACACACACACACACATGCGTGCATGCACGCACGCACGCACGCACGCACGCACGCACGCACACACACACATGTAGCTCACGGGGGGTGGGGGGGGGGGGTACGCCAGTTGCTCGCGGGGGTACGTCATGATGCTCCACTCTGTTGCACTTCATGTACAGGATGCGCGGGAGGGCTGGTTAGCTATGGTTCTCAGGGTTACGGATCCCATATCGCGTCTCTCCAGAAGGTACAAAGACCGGCTTGGGGTCATGTGAAAATTGCCGCCGAGATTGAACCTCATGGTCTCGTCCCAACTGTTCATGTCACTGGTATGTAGGTCCATTAACTAAAAAGTCTGGACATGATGATATGGTTAAAAAATCAGAATAATAACTATGCAAACAACGCTACTCGTTTGACAGTAAAAGAGCAAGATAATACAGCACACAGAGCTACTTGGTGTTCTTTATACGTGGTCTCATGGAGGGTACCACACAGATTCGTAGATCCGCAGAAGTATCCCCATAAGGGAGCGTAGCAACGAGGATACTTGAGTAGTTTAATATACACCAATTATACCCATAACACATACAAAATATTATTATTGCGAGAGGAAAGTGCCTTGCACAGGCCTCCGTCACAGGAAACTGCCTTCAATGCCGAAGCGGATGAAAAGAGCTGGCAAAAATGGCCACTCTTTTGTTCAAACAAAAAGCTAAGTGCTGGTCAATCCCAGTGAAGCCATAATTAATGTGATGCACACTAGTTTATGTGAAGACGGGTCGGATGATTTCCGAAGTATTCATAGGTCACCGTCTTATGTAGGTTCCAAGATACTGTATTGGTAGTTGCCACTTTATTTATGCAGGCCTTCTGTACATTCTAACATACCATTTAGTTATTAGATACGTTTTCCAAGCTTTGGCCGCAAATGGCAGGGATTCCTACATATCTTTAGACACATACATCTAACTGGCGAAGATGCATACCATCTTCCTCAGAAAGACAGCATGCGTACATGTTACGGAGCTCCCGAATCATATGACAATCTGGTTACCATCATCCCGCAACCACATATAGCATCAGCAGGATGGGTCACAGTTCACAAAAGTGATTTTTAGAAAGTGCAACATCATTTATGGTGGGGAGTAAGAGACAGATATCCATCACTAGTGACCGTGGTGGGTTCTAAAACCTCACACAGACACTACACTGAGTTGGATGGCGATATGAATCTCGTCCATCACCTGTGTGTTACGGAATTAACATGTTACCTGTCATTAGGGTTAAGTTCCAGAATGCTCGCCCAGAGATGCACTGCAGGCCGGTCTAATATATAATATAAATTCTTTCCGCAGTGCTTCCTACATTGGTGGGGGAATCTAAGCTAAATGGTATCCGATGATACTGGGGGAAGGGTGTGTAAATCTACACTTTAGTTATCACCGCTCGGAAACCCCAATAGTTTCCCAGAGTCGGATCCTGCCAACGTGTTGATTGGGAGTCCAGACAATTATTAAGCCTTGCGGCTGGAGGAGCGTAGAAAGAGACAATCAATTGATATTAATAAGAGGCCCTAAGGTATTTGGCCAATTTTACACAACCTAGCCAGTGTGCGGTGTTACATATCCACTGCAGTCGGAAAAGATGCGTACACAATGTGTCCCTTATGGAGAGATTGTCCCTAACTACTTTAAACCTATCCTATCGAGCTAAAATAGCCAGGTTTACTCGGTCACATGTCAGGCTCGAGCATGGTGAGCATGATCAGTGACCTCAGTGTAAAATTGATGCTGGGAGAATATAGTGATGCAGATATAATGTTGCTGTATAGTATTACCTAACGTAACACATCCTAGAGTTTTTATATAGAAACAAAACATAATAACTAGGATGGCTACTTGCCATATACATAACTAACCAATACAGTGCTAACGATATATCAGGTTATAAGACCTTATAGTGCTGGTTAGTTGAGAGCACACGGAAATAAAGATAATATGTACCTTATGAAACAGAAAGTATAAAAATGCCGTCGGAAGGACCGGGTAGATACCTATTAGTCATCAGTACCATTTATGGAAATAATAAAATGCACAATAGTATAGTTACTTGAGTACCTATTGGTCATCGGTACAGTAAGAGTTCGGAAATCACGGAAATTTATACGCTACAGTTGAGTAGCATGAGATGGCACGATCCTGAATGCAAGGAAGATTTCCACAAGCAGACTGTTGATGCAACTCACTCTCAAGACAGTGAATACGAACAGTTAGAGAAAGATGTCCACTAGACAGTCAGAATAACTGATACATGAATTTACACAGTTTGTTGTAAAGTTTCCATTCGGCGACAGTATTTTGAAAGTTGCCCATTAACAAGGAGGGCTGTAGTTGTAATTAAATATGCATGTACAATAACTTGGTACACAGTGCGGGATACATCGCATAACTCTTGCGATGCACCGAGCAAGCAGAGTCCTACAAGACTGTGGTCTAAAAGTTAATTAACACACGTGACATGCAGCGTGGAAGTTTGATACCACTTTTCCGCGTGGTCTGGAAGATCCGTCATGTTATCCACCAAGAATCACCATCAGCTCTACATCCTGTAGAATTACATCGGGCCCGCAAGGCCCATCTGCAGGAAACACCTCTGTCAAAGTTCGGAAACGGGAGTTCTTATATTAATTTATTAAGCCCCGGGATGGCTGTCTGGGAGCGTCAAAAATTTGTATCGCGGATGTCTAAGACTGCTCACCAGCGCAGGAGATCTCATTTCCGAATGGCACTGCTGTAATGTAGGTACCACAGTCCGTTAGCAGTTCTCCTGCCTCTTGCACTGTGCTGGTCCAGCAGTCTTGTTGACGGGTCGGCTTCCACGCCAATGATGCTCTCGATTCTTGCTTTCTCGCCCCTTTTATACTACTTGTGACATCAGAGGCAGGACGCTGCAGCCAATCAGAGGGTGAGCAGTAGGCAATCAGCGTGCAGCTAGAAGTGGTGGCGTGGCTATCACGTGAACAGCGCATATGCATACTGGCGATTACGACGCCAAAGCAATATTTAAAGATAATTTAAACGAGACTTTTAATGATAACTCGGCCATTTCTGATCTGATTTCAAAAAGGTGAAAAGTTCTGTAATCCTCCTTTCCTTTCGGTCCTGATCGCTACCAAGAACGACAAGAATAGTGTGATTTGAAGAAATTACCAGTACCAACTCGGTACATTATAAGCATACACTCTCTCCCTATCCTGACACGTGTTGCCAGGGAAGCTCTAATGCGTGCATGCACTCTACGCATTCTTACGGACTTAGCCCTTTTAACGAAACCTCTCTAATAGGGCTGTATGCACACATACTATCCTACTTAGGGGGTGGGGCACGCTTGGAGCGCACCCGGAGCAGTCATCCCGTACCCAGCTTAGCTGGGACAGTCCGTACCCATCCGGTAGATCCGTGCTGCACACACACGCACGCACATGCGCACGCACGCTCGCACACATGTTGTAGTCTCCGGGCATGCGCGCTGGTCCACTGGATACTCCCGTTCTGCGGCACTGCAAGTACAGAGTACTATGGGGCGAGGCTGCTGGTTAGCTTCAGATCTCTGGGTTGCGGATCTGGTGTTGCGCGTTGCTGGATTATACAAAGACTGACTTCTAGAGCTGGTGGAGTGTTCACATTCCAGTGGGGCCGTGCGACCATTGCCGCGGAAGTTGAACCTCACATTCTCATCCTCGCTGTTGGTGTCACCTGTGTGACAGTCCCTTCGCTCCATTTAGAGCTGGGACATAATTAAATACATACAATAATTAAAAATAATGGTACTCGTTTGCTGCTACAAGAGAGAAGTCAAGTACATAGCGTCAAGTTGATGACTTGTCATCATGGTCCTCGTCAGCGGTACTGCATAGATCATAATCCGTGAGGCATCTCCGCAAAGGAGGGTCCTAACGTGGCTACTTAGCAAGTTTAATATAAACTAAATTAACCCCTATCACAAACATTATTTGTTGCGAGAGGAAAGGCCTCCATCACAGGAAAATGCCTACAATGCCGAATCGGAGGAAGAGAGATGGCTAAAAGGGCCACTCTCTTGTTCAAACTATGCTATGTAAAAGAGTCAACCGAGTAAAATTATAAGCTTAATGTGATGCACACGGTATTACGTGAAAGTGAGGTCGATGATTTCCACAGAATTCAACACCGTCACCTTATGTAAGTTCAAAGATACTGAATTAGTTGTTGCCGTTTATTTATGCGGTCCTTCTGCTAGATCATATTCTAACATTTAGTTTTGAGTCCAGATCAAGGTTAAGCCGCAAATGGCAGTATGATCTAACTATCTTTAACATATAAGCCTGACAGGCGAGAATGCTCGGTGACCGTATGGTCACCCTAATGGCGCATCCCCCTCAGTTAGACAGCATGCAGAAATACAATGAGGTGATAGCTCTGGAATCATATAACGATCCTGTCACCATCGCACCACGACCACATATAACAGCACAGGGACAAGTCACATTACATAAGCATTGAAAAGCACATATACGTTTATGGTGGGGACAAAGATGCAGCTATCCAACTATAGTGACCTTCCTGTGTGGGCTTGGTGGGTTCTAAGACCGTACTTAGTAGAGCTGGGCGGTGTGACGGTAGTACCGTGAGGACCGCGGTATACCGTGAACCATGACTATTGACATTTCCAAATACCGTGAATACCATCCATAATGGTTGAGCAATATTTGAGAAATATATTCATAAAATCTTGCTTGACCAAGGGTAAATAAGTGCTAATAGTGCCAAAAATACAGGCATCCCTAACTATTAGCCGAGTTCAGGTGAAAGGGTCGTTGTAAAAACAAACGTCAAGACGTCAGTTACAAAATAATGACAGGCAGAATTGTATGTCAAACGTACGTCTTGAAATTCTCATGGTAAAATTGCTTTATTTAAAACATCTAAACTCATTCTCTGGCCGTCCTCCGGTAGTAATTACACTATAATATATTCCCTCTTCCCGTTTCTATTATTTGTAATTTATTACTCCAAGCATTTTGTCACCGAACAAACACGCTAGAATAACAAAATAACATACAAACTGTGTGCCATTCAAACACAATAGCGATCTCGCAAAGACGTATCTGATTGGTTGTTCATGAACTAGACTGTGGGAAAATACATTACTATGCTGAATTTATCAATGAAAATTTACTAAAACGTAGTATTTGCTCGCGCCGTTTTGATCACGTGCTAATTTATTAACAATGAGCAGCGTTGAAGTCGTTATTTTGTATTTTTCTGGCTTGTTTTAAGAAATTTCTTTATGGATTAAATCCAGTTTAAGTAACGACACGTAAAAATTATAGTGTTTTGGTTTTTGTAATACATTTTTCAACTGGCTACATGTCGGAAGTTCGTGGAAATAGCTTTTTACACGCATTGTTCACGTGAAGCATGGCGAGTAACGAGTCTGCACATCGGGTACTCGGTAATTATCAGAAGCTTTGGAATCGGCTATATTCAATGTTGTGTTATATGTATGTGTATAAGCCTGTTTTCGCGAGTAACAGAATATACGACTCCAACAGAAATAAAAGCGTACAACACTCGCCCCGTTTAAATACTCGCGGATTTTGTCTGGACTCTTTGTTAATGCCCCCATGTGATATCTTTCTGGGAGCGAACAAAAACTTGCGATGCAGATGTGGTGACTAATATCCCAAAGACGATTGCTCAAAACCGATAGGCATGGCAGTAGGCTAGAGCGAGCCTGCTATGCGGTAAGCAGTTACCGACGGCTCGCTTATCTCAGACCAGATACCTCACAACCACCTTCTCTCGCTCGACTGACCCTGATTCTGATTTTCCAGCTCCTTTTATACTACTCGTGATGTCACAACTGGAGTGCCACAGCCAATCAGTGAGCGAGCTGCAGAGGCAGGTGTAGCTCACGGTGTAGTGTCGGGCCGTTCTGGTGTCTGATGTCGACTCGCCACGCTGCAAGTGCACGACGAATGATGACGCTGGTTAGCTTCCGGTCTCGGGGTAACGGATCCTGTACGAGACCGCCCTATGGGTAACAAAAACTGGCTCCTAAGGCCGGTGGAACTCAATCGTTCCAGTGGGGCCATGCGACCATCGTTGCGAACATTAAATACAACTGTCTCATCCCAAGAATTTGTGTCACCAGTATGCCTGTCCATAGCAATTTCGTGATCTATGGACTTACAAGATTTGATTTGGTGACTTAAAAATATATGTCTATACTATGATTTTACCTAAACAATTATGAATATGCATGATAAAACTAAAATAAGAGCATACAAAATACGAGACTTAGAGACAGGTAGATGAACTTTTAAACATGGGGCTCCCGGAGGTACCACACAGACTCATAGGTCCGCAGAGGTATCCCCGCAAGGGAAGCCCTGTACACGAGACTTAACTAATTAACTTCGGACGAAAAGGTATGTGCCTCACGCGGGCACTACTCCTAGTGCTAGTTTGGGTGAGGAGTATTATCCTTGCATGGACCGTCGTCGCTGAATCCTTGTGAGAGGCAAGTGCCTCGTGCAGGTCTCCGTCTCGGGAAGGTGTCGCCACTGCTTAAATCGGGAGAAGAGTAGTAGGCAAAAATGGGCTCACTCTGATATTTCAACCAAAAATGCTTGAGAAAGAAAATACCATCCCTAGTGAGATTATGCCTATAGGGTTGCGTGCTGTTTCATGTGAAGACAGGATGAACGATTCCTGATGGATCCCCACGTCACCATCTTATGTGATTCTAGTATGCTGAATTAGTAGTTGCAGCTTTATTTATGCGGACCTTCTGCTTTGCTTAATTAGCTTTTAGTTTTGAGAAACAAGAACTATTTTTGGCCGCCAGTGGCTGGTATCTACCTAGCTATTAGACACAGCTGTCATTGAGAACAGATGCCCCAAGACATCAATACTGAAGACAGAACTGGATAAGAATCCGGACGTCTCGCTCCGTAACCACATAAAACGTTACAGGACACAGGTTACTTTTCACGAAAGCATTATTAGACAATTGTCCTATCGTTATGGTGGGGGTAAGAGAGACGAATACCCACAGTAAATGTCCTTCCCATAAGGGCATGGCAGATCTAAATGTCATGCCCAGACATTCTTATGGAATTCAGTGGGGATGCGCATATCGCCCGTCACCGGGTCCTATGGAACTAACCGTTTAACCTGTCATTAGGTTTATATACAAGTTGCCCAGTTTTGCACTGTGGTGTGGGAGGATTGTTCAGCAAATAAAATGATAATTAGAATATGTGTTCGCATTGCTTTCCTACATTGGCAGAAGTGCTAACTACTAAGTATCTGAAGATACAAGGGGAATGTATGTGATACCACACCCTGGCCATCACTGCTCGGAAACCCCAGTAGTTTCCCAGAGTCGGATCATCCCATGGTGCGGATAGGGACATCCAAACAATTAAGAGGCCACAAGGCTGAGTGGAGCATGAAGAGAGACAAAATCTTGGAGTTATGAGTCTTACCGGAGTGCGGGGCTAGATTATCACACTACCGGAAGAGAAGAGTATAATACAGATTTTGTAATGAAAAAAGTGTCTCTAATCATTTTGAACCTATCCTATCGAGCTAAATAGAAAAGGTTTAGTCGGTAGCATGCCGGGCTAAACAGAGTTATAGCACGGACAGCGACCTCAGTTAAAAATTGTTGGTGGCGGGAGAAAGTGCTGCATATATAAGTGTTGCTGTGTAGTGTTTCCTACGTGCACTGCAGTCCTATATTTCTATAAATAAGCAAAACATATGAACTGATGGCCACTGGACTAAGACCGTTACGGTACCTTTTAGTCATCGGGACCATTCTTACGGATACAATATAATTAGATGAGTACATTTAGCGAAATAATTAAAATGTGAAGTATAGTGATTTGAATACTCGGTAGTCATTCCCAAGTTAGGCTACCATGTTACTGAAATTGATACGTCATTCCATAGTTGACGTGTGTTGATGCATTCTCAGGAAGCTGGAATGTTCCCGCAGGTCGGTTCCCACAAGTTGGTTTCCGCAAACAAGATTCCCGCAAGAACACTCATGGCGGGAGTACATCGCTCAGGATGGTAAGCACAATGGAATGTCTAATGAGTAGTCAGCAAGAAATACAATAGCATTACTGTGGTGAAGAAAGTTCCCATACACCGATGGCATGGATGGAAGTTGTAAACAACCCAATCACAAGCGGGGGTTGTCAGATGCAAATGAAGATACAAAACAATGCTTAATGGTGCTGGGTACGTCAGCCAGCTCTGAAGATGCACTCGGCAGAGTTTACTTGCTGCGGTCAAAAGTCAGAAGAACCTACACAACTTTAGTGTGGTGACAGTTGAAATACCACTTTTAGGCGTTGCCGGCAGATCCGGCGAGTCATCCATCAAAGAACATCCTGCCTCTACATCTGTAGAATCACATATTCAGGCCGTAAAGGCCTCACCACAAGTTTGTGTTCCGAAGTAGATATTGATATTCGTGAACAGTAATCAGAAAGTTCCAAAAAGCTCCCGTAAGTAGGGAGTTACAAAATTGTTTTTACTGTGGTGGGTTGGCTACTGCTAGCTACGGAAGAGGAACAGAAACTGAAGTCATACGTGTAATATCTGTCGCTCGCAGCTAGTACAGGTCCAACCTGTTCGGCCCCTGGCCAAGGATGCTCTCGATCTCTGGATAGCGTCTCCTTTTATACTCCTCGTGACATCACAGGCGCAGGCTCCAACCAATCATCGTTCGAGCAACAGCCAATCAGCGCATAGCTAATAATAGTGCATTCGAATGTTCTAGAACATTCTAGAAGTTCTGCGTCCACGTGGTTATGACGTCACGGCAATATTTTGAAGATAATCAAGACGGGTTTTCCGTGGATAACTCAGCCATTTCTTAACCGATTCTGAAATGGTTTACAGATTTAAAAAGCCCGTCGAATTCTGGTCTTGATTAATGCCAGAGTCAACGGGAACAGGTAATCAAAGAGGATTATAGGGTACCATCCTGACACACTAAAAGTGCCATCCTATCTTGGTCGTAAATCATGTGCTCCATCAAAAATAGCATCTAAGTGGCGCATGCGCATTATGCGCTTTAACGAACTTCGTCGTTTTTGCAATGCGATCTCTCTCATAGGCCCATATACGCTTATGGCTCTACCCAGGGGGGGGGGGGCGGAGGGGGTGCGCGTTCAGGGAATGAATCCAGGATGAGCGGCGCGTACCCAGCTTAGCTGTTACAGCTGGTACCCAACTGGTCAATCCGAATTACACAGGGAAGTGATCACGTAGCACGTTATCGTACCCATGCACTAAGCATATGCATGCGCTACGCCTATGGGGAAGTATATTTTGAAAGGAATTTGCTAGTTCAATTAAGGATTTTGAAACAGTAAAATGATTTGGAATCCTCATTTCACTTTGGTCATGATCGAGACCAAAAACGACGAGGAGAGTAGAAATTAAAGGGATTCCATGTAACAACTCAGTACAATATATGATGCTTTTTCTCGGCAACGCTGATGCACATTGGCAAGCAATCTCTGACGCCCGCGCATGTGCACTAGATGATCTCATGGACTTAGTCATTTTATGAACCTCTTATATGGCTCTTATTCACGCGTACTGTCCTACTCAGGGGTGTGGTCCTGGAACGTACCCAGTCTGGCCGTTCCGTACCCAGACAGGCTGGGGTGGTTTGTATCTGACTGGTCGATCCATGCTACAATGTAAACGGTGACAAATAAGGACTATGTGTTGCACCCTACCAATGGCAGTAGAGCTTCCCTGACAAAACGTCTCAGAATTGGAAGCGAGTGCATGCTTATAGCGTACCGAGTAGGTACTGGTAAATGACTTTAATTATATCGTCCTCATTATTCTTGGTAGCGATCAAGACCAGATTGAAATGAGGATTTCTGAACCGTTTTTAATTATTAAAATCGGCCCCCAAATGGCTGAGTTATCGTCGAAAATCCCATTAAATTATGTCAAAATATTTTTCTTGACATCGTAAATAAAAAATAAAAAAAAATGTGCTGTGCACGTGATAGCCGCATCACAACTTCTAGCTGCACGCTGATTGGCTACTGCTCAGCCACTGATTGGCTGAGGTGCCTGGCTCTGACGTCATGAGTAGTATAAAAGCGGTGAAAGATCGAGAATCAGGAGCATCACCGGCATGGAAGGTGGCCCGTGCAGGATGACTGGACCATCGGGATAGACATGTGCAACCGCTAATCTACAATGATACCAACATCATATGGTGCCATTCGGATTTCAGCTCATCTGCGGTGGTAAGGAGTACTCAGATTCCACAGTTTTTGTACACCCCCAGACAGCCATCCGGGGCTAATAAACTAGCTTAAAGTAATAACATCCTGCATCCAGACCTTTCTGAGGGAGTCTTTCCATTGGAGGGACATGCGGGCTCAGATGTAATTCTACGGAATGTAGAGCTGATGGTGATTCTTGGTGGATGACTTGCCAAATAATCCAACCACGCTGAAAATTGGACTTAAACTTCCGCACTGCATGTCGTGTGTGATTAATTAACTTTTCGACCAGTCTGGGTGAACTTTGCCCGGTGCGCCGCAAGAGCTATGCGACATACTCCACACCGTGTGCCAGTTATTGTACCTGCATACTAATATATATTAGCCCTCTCTGTTAGTGGGCAACTTCAAACTTTCATACTACCATCGCCGGATGGAGAACTTTACAACCACTGTTTAAATTATGTAGCAGCTAAGAGACTATTTAATGGACATCCCCTGAACTGTTCCGTTACCTGTCGGGAGAGTGTGACGTATCCGACCTGCCTGGAGAAGTCAGCTTGCAGAGACCTGCCTGTGGATACCTGCCTGCAGATGTCTTCCTGCGGAAATCTTTCCAGCATTAGAGATAATGCCATCTCGTGCTACTCAATTAGCGCCTCAATTTCAGCAACTTGTGAACTTGTTCCGTACCATGACCAATAGGTACTCAAGTAGCTATACTATTGAACAATTAATTATTGTTTCCGTCTAATGGTACTGATGACTAATAGGTACCTTACCAGTCTTATGACCGCATCTTTATAATTTCTGTTACTGTGAATATTATCCTTGTTTACTGTGGGTGCTTTCAACTAGCCGCACCGTAGGGTCTAATGACCTGTGATACTTTATAATCATTGTTAGATTGTGTATTGGTTAGTTGTGTATATGGCAAGTAGCCATCTAGTTAATATGTTTTGTTTATTTATAAAAACTCTAGGCCGGAGTATGCTAGGAACTACTATACAGCAACATATATATATCTGCATCATGATTCCCGCCAGCGTCAATTTTACACTGAGGTCGCTGATCATACTCTAAATCATTGTGCCTGACATGTTAATGACTAAACCTGGCTATTCAGCTAGATAGGACAGGCTTAAAGTGGTTAGGGAAAATCTCTCCATTAGAGACGCGTAGTGTACACATCTTTTCCGGTTGTTGTGGTAATGTAGCCCCACGCAGTGATAAGGTTGTGTAAAATTGGCCAGTTACCTATAGGGCCTCATATATTTATTGAGTGATTGTCTCTTTCCATGATCCACCAGCCGTATGCTTATTAATTGTCTGGATTCCCAATCGACACATTGACCGGATCCGACTCTGGGAAACTATCCCCATGTCTTCGGATACTTATTGGGTAGACCCCTACCCCCCCCCCCCCAGCCAAAGTAGGAAGCACTGCGAAATAATAATAATATTAATTTATATGTTGTAATACCGGCCTGCAGTGCATCTCTGGGAATCATGGAAAATAACCCTAACAACCAGTCCAATGTTAGCTCTCTAGCATGCGGTGACGGACGAGATGCGGATCTGCATCCAATTTGTTGTAGTGTCTGGGTGAGGTCTTAGAGCCCACCATGCCCTCACGGGAAGGACGCTAGCGATGGATATCCATCTCTCCATCCCCACCATAATGACATGTCAGTATTTAAATTTGCTTATGTGAACGGTGAAACTTATCTAGTGATGTTATATGTGTTTGCTGGGCTGGGTAACTGGATCGTTATTGGATTCGGGAGCTTTGTTCCGTAACATGTATGCATGCTATCCTTGGAGGTAGATGCTATGCAGGGCAACCTCAGGGAAGCCGGACATCTGCACCCAATGGATAAACGTATCTAAAAGTTAGGTAGTAAACCCTGCCACTCGTGGCCAAAGCTTGTTTTCATTACTAACAACCAATTGGTGGGTTAGGATGTAGCAGAAGACCCGCATAAATAAAGCGGCAACTACCAATACAGTGACTTTGGAACTACATAAGACGGTGACCTGGGAATTCTTCGGAAATCGTTCATCCCGTCTTCACGTAAACCAGTGTGCATCACATTAATTACGGCTTCACTAGAATTTTCAGCACTTAGCATTTTCTGTTGAACAAAAGAGTGGCCGTTTTTGCCAGCTCTTTTCCTCCACTTCAGCGTTGAAGGCATTTTCCTGTGACAGAGGCCCGCGTGAGACACTTACCTCTTGCAACAATACTGTTTTCTTTGTGTGTGTGTGTGTTAGGGGTATACGAGTTTATAATAAACTATCTAGTGACTTCGTTGCGGAATTCTCTCTTGCAGGGATAGCTCTGTGGATTCAAGGATCTGTGTGGTACCTCCAACGAAACCAGGCGGAAAGAACAACCGATGGCTCTATGTTGTGTATTACTGTGCTCATTTACTGTAAAATGCATAAAACTGTTGGTACAGTATTGTTAAATTTATACTGTTTAATTAACATCTTATTCATTGCTCTAAATTTAAATGGACAGACATACCGGTGACACAAATAGTTGGGACGACACCGTGTGGTTTAATCTCGGTGGCAATGGTCGCAGGGCCCCATTGGAACATTAGTGTTCCACCGGCTCTAGAGGCTGGTCTTTGTACCTTCCGGAGAGATGTGATACAGGATCCGCAACCCCGAGATCCGCAGCTAACCACCCCTCCCACACATCGTGCACTTGTGGTGCGATGGAGCAGAACGTCATGGCAGAGCAGCACATACCCCCGCGAGCTACAATATGAGTACTAGTATGATTGTCTCTGTTGTGATAGTGAGTATTTGTAATCTAATCGATGCCGTTATAATTACCGTGAGTACTTGTTGTATGGGGATTAAATGGACATCAAAAGGTGAAATGCCCGAGTGCTTACCTCAGCAATTAATTTTAACCCTTTCACCAACAAATCCCTGAAAAAGCATATTTTTGTGATATAAAACTTATTCCGTTAAATATTTTAAATTTAAAATATTCAACGGTTTTATGGTAAGGAGTGTCTTGAAAATAAGGAATTCATCGATGAAAGGGTTAATACAAGAGACCAGTTATTGTCGGAGTAGGAGTAGTGTCGCATGGATCGACCAGCTTGGTATGGATCGTCCCAGACCGTCTGGGTATGTAGCCAGCGGGAGCGTTCCAAGCATACCCCCACCCACTGGGTAGGACGATACGTGTGCGTAGAGCCGAATATGAGAGGATCGTAAAAAGACTAAGTCCGTGAGATCGTGTAGTGCGCATGCACGGGCATCAGAGATTGCTTAACGATTTAGCGTTGGGCAGAAAAAGCATCTCATACAGTACCGAGGTGGTACTCGTCATAATTTTAGATTGCATCGTTCTCGCCGTTCTTGGTCTCAAACATGACTAGAATAAAGCAAGGCGAGGATTTCAAAACTCTTTACCATTTTAAAATCGGTTACGAATTGGCCGAGTTATGGCTAAATGAGCCAGCTTATTTTATTTTAAAATATTGAACCCCATAGGCTTAGCGCAGGCATGCTCTCAGCGCATGGGTACTATAGCGTGTCATGTGACCCGCTTCCCTACCTCTGAAGTGCGCTCGCTGATTGGCTGTGGCGTTCAATCTATGACGCCACAAGCAGTATATAAGGGGTCGAAAAATCAGATTCTAGAGCAGTCGGGTGGTGGTGAGGTGCATGGTCTGAGAGTTGCTGTACTCTGTAACGTAAATATCCAACGTCTGCTGCGGATCCTTTCGGTTTTGAGACTCGTTTTCTTTGGGGTACTAGCCACCACATCCGCAACCACCAGTTTTTGGAGGTTCCGGGGAAGATATCACCCAGGGGCAATAAAGAACTTTATAGTCAGGTATCCCAAGCCTCTACTTCCGCAAAGGGACCTTTCGAGCGGATGGGCCTTTTGGACCCGATGTATCCCATCATCCAGTATGTGGGGCGAGTGACGTGCTCTGTGATAACTCGCCAGATCTGCCGTACCATGCAACCAGTGGTGGAAATTTACCCGCACATCATGTGTTAGCCTTTTGACATTTTCGACCGAAGCTATGGGAACATTGCTTGATGCATCGTGTGAGCTATTCAATGCATATCAACTTGTGAACCATCAGAATGCATCCGCATTAATTAACATTCATCCATAGCCCTTTAAAAACTATAGGGCAGCTTTCAACTTCCGCACCAGTATGGAATTTTAGACCATTCAGTTAAATTAATAATTATTCATGTAGACTTAACTATCTACTAGCCATCTGCCTCCACGAAGGTTCGTCTTCACTTTTCCTGACAATGAGCCATATCCGCAGTGTGCCTGCAGTATTTTCCTAGCAGCTAACTTCCACATCATGCCATCTCGCATTCCAATTGTGTTACACTTCAACTATCGTGAATATAGGACTTCTTCCATACTGAGGACTAATAGGTACTCTGTTTTATTATATTATTATTGTATTGCTTTTATGTAACAGGTCCTGATGACTAATAGGTACATCCCGGTCATTTGAGACTGCATTTTATAGTTTATTATTATTATGTATATATTATCTTTATTTTTTCGTGCTCATAAGCACCGCAAGGTCGAGTGACCTTCTATTTATTGTATTTTACAAAGTTAGTGATATGGCAGTAGCCATACATGTTAATTGTTTTGTTTATTATAAAAATTCTTGGACCGCAGTATCACTAGGTTACACTATACAGCAACAACATCCACACCACCTTGTTCCCCGCACAGCATAAATTTTTCACTGAGGTCGCTGTTCATGTTCTCATTACACGAACATGACATGTGGCCGACTAAACCTGGACTGTTCTAACTCGATAGGATAGGTTTATAGTAGTAGGGGCGATTACTCGGTAGGAGATATTTTGTGCTAGTCTCTTTTCCGGAGTGGCGGATATGTAACAGATTGTATAAATTGGACATTTACCTTAAGGCCCCCATTATGAGTAATTGTCTCTGTCTACGCTCCACCAGACTTCGAGCTTATTAATTGCCTGGCCCTCTTTCCATCACGTTATTTAGAGTTAGCTCTGGAACTTTTGGGTTTCCAGAGTGGCTAGAAATAAAGTGACGATCACCGCATACCATACGCACGCACGCACGCACGCACGCACGCACGCACGCACGCACGCACGCACGCACGCACACACACACACACACACACACGCACTTGTATCCTGGGATACTGGTTAGTTAGAAAACCCCGCCAAAGTAGGAAACACTGCGAAAACATATATATAATTACTGGCCTGTAGTGTATCTTCGGGCGATTTTACATAACCCTAAGGACAGGTAAATGTTAACTCCCCAGGCACGGATCAGTAATAATCCGTACCCGGCACTCTCGTGATGGAAAGGATCCAGCTCGCCATCTAACTCTACCAGTGACTGGGTGCGGTCTTAGACCCCACCACACCCTCCTGGGAAGGCCACAATAGTTGGATAGCTGCATCTTTCTCCCCACCGCAAAACTTAAATGTGCTTTTCAAACACTTATGTACTGTTATTTGTCCTTGTGATGTTATGTGCGGTCATGACCTGACGGTGACAGGATTGTCATATGATTTTGGAGCTTTCATCTCATGATGCGTCTACTGAGGGGGATGTTCCATAGGGTGGCCTCACAGTCACTGAACATTCTCGCCCATCAGACTTATATGTTAAAGAATAGTTAGTTTACATTGCCAATTGCAGCTAAACTAGATTTGGACCCAACAACTAAATGATAGGGTAGTAATTAGCAGAAGGCCCGCATAAAAGCGGCAGCTACTAACACAGAATCTTGGAACTTACATAAGATGGCTGTGTTGAATTCTGCAGAAATCATCGACCCACCTTCACGTAAAACAGCGTGCATCACAACAACCATATAGCTTCACTAGGTTGACTCGTTTACATAATTTGATCTTAACAAGAGAGTGGTCCTTTTTGCCATCTCTCTTCCTCCGCTTCGGCATTGTAGGAATTTTCCTGTGACAGAGGCCCACGCGAGGAACCTTCCTCTTGCAACAAAATAATGTTTGTAGGGGTTAATTTGGTTTATATTAAACTAGTTAAGTAGCCACGCTAGAACCCTCCTTTACGGGGATGCCTCACGGATCTTACTCTGTGAGGTACCTCTGGCGAGGACCACAATGGTGAGTCGTCAACCCGGCTCCATGTACTAGACCTCCTCCAGGTAGCAGCAAACGAGTACGATTGTTTGGCTGTTACTTCGATAATTATTGTATGTATTTTTAATTATATCTCGGCTGTGAAATGGAACTGTGGAATCGTCACACCGGTGACACCAACAGCGTGGATGAAACAGTGAGGTTCGACTTTGGCGGCGATGGTCACGCGGCCCCATTGAAATGTGAACGTTCCACCGGCTCTAAAAGTCAGTTTCTGTACTATCCACAACACTGAGATCCACAGCTAACCAGCTGTCCCACCCCACCGTGCCACATACTGGTAGTGCCGCAGAACGGGAACGTCCGGCGGACCAGCGTGCATGCCCGGAGGCTATAGTAGTAGCCCCGTAGCCACCAAAATGCTGTGATATAAATGACTTGTGTTAACCCTTTAAACCTGAAGCACAAAATACGACAAATCGTTTACAAAGTAAGGAATATTATGTTTAATATGTTGATACTAATATGACTGGAAGCTATGGCAGCAACAGGTTCCTGCCAATTTTGTTTTAAAATATTCAACATCTTATCAGTATGGTTGTTTTGAAATTGAGATTGAGTTAAGGATATCATCTTTTAATCACTGGCTGAAACCAAATGAAAAAAAATAAATAATAAGTTCCTTTATTTATTAATTTCTTATGTTGGAACTTATAGAGTTGGGGAAATGTTTTTTCGGATTTTCCGGATGTTTTTCGGATTTTCTGATTCTTTGTATTGTCCCTATTTCTTCATATCATACACAAATTGTTGAATCCCAGTGTATGGTCATACCCTGTCTTGTATTAAAATTTGAGCAAATTCGGACCAGTATGGTTTCCGACATATCCCTAGATCTAGACACGAGCGAGGGTAATGTAAACAACAACGATCATTGGCCAGGTAAGAGATAAACTTGTTGTTGTTATAAACAAATAAACAACAAAACAAAGAAGAGGAGACGCGCAAACATGTAAATCAAGCAGTGTGAGCTATTAATTCAATTCCATGCTATATGGTAACTATAGTGTTCATTGAGGATACAACTAATGTTGCAGCAAGCTGTTGTTGTCTAAGACGTTGGAATAGGCTGTTTATTTATCACAGTTCAAGGCATTAGTATAGCGATGACAGTTTTGGCAAGCATTGTGTGTCATTGCTGAAGAGGATGACGTGTCACTTTTATTTCAAATTGTCGGTGAAGAGATTAAAAATTGTCTCAAACAGGAAGGACAGGTAGATGATCTCTTCGCTGAAAAAAATTGTTCATGATTCATGGCCATCTTATCTCATCCAGGTTTTCATGCTGAAGATAAAAACAATTTATGTTTAACAAAAAGAAATTAACTCAGTAAAACCTGCCTGTAATGGACAGCTTATGCAACATAAAATGATCACTGAAGCGAGGTGGTCGTTTAACACAAGAACATGAAGGTCATATCATCAAAATCAGATGGCCATTATAGACCGATTTCAGACAGCATATTTGAGTAATTTCGATAACAGTATTACATAATTTTGTTCCGTAACTTTTTTTCGTTGTCAGGATTTAAATACACTTGTACAACCAAATTTGTTCACAAGCCAACATATCTTGCCATTTAAAACTGTTCCAACATTTCGATTATCAAGTTTAGGCCTATATAAACCTTGTTCACCGACTTTCTCTAGTTATCTACTTTATTCTGGGCAGACATATCTGAGCCGACTGCGCTAATACACTATCCAATTTCGCCCAATTTACTAGCCATCTCCGGCCACTAGACTGGCCATGCCCGCCCACTACCAGTGCCATTACCGCACATTTTTTACCAGGCGGAACTTGCCAGGCCGACTTGATGAAGGGCAGAAATGTTTCTGTCCATATGCACTCCCAAGTCGTTTTCTACATCTGACATTGATACAGAATGCATATCGGGCGTATCTGTCATATAGTATTTAGCTTGAGGGTTATTTCTGTCAAAGTGTATGACATGCGTTTTATCTGTGTTGAAAGATAGTTGCCATATCTGTGACCACTTACATACTTTGTCTATGTAGTCCTGAATCTTACTGGTAGCTGGGTTGCCATATATCTTTGTGTCGTCAGCAAATATTTTGCAGTGGCAGATTAGCACGTCAGGCATGTTTGCAAATTTGAGGGGCGGGGCAGGTTCCACAAAGGGCATGCTGGATGGCATTGTCCGGAGGAAGATATGAAATCGGTGTCCTCGCCACCCCACCCCCACCCCCACCAAACCCCCTCATAGAAGGGCATTCGGGAATACCCACCTATCTAACCAACATGAGAAAAAACATTGGAAGGTGCAGGCTCATGACTCGATTTCCTGCATTCTGAGTGTCTTATGATTATGTATAAATGGTAGAGCAATGTTAATTGAAGAACATGTATTCTTTGGTCAATTGAACCTTTTCCAAATTCACAATTTGAACGAGCGGGCGGACGGGTTGTGTCAGATGCACACGTTGAGTGTGCGTGCATCCGCGTATGTGTATGCACCGTGGGCCTGCACAGTTTGCCTTGAAAACATTTAATTAGACCTTAGTTCCTAATTATATTTGCAATCAGCGGGATTCAGAGGAAGTGTTTTTTTGTGAAAACTACATCATCCTGGACAAATCTACCAATCATGTTGAAAATGTGAACACGGTTTGTTCAGCTCTTGCTTTAGATGAAGACCATGGGGTTTCTTGAGCTTCATGTCAAGCAGTTTCACCTGACTCTAAATGTAATTTTAAAATAGTGCAAAATCCAAGATGGCCACCAACAAAATCGATCAAGCAGCTTTCCGGGACCAACCATGAATCTGACCCTATGGATAATTCCTGCCCAGCAATTCTTAAGGACGCGCTAAAAGAATACGATGGGCATATGCTGGATGAATAGACAGAGTAGGTAGCAGCACAATTACCTCAAATTAGTAACAAACTATTAACAGGTAGTGTGTATGGAATAAGTAATTCAAATTATGATTTCGCAGCCTCTTACTGGCATGTGGGTGTCAGAGGTACATATGGCCCGGGCTATTCAAAAGAGGCAATGTCTGACTTTGTTTACGTGTGGATGGTGGCATCATCTTTTATGGTTAGAACTCAAATGTGTATCACGACCGTGCGAGTTGCTAGGGGGTAGGGTGGGATGGGTGGGGGAGAGGGGGGGAGGGGGGGGGGAGCTCATACTCATATAAATAGCACAGCATTAAACACTCTTAGACACATCCCTCAAATACACCCACTTACATTGCACTTCGACCATGTGTATACAAATTATTTCCACCGTTGCACATGTAAATCTAAAATTTGAATTTGAGAGTTGCTGTTAATTCTAATATCCCTTAGTGGTTCCCCATTGCTGTACCAGGCCACCCATCACCGCGCATATATTCTATTCTAACCACTAAGTAAGGCATTAACGGAGAGTGGACCAGTATCACTTCCAAAATTCAAATAGCCTATGATTATGTATCTTACCTTTACTTGCAAAGATACATGAAACGTTTACAGAAAAAATGTCAATATTACTTTATGGACTTGTGTTAATGCCAAAACAACCGTACTTTAATACAACTGCTCAGTCTGCTCTGAATATTCTAAAAATCTTTTTTAAAGTTCTACCATAACCATAAGTAACTATAAGTTGATACTGGATGCAGGATTTCTCTTATATGTCCAGATCTTCATACTCTTCATCGGTGTCCACAATTACTTACATGGTGTGCCTCGAAGTATCGATTTGGGCCTTATAGTTGCAGAGGATGTATTGGCGTTGCCAGTGCTTATCTAGCCACTTCTCAAAAGTTTTTACAGTTGGTGCGTTGATCACATCCTCTGGCAGGCTGTTCCATGGTTCGGCTATTCTGATTGCAAAGCTGTGCTGCCTAAGTCTCGTCTTTGCTCTTTTCTTGAATACATTTAGGCTGTGCCCTCTTGTTGCCGAGTCTCTCAGTGGGATATCTGAGCTTACTTCAGGGTCATATTTATGTATGTTACCAGTTATCCCATAACTAACATGTTTATCCAGAAGCCGTCTGTGTGGGACCGTATCGAACGCTTTCATAAAATCCAAGTAGATCACATCGATGTTGCCTCCCTCTGACCATTTCTCCACGACCTTCGATAGATGCAAGGATGTTGATCGTCCCAAGATAAACCCATACTGTCTGTCACTGAACAAGTGATTTCTGTTCATATGATCTATGATCTTGTCTCTGATGATAGTTTCCAGTACCTTACATAGAATACATGTTTATAGTTGCTGGCCAGCGTTCTGCTGCTATTCTTGAAGGTCGCTGTTATCGTAGCAGTTTTTCACTCTGCTTGGATCTTTATGGTGCTTAGCGACGTATTAAAAATCATTTGTATGGTTCCACTCAGTACTCCTGCCAATTCTTTTAATATCCATGGGCCCTTAAAACTTATCCACCTTTAGATTCAGAAGCTTCTTCATCACTGTTTCTTTGTTTGTTTTAATCTGCGTTAAGGGTTGGTCGTATTCTTGAGCTAGTGCTGCTGGTCCGTCTCTCTGGCTCAATAGTAAAAGCACTTGAAAAGAATTTCACCAAAACTTTACATTTCTCCTCGTCAGTTTTTGTTGAGACCTCTTAGCCAGATTCTGTTGTCATTATCAGGTTTGCAATTGTGGTTGAAGTCTTCAGTTTACTTTTTACATACTTCCAGAAGTGCTTCGGGTTAGATTTAGCGCTTTTTGCTATAACCTTCTCCTGGTCTCTCTAGATTTTACTTGTTAGAGCTCTCACTCTGTTACGTTCTCGCATGTATGCTTGATGCTTCTCTGGGTCTCTTGTTTCTATATAGCACTGTCAGCATCTCCGTTCCTTTCTAATCGCATTTATGGTTGTCTTGTCCAGTGTTGTACTGCTTTTTTCGCTTGTGTTTGTGGAGTGACTGTCTTGTTTGGTACAAACTCCTTTTCTGCATCTCATAAAATATTCGTAAATATGCCCCACTGCTGCTCGACATCATTTTCACATGCTGCCAATTTCTCTTCCCAGTCTATATCTAATGCTGCTCGCATACCTGGATATCATAGAAGACCTTCCTAAATGTTCAGCTGTACCCATTTCTGTAGCATTTAAATGTGAACTTCAATACAGAGTGGTCGCTGGATCCTAATGGTGGGCCATGCTCGACGCTTTCTACCATCACCTCTTCATTTGTCAATACTAGGTCTAATAGTGTGGCTCATCAGTCCCTCTTCCACTAGTTGGTTCTGTGACATGCTGATACAGGTAATTATCCCTCACTGCCTCTATAAACTGGTACTCATTTGTATCTATGTAGCCGCCAGGTGACCTCCATAAGTCCCAATCTATCTCTGGATAATTAAAGTCACTGATTCTTAGGAAATGTGAAGAGTTTCTCTTAGCCAACTCTGCTATTAATTTTCTCAGTCGGTATTCTTCCTCATCACAACAACTCAGACTTTTATACACACATCCCAAAAATAGTTCCTTGTTCTCCCTCAGGCGGGTGGCAACCCATGCTGATTCTTGGAAGTATGTGGCAACAGCTGTCCGTCTTGCTTCCAGGTCAAATTTAGTGTAAATAGCAATGCCCCTGCCAATGTTTGTGCTCTTGTTTGTTAAAAACATTTCATAGCCATCTAATTTTAAGTCATGTTCCGTAAGCATGAATCATGTTCTCTTGGGTTTCACCTCTGTGACTGCAATTATGGCTGGTGCTGCTAGTGCATGTTCTACTCTAAATCTTATTTCTGTCATCTTTGTGGTTATGACATCTGCATTTGTGTACCAAACTGTCAGATCAGAATTCTCTCCTCTCTCTGTGTTCCGTGTTTGTCCTATGTGTTGTGAGCCACCTCTCAATCTAAGTACTGGTATTTTTACTCTATTTACACTTTCATCTCTATTAAAACTTGGGTTTTCAGGCCCTCTTCTGTGCTACCTTGCACCACTGATTTCTCACCATCTTGTGCCACCAGATTTGTGCTGCTGTCATCTGATCTCGCTATTCTATTTACATTTTCTATTCTATTTATATTCAGTCTTTATTACCATAGATCGCTGTGCCGTCTTGTTCTACTAAATTTGCATCAACTTGCGCCACTGGACTTTCACCCATGGTCAGTCTAAAACTGGTCTCTGTACCATGTCTGCTCTACATATGCTTTCTTTTATATTTACAGTATTTGGGCATGGTGTAGTGTGGATCGGCCGGATGGGTACAGACCGTCCCAGCTCGGCTGGGTACGGGACGGCTATTCCAGGTACGTTCTGAGCATGTGCCACTTAGTAGGATAGTACGCATGTATAGAGCCACATAAGAGAGGTTTCTAAAAATGATTAAGTCTGTAAGATCGTGTAGCGTGCATGTGCGCAAGTCAGAGCTTCTCTTACAACACGTGTCAGCGTTGGGAGAGAATGCATACTAAAATGTACCGAGTTAGTGTATGTAATTTCTTTAAAATATGCTATCCTCGTCGTTCTTGGTACCTATCAGGATCGGAATGAAACGTGGAATTCAAAACTGTAAACCATATTAAAATCGGTACAGAAATGGCCGAGTTATACTTACTTTTCTGCTTAAATTATGCTCAAAATATCGAAAACATCATAAGTGTGTCTATGTACTAATTGAATGGGAAGGATGTTTATCACGTGATAATGTTCTTGCCCTTCCAGCTCGCACGCTAATTGGCTACAGATTGCGCATTGATTGGCTGAGCATTCCAGCTACGACGTCATGAGGGGTATAAAAGGAGTGAAGAACTGAGAATTGAGACCCCCACACTTCGACGAGAGAGAAGGTGGTAGGTTGTGTGGCCAGAGCAGTACAAGACGTGGGTAACTGCTTACTGACTGTGGATACCATACAATCGCAGCAGTGCCTCTCGGATTTCAGCTCTTAGTCTCTGGCACACAACCGATCTAATGAACTCGTAGTATGTGGAACGAGTGATGATTCTTGGTGGACAACTCATCAGATCTGCCGAACCACGCCGAAAAGTGGTAATCAAATTCTGCGCAATGTATTGTGTATAACATTTAACTTTTAGACCACAGTCTAGTGGGACTTTGCCTGGTGCGACGCACAAGCTATGTGGTGCAGCACGGAAGATGCACATGCATCATTACTTAACATTCAACAGTAGCCCTTCATTAACACAGGGCAGCTTTCAACTTCCGCTACAGTATGGAACTTTTTGTCATACTGTTTAAATTAATATGACTATCTAGTGGACATCTGCAACCACAATCGCTCTTCTTCACCATCTTTGAGAGTGAACTGCATCAACAGTTTGCCTTCAGATATCAGCCGAGCATCTACAGAATCAAGCCATCTCATGTTCCACATCAGGAAAGTATCATCTATTGTGATCTATTCACTTTTCCATACCAATGACTAATAGGTACTCATCTAACTGTGTTTTCATATTATTGTATTTTTACATTCATAGGTATTGATGACTAATAGGTACCGACCGGTCGTCTGAGACCGCAGTTTATAGTTTATCTTTTTACTGTATATATTATCCTTGTTTTGTGCTGATGACTAACAAGCACCGCAAGGTCGGGTGGCCTTAATTATTGTCAATTCTGTGATAGTTTTTTATGTATATGGCAGCAGCCATCCTAGTTACGTGTTTTGTTTATTTTATATCAAATATACTAGGACTGCAGTACGCTAGGCTACAGTATACAGCAACAATAACACCACATCACCTTTTTCCCCAGCATCAATTTTTCACTGAGGTCACTGTTCAGGTTCTCATTAGGCAAACCTAACATGAGATCAACCAAACCTGGTTATTTTAGCTCAATATAGGCTTAGAAGTAGTTAGGAATGGTCGCTCTCTGGGAGTCATTTGTGTAAACCTCTTTTCCGGATGTAGCGGATATGTAACACTGCGCGTTGGCTAGGTGGTATAAATTGGCCAAATACCTTAAGGCCTCCTTATTAATATATGAATGATTGTTTCTTCCTACGTTCCTCCAGCCGTACATCTTATAATTTTCTAGACCTCCCACCGACATGTTGGTGCGATCCAACTCTGGAAACTATTGGGGTTGCCGAATGGTGAAGACTAAAGTGTCGATTCCGCACACACTCCACCAGTATCTTCGGATACCAGTTAGCATGGATATCCATGCCAAAGTAGGAAGCACTGCGAAAACATTATAATATTTTAACCCACCAGCAGTGCATCTCTGGGCATTCTTAACATAACCCTAATGACAAGTAAAATGTTAGTACCCGGGAGCAGATCCTACATGATCTGTCCCGAACACACCGGGTGACAGACGGGACATGGATCTCCCTCTAACTCTTCACAGTGAACCCACCACGCCCTCACTGGAAGGTGACTATAGTTGGATATCCGTCTTCTTATCCCCACTGTAAAAGTATGTGTGCTTTTCAAATACTTTTGTAAATATGTCTTATCTTGGTGGTGTTGTATGTGGTTGCGGTGCAATCAGTAATGGGATCATTATATGATTCAGGAGCTGCCACACTGTAACATGTCTGCTCGCTGTTTGTCTTAGGGCGATGCTCCATAAGGTGGCCATGTGGGAACCGAGCAGCTCCGCCAGTCAGGCATGTATTAAAAAGATAGGTAGAACTACTTGCCATTTGCGGTCAAAGCTTGGAACATGGACCTAACAATTAAAGGTTAGTTTAGGGGTATTAGCAGAAGGACCAGATAAATAAAGTGGCAACTACCAATACATTATCTTTAATCTACATAAGATGCCAGTGTCTGAATTCTCCGGAAATCACCCACCCCATCTTCACGTAATTCAGCGTGCATTACGATAGCATACAGTTTCACCAGGTTAACTTGCACTACACACTTAGCATATGTTTGAACAAGAGAGTGGCCCTTTTTGCCAGCTCTCTTCCTCTGCTTCGGCATTGAAGGCATTTTCCTGTGACAGAGGCCCACGCGAGGCACTTTCCTCTCTCAACAATAATATTTTGTTATGGGTATAATGGCTTATATTAAACCAACCTGAGTGACCATGTTAGGACTCTCCCTTGCAGGGCCACCTCGTGGATTTAAAAATCAGCGAAGTACCTCTGACGAGCCCACATTAAACAAGACACCAGTTTGGTGCCATGTACTATATTTTCTCTCTCGTACTAGCAAATGAGTAGTATTGTTTGTTTTAGTAATATCATTTTTATTAATTATGTCTAACTCCTAAATTGAGTAATGGACCGTCATACCAGTGACATGAATACCCGGGACGAGACGGTGTGGTTCAACCTCGGCAGCAATGGTTGCATGGCCCCACTGGAACGTTATCATTCCACCGGCTCTAGAAGTCGGTCTTTGTACATTCCAGAAAGTTGCGAAACGTGATCTGTCACCCCGAGAACTGACACTAACCAGCTCGTCTGTGCATCATGTACATGCGGTGCAATGGAGCAGAATATTCGGACGGAGTGCTGCATACCCACCCCGGAGGCTACAATACCGACCCATTCACTATGCCAACTTGCATCACTGATTTTTCGCCATACTGTGCCACTGGTTTTGCTTCCATCATTTTAAAATCTGATCTCTCCTATATTTACAGTATTACTTCTATAATCCACTGAGTGCATTAAGGTGAATGTTCATAATTTAAATAGGGTCAGATGACTCTGTTGGACATCTTGAGGAGCAAAGTGTGCAAATGTGATATTAGTGCAATGACAGTACGATGTAGAGGGTGTTATAAATGCAATAATAAGGGTTGGCACTAAAATCCTGATGGGTTATCTAAGGCTGTGCCTGATCTGCTTACTAAGAAAAATAGATCCTAATCCAAAATGTTGTTAGTTGAAAAGTTGTTGGCCAGCCATGCAACTTAATTTGCAATCGGACAGAACAGTTCAAATACCAACAAATGGAAAAACCTAATGAACTAATAGCTAGCTAATGGCTCAAAGGTCAACTTAACCTACTGTATCCCAGAAAGGTGCAATGGTTATCTGGTAAATCACTTTAAAAAAAGGTCAATTAAAAACCGACTAAGTGATTGGCATCAACATCGAATGTTATAAATAATTGTCACTTATTATAAACAGCTACGGTAGAGACAAATAATAACAATCTGGCAAGTAAATGGTGTACAGATTAAATACTGTAGTGATCGAGTTTGAGCGCACTATCTGGCAATAATGCCTATGGTTACTTTGGAAACATTGTGCTGATAAAATTCTGGCAACAGTTAGCAATGCTCCGATTCTGTATCGTAAATGATAGCAATTGAGCACACTATCTGGCAACAACACTCCAATTTAAATTCTATCCGGCTTTGATATAACTAACAAAATGCTAATGGGGTAACAGTGTTGACACTATCTGGCAACAGAATACTGCAAGTACAATCCGGCAATGACTTCTAAATAGAAAGCACTGACAACAAACTACTGTCCTGAAATCTAACAAGTGAAAAGGAAAACTAACTCTACAAATTAACTAGAACAACCTGGCACGGAAAGCAATCATGAGCCGCTGATGAACCATGAGGGTGAATCAGCAGAAGATTACTTTGCCTGCAAAGCTATTCAAACGTAATAAGAATGAGGATAAGGACGCCAAAGAAACTTAGATTCTAGGGAAGCCGGTTACTGGATTGATTTAATAAGACTATTGATTTATAGACTGTCCTGAGGCTAACTTCTTAGGTTACAGGAGCGCGAACTTGCTATTGAAATAGCCTGGGCAAATAAAGCAGACGTATAACTTAATTGTAAACCCTTAATGGCAAGGAATATTGTGCAAATGTATTCTTGAAAACACATTTAACCAACATTCATCACAAGAAAGAGTTTATACCCTGCCGCTTTACTTTCGCACTCCCTGCTAAGATGGACAAGCTTTCCCTTGGGACCTGGGTTAATGTGATACCGGACTAAGTTTTGAGCATCTAAAGGGTGCTGACACCTAGAGCCAAATTTGTGGCAATTTGGAACTAATTTTAAAGTACCCAGTCAAAGTTTTACTAAATTAATCAGAAACAGCCAAGACAGAACTGATAAGCACCATAGGCTGCTATCTAAAAAAATCTGGTTCACCTATCCTAGCTATAGCCTAAAAAGTGTGCGGCCGACTTACTTTAATAGAAATCTCTGACTATGACATTTTAGTACTGAAGCCGTCGTCAAGAGGGAGGAACGCCCCTTTGACAATGACCTAGCACTTTAACAAACAGATTTGAAATATTCAATAAATGGCATCTTTTAATTGACAATCAGATAAACTCCTAGTGTCGTATATTAGTTAATAACAATTCTCGCTTCTGTATGTGTACTGTTGAAGTGTGCCTACATGAATGTGATCTTCATAAACTGGACAATAATTAGTTGCGCCTCGAAATGGTGGAATATCCGCAACAAGAAGAAGTTTTGGTTTCTCTGTCATTTCTATATCTGGAAGCGTGACTTGTATTTTTAGCTCCAAATGTTGATTTTAACACAATGCATTTCAATTCATTTACTACTGGACAATTTTAACATAATGCATCTCTTAATCAAATGTTACTGGCGAAATACATGACTATCCAACACAGTCTATTGAAAGTTATACTCTTACTGGATTTTATACAATAATGATTAAATAACAAAGATGGTGGCATGCCGTACAAACTTAGTTACCTTTGAAATTGAGCGGATCACGTGACAATGTGGCTGACAGCAGAAAATTAGACGTATCTGGTTCCATGAACATAGCCCATAACCACAAGGACTAATTATGCGAGCATGTACCAACATGGAATCAAATAATGGTTTAGAAAAAGCTGCTTAAAAATACAAGTTTAAGACCTGATAACAATTTAGTACAAGAAGACGGAAATGTAAAAAACTAATGTCACCTGCTATTACAGCAATGAAACCCGCCTCCTTGGGCCATGACGTTGAGTGTTCTCTTTCTCCGACTCCAAAAACTGGATATCAGAATTGAGTGGTTAACGTCTCAGGCTAGCTATTACTTGATATGCAAATCTGGAACCTAACAAAAGCCACACCGTCTAAAATTCACGTTCGTCTCCTATGAATAGTCTTTGATAACTATTCCTCAAGTGAACACATTCCAATATAAATATATCCAAGTAAATGCGTGCATTTGATAACCACTCAAATAAACTCCATCTATATTAAGTCCATCGAACAGCAAATAATGTCATTTCACAAAAATGACCGGTAAACAAACTGAAGAGGAATATCCCTCCTATGTAAGGAGCACCGCAATCGAATAATGAAAATTGGTTCAAACTCGCAGTTCAAATGAAATGTAAGTTGACACAATCTCAAAATTCGATCCGGCTGCTGTTTGATTACAATATTTTAAATAGTTTTAGATAGTAGCCTAAATATTGTCTGTAACGGTCACTTGTTATTAACCTAATAACATTGGAAATTCCACTGGAATTGAGTATCCGAACTTTATCAGAGTTCAACATTTCGGCTGGAATAAGGAGCCGGGAACCGTTTAAAGAATCTGGAGCTGGAATCGGGAACCGGGAACTGAGTATCATTCTTGACGCTGGCCGATATCGGAACGCATACGCGTCAATAATCTCTAATAGCCAATCAAATTCTGTCTAACTGAGCAATTTAAAATCACGCCACTGGCCGCATAACATATATTTGTTTACAAATTACGTCACTCACCAAGTTCCCTTTGCTGAAGGCGTCACCTCGGGTGTATTCGTGATTAAAAGCGCATATTATGATCGCCAATAATGGTTTTTATACTAGTATGAAAATGCGATCAACACATTATTCAAGTAGCTGACTACAGGTAAGATTTGGTATGCACACAGCACATTAACATTAATCAGAATACCATTCTCTAAATTCGTGCTATGGACTGTCACTGTGACTATGTCTGGTTCATAGCCACTTTTAGCGTGACGTCGTACCCTCTCCTATTTATATATCTAAGACTAAAGGTTTGCATCAGTTGCGATTGATGTTTTGATGCTACTACGATTCCTCTGGACTGACATAAAACCAATGGAGTTTATTTACTAAATAATATGTTGCGCTTAAAGCGGATACATCTATATCTACCCGACGCTGTATAGCATTTGGACAAAACCGCACCAAGAATTTCATAATATACGAAAACATTTATGTGTATACTACGACACTCCCCGTCAAACTAATATACGTAACAAAGTGTGACATTTATAAAGTATTCAATACTACCTTAAATTTCATATCCAACTATACACTATCTTAAGGGACTACCATAACGGCAATCTACCCTCCTCATTATCAAACCTTTTTAGGAACAACTCCGATATACACTCGCACAACAAAATTAGCACAACAAAAACCCTCATACAAAGCAATTCAGTTATGGAATAATACAGACACAAGCACACGCACATACATCATAAAGATACAGTACTTTAAGCAGAATATCAAAAAGAAGATTATAGAAACCTACTATACTCTGGAAAACACTCACCATCATGGCATGCTATTCTCATACTTGCACCCAGTCACCAGAACAAATAATAATAATAATATTAATAATAAGAATAAGAATATCTGTCATAATGGTAACTACCAAACAACTACCTCTACCATCACAGCCTAAAAAAAAATTTCAAAAAAATTAATACTTTGTCATTCATTGATAATAAGAATATGTAATATAGAATTATTAACTTAAGCAAGATAAGCACACATCCCTCTGTCATGTCTTTCCCGGTAAAAATGTAAATTGTCATACGTCTATTAACTGTTGGACTGCTGGAAGTGGACAATAATTCCAATTGGCAATGACTCTGGATTGGCTGAGTATTTGAGAAAAATGTGACTGAAAGTTGCTTGTGGCTTAGCCACCGACAACGTTCGGTCAAATTAATTTTTTTAGAGGTACCCTGAGTTAGGCTCCATGGAAAATGTAGACTGCAGAGGCTTGGCAGCGAGACAGTTAACTATATGTATATATAGGACTATAACATGTTAACCGTATCTATTCAGTATTCTCATGTCCTATATTGTTGTTTTATGTTATATGTAGGGGTCCACCGCCACATAGGCTCTGCCTTTGGTGGACTACCTGTTGTGAAACTGTAAATGTATATTCTATATTAAAATAAATAATCTTGAACTTGAACAACTAGAATGTAAAATACACATCTGCAATAATAATAATGCATCTGTAATTGTTGATGTGGATGATGCAGTTGTGTATAATAATAATAATAATAATAATAATAATGCACCATGAAATGTTGATACAAATTAGGCTGCATTGTTATATATGATAATAATAATAATGCTGCATCAAGAAATGTTGATACAAATTAGGCCGTATTATTATATATGACAATAATAATAATAATAATAATAATAATAATAATATTGTAAACAAGATATGCATGTGTTTTCCCCATTCCCATGTGTGTGTGTGTGTGTGTGTGTGCGTGCGTGCGTATAAATAAGTTGTGAATTATTTCAATAAACCGACAATTCGCCACTTGGTTGATATAAATGTTAGTAAGACTACCTTCGCGTCAATTCAACAGAACCCATCCATTTCGTTGCGCAGTGTTTACAAATTTCAAAATGGTCAAGTCCATTAGAGCAGTTATCCAGTTCCATTTGGTGGAATCGAGTCCCTAGTTACAAATATCAATGTTAAAATATCCAGTCAATTCGTCCTATATACAACTCGTTCTAAATACCAAAATTATCAGAGAAGCCTGAACGAGAAAGAAAATCCAGAAAGTGACAACCAAAAACCTCCCACAAATGTAGCTAATATAAGCTCTGTTTTGAAAAACTCCTGTTGAAACACAATGTTACTGGATATAGATTTGTAATCATTCATTTCTATTGCAAGCTGCAAACGATCGTGTTTAAACGGGTACCAAATATGCTATTTCTCAATTACCGGACTCCAAGATTCGCTGTTGTTTATCAAAACCGTGGAGTCGGTAAAATGTATAAGTTCTATGTGAAATTATATCATATTTCTGCCAAGTATTTGATATATTGTGTAATTATAGGCGTGCTGTTGACCTAAATTTATGCACAGTTTGGAAGATGCATGTATCCACTTGAGGTTCAGTATATTATTTAGTTGATACATATCCATGCTTTTTCGTGATAGGCCGATGATTACACACTATACTAATCGTCCTTTCGCACCTTTCTATATATATATATATATACATAGAGCGTAGCATACGAGTATGACGTCACGCTGAAGGTGCCTATGGTCTGGTTGGTTGGTTGCTGGACATCCCTCCCTGGAGCACCCTCTTCAGAGGTCTTCTGGCAAATACATCCCTCCCTGGAGCACCCTCTTCAGAGGTCTTCTGGCAAATATATCATATAGGCTGTATCTTGATTCTAACCCCTCCTATAGGTTACTATGGGCTTTCGGTTTGCCACAAAATCTGGTTAAAGCACGAATAATGTGATCATACTTAGTCTGAACCGTGGAAGTCTGAATTGTGGAAGTTGATTCATAGAAGCTAAATATATACGTATTGATACCATTATTCAAACAGCAATACAAAGACACCGCCGCTAATCCGTCAAATGGCCATTCAAATGTAAAAGATATCACAATATCTTCCATATATTCCTTCATCCATTTAGATATTTTGATAAGTAAATAGAAAAAAATATCTTGCCTGTAAGTCGTTGCTGCTTTAGGCAAGTAGGCATGCGCAAATTAATTTCAAAATATTCAGCATATTAGTGATAACAACTTTGTGATCTGTCCAATGTTCTGAGCTGTGAAAGGGTTAAGACGCCCAGACACGTTTGTATACGCTTGATCAGTTGTATTGGATTACTCAAGCGTGAGTTCCTCTAGAGGGAGATTCCGCTGTTACCCAATCAAATATGTCACACTGACCATTAGCACAACAGACAGAAACATGGCGGGTATTTTTGCAATTTGTAGGCGAAACAAGGCGACTGACATCAGACTTGTAAACTCATTATTTATATAGAAAAATTAGATCAAATGGAATACTAAGGATGATCTGGGGATTGTGTTTACAATTAAATGTGGTGGTTGAATCTGATTTATGGGCATTAACAACTTTGAGTTGTGCAAGAAAACATACAACAAATCATAGTCTTAAACAACGCAGTAAGTTTGTTTTCATTGAACACAATACATTAGCTATATTTTTTAAAGTAAAAACATGCACAAATAAATATACACACAAGATAATATAATCGATAATTAAGCGCACGCAAAGTTACCAGTTTCCGTTACACTTTTTTACTGCGTCCCTCATGCGTCCTCGGGGACGCAGAGGGTTAATATTTATGCGTCCCTCTGCCATTTTTATGCGTATATACGCGCAAAAGGATGCATAATGGCAACTCTGTACATACCAGAGCAAATGTTACCAACTTGAATGTGATAATGCTAGCCATACTCTATCCCATGTGGACAACGAAAACGATCTCAAGAGTCATCTTTGACTCGGCTCTCCTTTGATAACCACATTCAAAATAAAATCAATAAAGCCAACAGTATCATGGGCCTCATTAGACGGACCTACAAATATTTGGATAAAGAAAACTTTTTGCTATTATATAAAGCTTTTGTGCGCCCCCCCCCCCCCCCCCCCACATTGAATTTGTACATGCAGTATGGAACCCACACCTTAAAAAACATACACACTCTGTGGAAAATGTGCAGAGGCGTGCAACAAAGATTGTCCCTGGATTTCGCAATCTCAGTTATGAGCATAGGTTACGTTCTCTAAACCTCCCCACACTCGCATACAGACGTCTGAGAGGGGACATGGTTGAAACATATACGGTTTTGAATACCTATGATCCAGACACAGTACCAATATTAAAATTTGCTTTAATGCCCCAACCATTCAAAGCTTTAAAAACTGACTGGATAAATACTGGGACAATGCACAAATTAAATTTAACTTCAAGGCACCTTCACCATGAAGTAACCATTTCAAAACCTAGCATCACTCATGCACCTGAATATAGAGGCCTGTACGGCCTGTGTTCAGTATTATCGATAATAATAATAATTACACACAATCGGATAAACAAATTGGCAATATTTCAATCATCTTCGCTAGTACAGTTATTGCATTTTGCCTCTATGGATATAACTTTTGCCAAATGGCCTTCCTCGATTCAGACTAAGTATGACCCTTGCTTCGCTCTATAAGCAGAAATGGAATGCTGCTAGCTGTAGCGAATATGGTCGAATTGTTGTGAATTATTTTATCTGTTTGTACTCTAGAGTTCATTTTAAGAAATATCTTCATTTTCCTCAAGTAGATGTTGGTATGAAAATTTTCCCCAACTCAACTTCCCCAATTTGGACTTCCACGATTCAGACCAAGTATGATCACCTTTCTCTAAAACACTATAAATAAAATTACCATATCTATGATGTCTTTAATGTCTACACTATTTTAATAAGTAAGGCAATACTTCTATATATTATAATGTTTTGTTCTGTGTGTAGGGGGTCCATCGACTCATGGGCTCTGCCTTTGATGGACTGCACAATTGTGATGTCTGTATATTGTATATTAAGCATGAAATAAATAATCATGAGTCTTATCCCTGTGGATGCCTGTCTGCGTTCAGACCCTATTATGTGTGGTGCTGGCGATCAGTACCTGTGGGTGGTGTATATCCCTGTCTCTAAATGGGCGTTCAGACCCTATTATGTGTGGCGATCAGTACCTGTGGGTGGCGTATATCCCTGTG